>CM050436.1:14767764-15172764 GCA_027564155.1 Gymnocypris eckloni scoliostomus | reverse complement strand
ACAATAGAACTATTGACAGAATGAAAGTGAGGAACACTGATTAAGAAATAAGAAATATAACAGTGTTTGTGGTCCATAGGAGCGTCTCCGTACCCGGGGCTGAACATTGATGAGGAGTTTTGTCACAGACTGAAGCAGGGGACTCGGATGTGTCCTCCTGAGTACAGCAGCCCGGAGATGTCAGTTCTCACCTGTATACATCGTATTAAACATGTTCAATCATTGCCCCATGTATCAATATAACCAATACATTGCTAATATTGAGCTTGTGGGATTTCTCTGACAGTTACAGTATTATGATGGCATGCTGGGAAAATAACCCAGAGGACAGACCTTCTTTCTCTGCTCTTGTGGAGATACTGGGAGACCTCCTGCAAACCTGCGTCCAACAGGTGGGACACTATATAGTGTGTGTGTGTTTGTATGTGACTGGTCAGAACGTTTTTACACACTTTTTTTTAAAAGGATGGAAAGGATTATATCCCACTGAACGCTTTTATTTCTGGAGAAGAAAATACCACAGCACACATCGACCAGAAAGACATACGCCAGAAAACACTGGGAACTTCAAGGTACAAATGTTCTCATGTTATCAATGAATATTTATAATAATTATTCAAAATATATACAAAGTGTGTTCAAAAAATACACGTTTCATTATGCTATTGTTTTGAACTATTTGAAACTTCTGTTTCAGCTTTGCCATCACATGAATGACATTTTTAAAGTATATTATTTTAATAATTGTTTATACATTATTTAACATTTCAAAATATTACCGTTTCACTGTATTTTTGATAAATGCAGCCTTGGTGAGCGCCAAACTTTCCTAAACATAAAATAAAACCTTACCTACCCCAAAATTGTAAATCGAAGTGTACACTATATGGACAAAAGTACTGGGACACCCCCTTCTTTAGAACTGAAAAAGGCACTTCCAAAACCGTGGCAACAAAGATGGAAACATAATTCATGTATTAAAATTATATTTCCATCTCTGTTGCAATAATTTTGAAGTGTAAAAACTGACTGTACCCATATGTACAAGTCATTGGTGTTTGGTGATAAATTTTTGGCTCAAGATCTGTATTTAAAGTCACACCAGAGGTGTTCAGATGAGATTAGGACTTGTCTTTCTGCAGACCAGTCAAGTTCTTCCACACTGACTGAATCATCATTTATCTCTGATCCTTGTCTTATACACAGAGACACTGTCATGATAGAATAGAAAAGATTCCTGTCCAAACTGTTACTATAAAATTAGAAGCACACAATTCCCTAGAATATCATTATATGCTTAAACATTAAGATTTGTAAATTACTAAAGTAGTTAACCCTGTTCATTAGAAGGGGTTGTCCCAATAATTTTAGCAATATAGTGTTAAAATGAACTTGTGAGAAACAAGCAATAAGTTACATGCATGTAATTAGTTACATAAAATGAGGTCACTGCGTTTTGTGTTGCAGGTTCTTCTCCAAAGGTCAAAACCAGCACATGAAGCTGCCTGCAAAACCTCTTCCTTGTATGAATAGCGCCCCCTGTTTTCATCAGAGGGAGGTTCCTCCTGTGTGTTCCTCAGAGAGGCGCTGCTCTCCCCCACCAGACTATGAAGCTGCTCTCCTTTACCCCCGTTTCTAACCTGTCTGTAAACATCCGTTACCACACCACAAAAACACTGCTCATCTCAACTCTTTTGCTTTCAGTACCTTATTGTGTGAGGTGTGTCCTGTCAAACCAGCGCCTCTGACCGAATCTCTGCACATTCCCACACCTTCTTACCAAATGAACTTGTGCATTTGTAATCACTCATAATTACTGGTTGAGGATAGAAAAAATGAAATTAGAACATTTTGAAAAAAAATTGCGCTTACACTTACACAAAGCTATTTTTAGCTTATTATTATATTAACAAAAATGCATTTGTAAATTTCCATTTTAGGAGTTAATGTGATTCATCTGTAACTTCTTCAGGCCTGGAAATGTCCATGTTTTGCACAACTTTTGTCTGCAGTGTTGGCAACTTCAGCGTTTATGTTTTTAATTTCTTGTGTCATATCTCTATACCCTCTTTGAAGCCACTGGCAATCTATACCACTTTAGTTTTGTTTTAGTAGTTACAGAGCAGCTCATATTATTTATGAAAAGCATTTATTACAATCACTGCTTGTAGGTACCAAATGTTTAACTGTAGAGCACATTTCATGTGCTGCAAGTCATGCTGGAAAAGTTCACCGTGCACTGTATTTATTAACATTCAACACCTAAATAGTAACCTCTGAAAATATTATAATGGTGTATTTAATGCAGAGAAAGAATTAAATAACAGATTTCAGATCTAGAGCCAAAGCAAACTTTTTTCACGACACTGCCAATGCACGAAGACTGCAAATGAGGACGGGACTTTCTAGTTTTGGTGGAATTAAATACATTTAAATTGGAAATATATAGATATCTTAGTGTTTAAAAAAAATGCATTAAAAGTTTGGGGTCAGTAAAACCGGACACGATTTATTTAAAAGTAAAATATGACAATTTAAAATATTTTCACAATTTATTCCAGTGTAAGCAAAACTGAATTTTCAGCATCCATTACTTCCGTGTCATCTGATCCTTCAGAAATCATTCTAATATAATAATTTGCTGCTAAAGAAACATGAAAACAGTTGTGCTGCTTAATGTTTATGGGAAACCATGAGAATGTTTTCAGCATTATACATATTCAAAACAGCACCATTATAAATGTCTTAACTGTCACTTTTGATCAATGTAACATATCGTGCTAGATATAAAGTTTTATAGATAAACTTACTGTCCCTAAGCTTTAACAATAGTGTATCGTTACAGTAGCTTAAAAACCTTTGCCATCATGACACTCATCTCAACCCTAATGATAGCCACAAAAAAATCAGCTGTAAAACATTTGGAAACCATATCTGAGACATGCTGCTTTTTCAGTGCTGGTCACTTTTGTGGCATCTATTTTGGAAAGCATCCGATTCTTCTCTGTGCTCTGACTTTCAGCAAAAAGTTGCAAACAAGTTCCTTTTTGCTGCTGCAACAATGATGCCATTTAAGAACAAACAAACAAGTGTTCTCTTTTATTACTCTTTATTAAAATACTGCTGTACACACAAATATTGCAAAAATGTGACAATAAACACAAGAAGGGCATAAAACATACTGGGATGGTGAAGGAGGATTTCATGTATATGTGTGTGTGTGTGTCTGGAGTGCGTTCCACTGGAAACTGGGTATATGATATGAGATCGGCCTGTAAAAGGTGAATTAATGTGTATGCGTATGTGTGTGTGTGAGATTCGGAGAGGGATACGGGCTTGGCACCGTCCACCAAGTATCAGTTGACTAAAACAAAAAAGAAGAGGGAAAAGGTACATTGAACTCACAGCATCCTCAGCTCTGCCTGCTGTATCCTGCACCCTCTCGGTCCAGTGTGGCACACCCAAATCTGTGCTGCAAGTCCCGCCTTTTCCTTGACTCACGGATTGGGCAGTCACCAAATGACAGGTCAGACACATTCAGTCATTGGCATATTCCTGTCAGGGATCAACCTGAGTGAATTCCAAACTGTTTTCCGGATGTTGTCACAAAATTCATAAGTCAAATCATAATTAAAAATGAAACCAAGAGAAACCAATACAATCCCTAACGTCCTGCTGGGACTGGTCCACAGAGATCAGACTAGTGAAGTGAGAAACATCCCATCATGCATCTCTGTACAACACAACTTGGTGTGGAAAGGGAATGACAGTAGGGCTAGGCGATATTTCTCACGCGATATGCATGCGCATCTCGTCAGTAAAACCGGCTCTGTGATTGGCAATCATGGAGCCGGCTTTACTGACGAGATGCGCATGCATATCGCATGAGATATATCACCCAGCCCTAAATGACAGCAACAACACAAGAGAGCTCTATACTGAGATTCACTATATCCAAACCAATACTAGCGTGGAGATCGAAAAATGAGAACGAATTAGGAAAAAGAATGATGAAATGGACAGAAACTTGGGATGCTCCACAACAGAGGCATGAGAGGACATTCCACAATGAGGCGGAACTGGTTTCCCTTGCTAGTGAGGTCCAGTTCTTTGGTTCCCATCACAAGCGCCTGACGAAAAAACAAAACAGAAACGACAACAAAAATGCATCCTCTCAAAATCCGATTTCAAAAAGCATCCGTAAAAGGAAAAAGGATTTCGCAAAATTCCGAAATAAACAAGTTTACACAGCAAGAGGAGAGAGCACCCCATTGTCATGTAACCCCCCCTCAACTGCACTAACCAGTAACTTCCCCTCCCGCCTTCAAGTAGGCCAACTTTTAAATGAGTCAATACAGCAGACGAGGAGTGGTGGCACATTACTACTTATGCCACACATTCATAAGTGGTCAGTCTCATCAGTTTGCCCAACCCAGCGGTTTGTCCCATCAGAGCCGAGGACTCTGAACACATGACCAGTGGTCTGTCCCAATTCGTAGTACCTCATTAAAAATGCACGAGGAGATGTGGAAAAAACAGCACTCTGTTTTTCTTCCATTTCATGTGTGAGGCCCCGGCCCTCAACGCACCCTGTGGGACACGCACAATCACTTAAAAAGGAACTTAAAATGTTTAGTGCATCCTCCAAAGAAAAAGTACAAAATTTAAAATAAAAGCAGGAAGTCTTATTTTTTGGACATTGTTCCCAAGTCAAAAAAAATAAAAAGAATTCATCACAGCTCTCAGTTTAGTTCATAATTCTGCAGCTGCGGTGTTGTTGTGAAAACTAAAAAAATAAGCTTTAGAAAACAACTTTCTCTGGACAGAACAGTGTATCTGACTGGAGGTGAGCAACCAGCTGGCTCCGCCCTGGTCGTGAGATCATTCTGCACCCATGGTTCCAGGATGTAGTGCAATGTGCTCTGTTTCAGGCAGTTCCAGCCCACTCTTGTGGATGGCTGGGGGTTACAGGGGGCCGTTCGTGGCAGCAAGCAGTTCCTGGAAGGTGCTCTCAAAGCAGCGCTTCAGGTCTGAGTAAGTCACCACGAGCACGCTCTTCTCATCCCGCGACACCAGGCTGATCTTCTCCGGTACTCCAGAATCCAACTGCAATGAGAAATTTAAGTTAGTGAAAAAAAGTTAATTGGTTAAACTAGCACAGCTGAAGTGATGAATGACAAACAATAGTGTTTTATGATAATAAGAAAAATCGGTTACATTTCATTTTGAAGTTACAAATTACATATGCAATTTAAATATATGTAATTCTACAATTAAGTACAGAGTAATATTAATTAACAACATGTACTTACTATAGGGTTATAGTAAGGATTAGGGTTTGGCTTAGGGTTAGTTGCTTGTAAGTATGCATAATTTACTATTATTAACATAGTAAGTCCACATAATGCGGACACTAAAACAAAATGCCACTGAAAAATCATAAAACTCTGGTTTAAAATATGTCCCATGTTCTTAGAACTGTATGTTTTGTTTTCATATTGGTTTTGAAAAACATTAAGATAAAAAAAATCTAATGGCTCTGAAAATGTCATGTGGTGTAAAAAAAAAAAAAAAACATTTTCTTTACACATTAAATGCATGTGTATTCATTTTTTTTTCAATTTATGAATGAGTTCATAAATATCACATGACATTACAAACCTAAACTAACCTTCACTTGTCATAAGGTCAAATTATCTTATACTTTTTAAAATATTAATATGCGGTTTTGTTATATTTTTACATCAAAAAAGATTGATAAAGATTTAATTTATTAAGTATTTTATCCTTTTAATGAGGTTTCTTGACTGTTTTTATTTAACCACCCATCCAAAAAAAAAAGTTTAAATTCAGAAATTAAAATGTTGCATTAAATAAATAGGTGTACTAAAATAATTGTATGTACAAGTTGCATTTTAATATCATTTTAAACAATTTAAAAAAACCTGCATAAATGTCCTACAAGATGGCTGAGCTTGATTGGATAGAATGTAGGGCGGAGGAGCGAGGAAACGAGAAAGGGTATTGAGAAGCACCCAAAGTCTGTAAAGTCTGTCCCTCACGGCCTCGTTTTCATTTGCATTAAATTCATTATGGTGTCTACCCTGATTAAGGTTTATACACAGATATGCACAAGCTAAACAAGCTCACCTTATTGAGACAGGACACGATGTGGCTGAGGTCGATCCAGGGCGTGCCTGCCTCAGTTACCTGGTGGAACAGGTGATCTCTGAAGAGCTTCAGCAGGTAACGATCACCAGTCTCAGACCACGTCGGGTCCTTCTGGAACCTGCAAGAATTAACATTACATGTTGAAGTCAAGCATTTTGAAAGCATTCAACAAAAGGTTGCCAAAGGTTTCAATACTTTAGTTGTAATAAAAGACTTACTCCGGTCTCTCGTTGATCGTTCCCAGTTTTGCCAGTAGGCGGAACAATCGCCCGTTTTGAACCTCCTGCAAAATGCAGATGCATAAGCAAAAAGCTGTAATACAAATTTATTAGGATCGATTTTGAAAAACAAAAAAGGTTATTTTGGGTTTGCGTAAGTGAGACTTTGCAGATTATGAGAAGGGAAGTTAGAGAGGAAACCAGGTCATATTTAAACCTCTTTCTGAGTCACATTTGCTCTCACATCAGATACAGCAGTATCTGAGCACAGGAGACATGCACTGTTTAATATAGTAAGTCCACATTCTTATGAAAAAGGGGTTGAGTGCAACAATGCATGTTTTGTAGGCGTTTGTAAAAAGTTGGTACAAAACAAAAACCTTCATGCATCAGATACGAATGTTCAAAAAGGAGGAAAACAGAAGAGAGTACAGCTGAAACCATCCAAAATATCTACAGTGATCACACCTCCGCCCCCTCTAGTGCAAGATCAGCACACACTAGATAATGGTATACTAGGTAAATTGGATAGCTCTGTGTTTCTTTTTGTTTCCTGAACTGATATTGAATCTACAGCTTAGCTGTGACTCTGAATGGAAAGTGACAAGATAAAAAGACTGATAAAAGAATGCCTTTTTCAACGCAACTTTCTATTCTGTGGCTGTCCGGGCCTCAAAAGCAAACAGCACAGCATAGGATCAAAAAGGATTGATTCTTTTGAGCTGGTGCTTTTAATGAATCGCAAATCAAATTAGTTATTTGTTTCAATTAGTCTGACAATTGTACTGAATGAATCACTGAATCCATCAGGATTTATTAAAGGATCAATAACGGCTTCAGAATCCTGAATTCAGATACATTACATTTGTAAATGCTTGCAGCCATTAACGCTTACACGAAAAATAAGGTGGATAGAAACTATAAACTTGAAACTAATTTAAGTACCTTGGCCAGGTCCTCCTCAATGACATCATTTCTCATTTGCGAAGCATCGAGTTGAGTGTAAAATCGTGCTCCAATCATGGGCATAATGTCATTGACGCTGCGCAGACGGCTTTGTTCTGAGAGCAGGTACCTGAAGATGGAAACATGACCATAAGATGTGGCACCACATTCAAACTAATGCACAATCGAGAATGAATGAACATGTTATAACTAGTCTTAACAGGACACATACAGAACCACAAACTGTCATAATATACCACTTTGAGAGCATTTAGGCTATAGAAATGTGTGTAAGAAAGAGAGAGGCCCACAGAATGAGGTTCTTGAGGTCAGAAGAGTAGTTGATTGACACCAGCTCCATGGCCTTCTGCAAATTTTCTCTCTTAATGCCAGCTAGAGAGTTACACGCCAGAGCCAACACCACCTTCCCCAGGGAGATGAGATCTGCTTGCTGATGGACACAAAGAGGAACAGCGACGAGTTTAGACCCAATGTGTGAAACGACAAACACTCAAGACAAAAAAAATAAGCTGCACCATAACAAAGCAGCCTTCAAAACCCAGTGCTAGAACAAATAACTTAATTTCAATATTAAAGTTGTGTATAGTCACGGTCATGAAATTCTGACAATTAACTGCCATACAAATAATTGTAATTAATTTATTAGTAAAATGTTATATACACCAAAGTTTGGGGTCACCAAGACTTTAAAACTTATTTTTAAATGAATTATAATCAGGATGGATGCATTAAATTGATCAAAAGTACCTTCTTTTGGACGTTTTGAAAGAAAAACATTTATTTGAAATTGCATTTACCAAGAATGATTTTTGAAGGATCGTGTGACACTGACAACTGAATCAGAAATAAATTAAATAAAAAAAATATAAAAGTTATTTTAACATGATTAGCATAAGAAACACGGTAGTGTAACAACATCTGATTAAATGATGATGCACAGTCAAATGATGTATGTGTTGGGTGTAACACTGTTTGGGTGTTCAATACCTGGTACTGGGGCATCAGCGCCAGGTGGTTGGTCTGACTATTGTCAAATGTTAAGACATCAAACATTCCTACACAGTTGACTCGTAACCTATGGAGAAACAACAAACAATTAGCAGTGTTGTGTTTGCATGTTTGGTTATTTGTGCTAACACTGCAGTGAGAAGCTGATAAACAGACAGTACATAAAGGAAGAGCAAAAATAATCTTAACAGTGAACTTCTCCATTCACTATTTATGGCTAAAAAATAAGGGCCTCACAGAGCGCTGACCGATCTGTGGTTTGACGTCCCTCACAAGTTAACTACAGCAAACTCTTAAGAAGATTAAGAAGATACCAGTTACTGTATTGTTTCGCACGGTTAGGGTAGTAGTTCATTAAAAATATAATTAGCAAAACTACAATCAATTAACATCCTGCAGTAACATGCATGTACTTCTGGGTTTAAATGTGCAAGATGCATGTGGCTGTACCGCGTCTTTCCAGTGATGAGGATCTTACTAGGGTCCATGACCCTGCAGGCCAGCCCAGCCGTGTGAATGGTGCGCAGTGCCGAGCTCAGCTGGACAATGTAAGCCCAAATTAGCGACTCAGGTAACAGGCCCGCATGCTGCCGTGGAGGAGGGAGCTCATGTTGGCCTAATAGAACAAAAAAATAATTCTAAATAAAAAATAAATAAAATTAAAATAATTATAAATAAAAAATATAAAATTAACATTGCAACAATTAACACATTAACTAAATTTCTGAAGCATCCCATGACAAATAAACAGAAAAATTAAACATTATTTCAATGTATAAGAATAAGTGTACTTTTTAAGATGTTGTGATTGGTTATTATAATATATTATTGTATTTTAGCCCATCTTGATAAACACACGCTTTATGGTTTGAGGCTGCACTGTGGTTGATGCAGCCGTATGCGCTGAAGCCGTTTATAGCTAAACATCATCCCTGGGTTTTGCTTCCTCTGTCAGTCTTGAGCTTGCAGGTACTGAACCCACCTGAGGCGGGATCGGTTTCAACCACTCCTTCCTCTTTCATCGCTACACATTCACGAAGATGCAACTGCCACCAAGCACTTGACGTACGCTGTATCTAACGGCTGCATCCTCACACACACACAAACAGAAACAACTAACCCCACTTTCTCTTTGTGAAGTAAGAATCTGCTGCCGGATCGTTGAAGTGCCTGCTGAACATGGTCTCGGCCCCCGCATGGAAGTCAAAGGAAAATACCAGTGCTGCGAAGGATAAACGTGATCATATGAAAAGACTTCATAAGGGTCAATGACACAAACATACATGATAAAAGAAAGTTTTTAAAAAAACATTCCTAGTCCTCCTTTGAAAAACATTTATACCATTTTAAATGAATTAGTTTAATGAATTAATTACAATTTTTGCTATTTTTTTTAATAAAGAAAACTACTAAAAGGTTTAAAAAAAAGCCTTTTCAATAATTTTTTTCTTCAGAAAAGCATAATTTTAAAATATCTCAGAGCAGATATGTGTTCAAGTCATTGCATGTGTAAATTGTTTTTATCGTTCTTTTGAATAAATTAATAGTTAGGACAAAGAGCTTCATTTCACTGACCCAAAATCGAATGTTTAATTTCAAAACCTAAAGCTGTGTTGCACATAAGAACATGGACGTGCTCACACACTTACAAAAAAAAGAAAAAAAAAAGAACCCGTATTCGTACAGTGGTCTCCAAAAGCTTTGGTGGTGAAGACCTCTCGGAGGGTCACAGTATTGGAGTGCTGAATCTTCTTCCACATGTCTACCAGCATCATACACTTGGTGTTGACCAGCCTGAAGCCTGTGAATGCACACAAGGACATTTCTAAAGTTACACTTGTGGGTGTTAAATTTAAAAAAAACTAAGACACAATGCGTCATTGTACTGCCAAGATGCAGAGACAGTTTACCGTTTTAGTTCTCCAAATTTTAGAGATTAGATCTAGGTACTTTCATTACCATAAGCACTTTAAAAAACCATACTGAACTTCAAATTATTTCATTTTTAGTTATGTGGTTATCCATAAATACTGCCATTGTAAAGAACAGTGATGTAAAAATGGAATTCAAAACAAATGTGCAAACTCCCTAGAGGAACAGCTGTACATACAAATACTTTATGCCCCACCATGTATCCTCCTGAGGCAGTAAGGCAGGTCATCTTTGCTGTTGACTGCCTTGTAACAGGAAGTGATGTAACTGAAGTTGCTGGTTTTCTGAAGAAGGTTTGGTGGGGGAAGGGGTTCCAGGGGAAAGAGGCTGTGGTAACTGTCTACCTCAGGTGGCACTCCTGAAGAGAGATGGAACAGATTTCAATCATCCAACACACCTTGTCTTACACACACATATGCACCAAAATAAACACTTGACTATATAGAAAGAGAGAGAGAGAGATGATAGAGATTAAACAAAGATGGATAACTGTCAAATGTTTTCAAACCAATTTAAAATGGCAGACAGACAAAGGATGTGGTTTTCTACTCAGACAGCAGGTGAGTCCATATGCTCTGCCCACAAAACAGACTTTATAACTGAACAGTAGCCGTGTTGTCCATTGAAACCAAAACACTGTTGACATGTCATGCCAACACAAGACAAACCACATCCTTACCAGAGTTCTCAGACTGATCTATCTGTGCCATCGTTATCAAATGCCTGTTAATCAGCTCCTAAAAACAAGGACAAATATGTGAAAAATGACAATCAACAACCAACTACTAAACAACACTGGCTAACAGATGAGGGCAGAAATGGCAGAGTACCTGTCGGAGTTCGTCAGCCATAAAGAAGGATGGTGCATTGGCTTTTGGCTGCATGTATGCCACGTGAGGTGCCGCTTGCGGATACATGTGATAAGTTGGGAACACCTGAGAATGCGATCATCACATTGGATATTTTAGGTAAACCAGGTAAAGGCAATAAAAGCACACAGCAAGGTCTTTTGTACATGGACCATACCATTCCAGCCAAGGGAGCAGGGGTGTTGTCGGTATAGAAGTAGGTAGTTCCGCCCACGGTCTCCTTTTGAATCACGTGGCCTCCACCTGCCTGGTCAGACGCAGTGGTGGGCACCATGTAATTGGCTGGGTTGGGGTTGGGGTTGGGGTTGGGCGTGTGACTGCGCCGCCGTGGGGTTGGGGACGTGTGAGGGGTGATTTTGGGAGAGTGAAGAGGAGAAGACCCAGCAGAGAGCGACATACCTGTCCAAGAAACCAGATATTCAAGCCTAATTAAAAACACAGTACCCTGACCAGATTCACAACCTAAAAGATCACACATTTAAAGACCGAATAGAAATGCTAAACATAAGAAACGAGATCTAGCAAAAAAAAAAAGGACAGACAGAATGGCAGAACACCAGGTGGTACTTTCTGGGAGTGAGTCACTGACCAGGTGCAAGAGCAGCCACCGTGGAGCTGCTCAAGCCAGGATGAGGGAAGATGGGGGAGGTGAATGCTGGCACAGGCGTCTGAGACATGGAGGCCATCCGTGGGGCCCCTTTAGGGACAAACTCACTGGCTGTGGGGTTAGGACCCTGAAAAATAACCACAGATACGAATAAAACCATAATGTTTCCACCCTGACACCTTTAAGAAAGTATCTTTTGGCACTGTCATCTTTGTATTGACAACTTTTTCCAAGTTAGGGATGTGCAAAGCAACTTTTATAAAAAAAAACTGACTACTCAAGGAACACCTGTATCATTACGCTGGTTTCTGATTCACCTGATTCCAATCAAGACTCGTTTCTAAGAGCAAGGGTTTTCAAAGTGGGGTTGGTTTGTTTGCTTGCTTTAAAAAACTCAAGATTACAATATTTTTAATAAGTTATATTAAAATACTTATAATTAGATCGAAACTAATGCGGATGATATTATAAATACATAACTTTTCTTTAAGGGATTTCCTGTGCAAACTCTCTAAAAGTTAAAACACAGCTCATAGTAATTAAAATTCCACTGCTAAAATATATAATTGTTAAAACGCACTAATTGACTAGTCAGTTGTTGGATGATTAGTCTTATCAAAATTGGTCAACAAATGTTTTTCTTCCATTATGCCTTCTTGAAAGATGTCAGAAATACAAGTGATTCTTCCATCAACACAATACCCTGTCAGAGCACAATACAAAGAGCATAAACTGAATCTTACCTTTCTCCTTTGTGATATACTCAAAGCACCAAAATCACTGAAGAGAGATGATGTTGGGGAATTTAATGGATCTAAAAAGTGGAGCGGACACATAGAAAAGGTTTTCAAATCTTGCAATGACAGCTTTATTCTCACAACAATTTTTTTTGTTTAACTCGCCATGTGTGCTGTGGCTGAAGCTCTTGGCACCATCATTCAGCAGACTCGGAGAACTGCTGCTGCTGGTCATCCTCTAATAACACAAGCAACCATCAACATGTGAAGTGTCCCATTATGAATCACCACTGTGCGCTCCATTTGACGGACCCAGTTGCTAGTATTTTCTTTTGGTTTCCTGTTTTTCACCACACAGAGTCACTAGTGGTTGTTACCTGCATCATTGAATATTTGGACTCTGCTGGGCCTCCAAACCCATTGACCCCAATAAAGGTGCTGCTGAAGTAGGAGTTGGGCAGACTGGCATCATTCAGAGCACCTCCTTCCATCCCAGGGACTGCAATAAAGCAAAAACACATGTGAATCTTTTGTGTTTACAAAGTATCTTACACAAATCCCTATGCAAGCCTTTTTTAAACTACATAAATTATTCAAATAATGCAGTGAATGGTTGCTTGCTTCAGTATATTGTTTTAAAAGATTAATGTGCTCTCCTAAAATCAAGTTCCACAGAATTTCTCCTGAACACTAAAACAAAGTTTTAAGAGTCGCTGGACATCATTTCCAACTTAACTGTAAAAATGCACTCAGACTCTTCTAAAGTGTAATCAAAACACCGGCAAACATGATGTTTGCTATAGGGTTATTTTGTAAAGATGCTTCAATCTTGCCTATGAACAATGGCAGGTCTCTTTCTGGCATTCTCTCTTATCCATTCAAACTAGTATCTTTGGCACTGTTAAAAAATGTTGCCACTGAATTCTGCGGAGATGCGTGTAACTAGGAGGAAAAGGAAAGGACGTGTGGCCAAGTATGGTGTTCCATACTTGGAATTTGGGCTCTGCATTTAACCTATCCAAGTGCACACACACACAGCAGAGACAAGTGAACAAACACACACACACACAGTAAACACACACCCGGAGCAGTGGGCAGCCAATGCTGTGGTGCCCGGGGAGCAGTTGGGGGTTCGGTGCCTTGCTCAAGGGTCTCACCTCAGTCGTGGTATTGAGAGTGGAGCGAGCACTGGACATTCACTCTTCCCACTTACAATCCCTGCCGGACATGAGACTCAAACCCGCAACAAGTCTGATTCTCTATTCAGTAGGCCACGACTGCCCATAACTACACACTTTGAACTAGTAAGCATTCCAATGGTATGAGTATATTTTTATATATCGTCACTAATTATTAAACTTGAAACTATTAATTTAATACTATATAGTATTTATTACGTATGGCATTTTTATTTTTAGTACCCATTTATGAGATACTATTAATTATCCCAGTTGTCACTAGTATTTATTGTTGCACCTAGTTCACCTAACCTATTTTTTCTACTTGTCATATGTACTAACTAACCAGGAGTGTGGTTCCCAAAAGACATAACTAGCTAACTATGGTCGTTAGTTCCATTTAACTTTATTGTTAACGATGGAATTTGTGAATATAGTTGCATTTGGTAAACGAACCCCAGAACAGCAATTGTTATAATTATATAAAACTATTACTAGTATGATTAAGAAAAAAATGACTTGTATCAACTGAAATACAATAGTATCTGGATGGCAGGCCTACTACGGTCAACTCGTTTAACACTTGAACAAATACGAGTAACTATTCAAATAAGTACTAGAATAAGTAGTAGTGTCTCATTATGAGTATTTGCTGGTGAAATTGTACAAGAAAGTAGTCAACTTCATATTATAGGAGTATTCCTGTAAAACTAGTGCGACGCTTAGTCTTAAAAAATAAATGTTTCATGCAAAAAAAATCTTTAGTGCCTTAACAACTTCCCATCGAGAATAATATTCTAAGATAAATGTTAAAATGGCTTGCCATATATCAGTTATCAAATACTAACCAAGTTATGCATTTGGAAGAAAACTTTGAAACAAGCAGAAACCATGTAGAGTATTAATTAAACGCCTTTGTTTAGGGTGTTCAAGTATTTTCGTCTTTCGTTTCAAAAAGGCTTTCGCGCTGTAGAGTAACATGTTGATTTCCCGTGTTGTTCTGGTAGCGAGAGGTAACGTTAGGCCGCTGAATCCATGGACTCGATTTAAACAAAAGCCGCCGTGTAGTCCCATAACCGAACATCAACAACGGCAGAGGACAGGATACGTTAGGCCTCAGTGCAAACTTACTGGACAACAGATGTCCCTCCGGAGCTGTTCCCGCGGGACCAAGAGAATCGTTCTTTTTGGGAACGTTTGCCGGAGCACCGCTGGCCGCGCTATTTCCGAGCACGTATCCCGTCGCCGTCACTGCTCCTCCGCCGAGAGAAAAAGAGACGGGGCTTCCTCCTCCGCCGCCAGCACCTGTACCACCACCGTGCAGAGAAAGGCTCGCCATGGACGGGTCCTCGTGCAGAAACTGGCATTCATCTCCGTAAAAACAAGTCTTGTCTTTCGCATAATAACGGCAGAATTTCACCTTTACACCGGGTATTGCGACACCCCCGAGCGGAGCAGCTAAAGCTGGGAGTCCACTGTTCATGGCACCGCTGCTGCTGCTGCTCCCGCCAGAAGACACTCGCACATAGACTCGAGATATTTAGCAGCGGTATATTTTAAAACACTTGAGAAACAATGAGCACCTTAGTGGACGTTTAGCAATAAAACCAACCTCCTCATCGAACCAGATGACTAGTCAGCAAGAGCCACACTTTTGCAGCCATGTACTGATACTCGTTATCGGGGTCCATAGCTGGCCTAGTCCGTCAGCCTGGCGTTTGGCTGGGCTCATGCTGTTGTTGTTGTCTTCTGTCTACACTTGTTCAGCTAAGCGCTAATAGCTCTGCTGTGCATGCTGGGTATACGACCAGGACTGCAGTTCTCATATGGAGTCAATAGGGGATTCATTTAAATCATAAAGCACATATTAAAAATCATTGATAATAATGTATTGACATTTACGATTTTTTAGAATGATAAAATGGTAAATTTTTGTATCTTGAGCTTAAGTGTTAAATTTCTCCACACATTTCATAGCGTAACTTCAAATTATTATTTTTATTAATTTGGTACTTATGTGTCAGTATGTGGTTTTAATAGCCTAAATTACAAATCTGTAATTTATATTAAAACATGTAGTATTATTATCATGTATTCATTTTCATATTTATAAGTGTCTGTAGATAGATTGATTTAAATTATTGACTGAACATTTCTTTGTCATTGAGCAAACGTACAAATCAGCAAGGGATTGGTTTCTTGAAGTGTCTTGGAGACGTTGCCACATTTCTTCTGAATTTAGTTCTTCTAAGACTTTTGCACAGTCATGTGGTTTTAATAGCACACATTACAAATCTGTAATTTATATTAAAACATGTTTTATTATTATTGTCAAGTATTCATTTTCCTATTTATAAGTGTCTGTAGATAGATAGATGAATGGATGAAATTAGTGATGGATGGATGGACGGACGGACGGATAGATGGATGGATGTACATTACATTTAGTAATTTAGCAGACACTTTTATTCAAATCGACTTACAAATGAGGACAATGGAAGCAATCAACAAAAGAGCACTGATATGCAAGTGCTATAACAAGTCTCAGTTAGCTTAACGCAGTACACGTAGTAAGTTTTTTTAATTATATAATCAATAAAAAGAAAACAGTTAGAATAGAAAAAGATTTGATCAAGCTAGTGTTAGAGGCCCTTTTTGCTTTTGGTAATTGTATAATAATCCGTGTTAGTTTTTTCTTTTGTTTTTAAAGAAAACAATCAGTTAGTAAATGAATAGAGTGCAAGTCTAAAAGGGACAAGTTTTTTAAAGAATACAATTAGAATAAAGAGTGCTAGAGTTTGAGGGTTAAAACAAAAGATGGAAGAGATGTGATTTTGGCCGATTCTTGAAGATGGCTATGGACTCAACTTGGATTGGGTTGGGCAGGTCATTCCACCAGGAGAGAATATTTAATTTAAATATAGGGGGATTATTTGATCCCCTGCTGATTTTGTACCTTTGCTCACTGACAAAGAAATGATCAGTCTATAATTTTAATGGTAGGTTTATTTGAACAATGAAAGACAGAATAACAACAACATCAAAAAACATACAATAACAATCTTGCAGCTCCCTCCACAGATTTCCAATGGGATTAAGGTCTGGAGACTGGCTAGGCCACTCCAGGATCTTAATGTGCTCAAGCCACTCTTTTGTTACCTTGGCCTTGTGTTTTAGGTCATTGTCATGCTGGAATACTCATCCACGACCCATTTTCATTGCCCTGGCCTTGACGGTACATGGCCACGTCCCTTTGATGCGGTGCGAGTTGTCCTGTCTCCTTAGCAGAAAAACACCCTCAAAGCATAATGTTTCCACCTCCATGTTTGATGGTGGGGATGGTGTTTTTGGGTCATGGGCAGCATTCCTCCTCTTTCAAACACGGCGAGTTGAGGTGATGCTAAAAAATTTTGGTCTCATCTGACCATAACACTTTCACCCAGTTCTCCTCTGAACCAGGATTTCCGTCCTTCACGGCGTAGTGTGTTACCAATTGTTTTCTTGGTGACTATGGTCCCAGCTGCCTTGCGATCATTGACAAGGTCCTCCCGTGTAGGAATCTGGTTGATTGATTACTTCTCTGGATAGGTTGTCTTTTATACAGGTAACAAGAGAGTGCTCCTAATCTCAGCTCCTTACCTGTATAAAAAACACCTGGGAGCCAGAAATCTTGTGGATTGATAGGGGATCAAATACTTATTTCACTCATTACAATGCAAATCAATTTATAACTTTTTAAAATGCATTTCTCTCGATCTCTCACTGTTCAAATGAACCATTAAAATTATAGACTGATAATTTCTTTGTCAGTGAGCAAGTACAAAATCAGCGGGGATCAAATCACACACCCTGTACATCTAAACAAAACAAAAAATACAGAAATTAATTATTTTATATTAACTCAAATAAATCAACATTTGGCTTAAAACAGCTTTTGTCCTATATACTTTTTCTATAAAGGTTTCTTGAAGTGTCTTGGAGACGTTACCACAGTTCTTCTGACTTTAGTTCTTCTAAGACTTTGCACAGTAGTGTGGGTGTGTGTGTGTGTGTGTGTGTGTGTGTGTCTATGTATATGTATATATATTAAATTAAATATTTATTCATTAAATCATTTTATTATTACTTTTATTGGGGACAAAATCGATATTGGCTATATAGGCTACCAGTAATATCTTGTTTGTTTTTCCAAGTAAGGGCAATCCACTTGCCACAACACAAAGGAGTCTTCTTTTAATTGTTCTCAGGTAATATCCAACCTGAGGCATTTAAAGAGGTGGCTAAACGTCAGTAGAAGTGATGTTTTGCGTCATGTGCTGAAGCGACTGTCTTTGTGCCATATTAAGAAGTGATGTTTTGTGTCATGCGCTGAAGTGAAAGTCTTTGCGCCTTTGTTCGCTGTCCAGTCTATTTCATGATCAGACGAGGGTCGTGGAAGAAGCTGTTATGCCTTCACGCGATGCGTCCAGGAAAAAGGCTTTTGGTGGGTAAGTCGGACAAAGCAATTGTTACTTGTAGGACAGTAAGCTGGTGACAAACTAATATCTAATTCATTTAGAATATTTATGTTATAACGAACGCATTTTAATGTGTGCTGATTTGTAAGTTATACAATTTAATTTATTCAAGTATAGTGTTTTTAGTTTAATTCTCTTTCTCTCATATTTGTGTTGTTCTTTATCTTGCACTGAAGTGTTGCTCGTGCTGTGCTGGAGCGCTCGCGGCAGCGCGGGAACGGACGGTTCAACTGAGACTCATCCACAATGTGACACTGATGGAACGGTAAAGTCCTGCTTATCTGCCCCTCTGGCTCACCTCAACTTTCTGCCTGTAGTTCTCGGGCTCATTTCAAGCAGATATTTTAGCTTCACCCACATATGCCACAGGACTGAGGTTAGAGATTCCTGAAGATGAAGTATTCACCATAGCAAGATTTACCTCACCAGTACTTTTACCTTGATTTGAATGTAGACACATGGATGCCTTTTTGATTTATAAATGGCAATTTTAGGTACTTTTTTTTTTTAAACGTTATAAAACGTTAAGTGTTTACTGTGGAAATTAATGGTTGTTAATTGTATAAAATATAAAGTGATTAAAAAAGCGATTTGTCCTTAAAGTGTTGATGCTGTTGCTGAAGTGTTCTCGCTGTGAATCGGTTCTCTTGAAGAAAGATGAAAAACTAAAATAATTGTTATATAAATGTCTTTAATTAAACAGTAAAGGTATTCATTAATTCTTCAGGAATTTTATAATAAAATATGTTAATATTAGCCTATATGCTAAACATATTTGCGATTGGTGCATGATATTACACCATTATTACATGACATTATTTTTGAGTAATTACCATTTTTGTGTTTCTTCCGATTATTTAACAAGATTTTGTCTTTGCTTAATTGGCATTCAAGGCTTAGACAGTTTAAAAAGCAGCTAAAAATAAAAGCAGAACTGATGATTTTACAGAAATTGTCTAACCAACCACAGTCAAGCTATGTGTGCTATTTTGAAGATGAACGTCAGTGCACTTGTTTGATATTATTTGTGTATTTTTTTTTTAGACTGTAAGATGCACAGTGGAAGAGACTCATTTGATGAATCCTGACCCAATTAAACTGGATCTCACTGAAGGACAAACTGTTGAAATTTACAGTGCATGCCAACAAAACGGCTCAGATGGGCTTAAATGTCCCTGCCACCAAAGGTTTATATCTGTTGGATAGATGATCATTGTTTAATTACGTTTTGAATGGATTACTCTAATGCAGTGGTGAAACTTTTTGTCCCAGAGTTTAGCTCAACCTTCAAACACACCTGAAGCAGCTAATCGTCATACTAAACATGGCTAGCTTCTGGACCGAGTTTGGACACCCTTGCTCTAAAACTTCACTTGATATGTAATATGTCATTGATAAATGATACGTTTAGATGTTGGTATTTTCAAATGATATCTCTTAATGAATAATTGATTTTGATATGCTTCCTACAGGATAAATACCTCTATGCATGCATTACAGCACACTGAGAGATTTGTAAATGAATCATACATCTGTGGCAATCATAATGTTACAGTTGTACGGTCAACTCAAAGTAAGTCAAACGCAAACATAAAATTGAGGAAATATTGATACTAATGTTCGAGTTGTTACATTTTGTATCTTTGTTGTCTCTGTAGGGAGGCCATCGGTTCCTGTGCTCAAAGCTATCCCAAAAGCAGGGTCTACAAATATAGCTCAATTAGTGTGTACTTCTGAGGGGAACCCAAAACCAACCATCAAGTGGTATGGTAACAGGTAATATGACATTATGGCCTGCTACCTCTGTAGAGACTGCTTCTGAAGATCTGGTTTATTGTTGGTAGAATTTATCACATAAAATGCTGCTGTATGTCTGTGATTCAACTGTTTGTTTTCCTTTTAGAAATGATCCGAAGGAGGGCAAGACAAATAAGTGGTATAAGACAGAGAGCATTGTGAAGAGTTATCATGAAAGTCTGAATACTACGTGCTGTGCCAGCAATTCACTGGGAAAGGAATGTACTCAGCTTCATCATTTCGGTATGTAATGTGTTGACATGATTTTTAATACACCAATACACTACCGTTCCCAAGTTTGGGGCCTGTACAGTGTTTGGGGTCTGTGTTTGAAAGTTTCTTATGCTAACCAAAGCTCCATTTATTTGATCAAAAATAGCATTTTCAGCAGCCATCACTGAAAATCCTTCAGAAACCATTATAATATGCTAATTAGCTGCTCAAGAAACATTCCTTATTATTATAAATGTTGAAAATTGTTGTGCTTCTTAGGCCCCGTTTACACTAGTGCGTTTTCTTTTTAAAACGCATAACGCATTACAGGCCTTAATATTTTTGGGAAGCCATAATAGATGAATCAGGATTCTTTGATAAATTAAATGAGAACATTTATTTGAAGTAAAATTCCATTGTAATATTTTTTTTTTACTGTATTAAAAAAAAGTTACAGTATAAATGTTTACTGTAACTTTGAAACAGTTTAAAGCATCCTCGCTGAATAAAGTTGTAATGTATTAAAACAATCTTACTGACCCCTAACATTTTTGTATTATGGTAGTGTACGTGTGTCTGTGGGTCAAGAGACAAGAAGACATTGCTTAAATTTTGTTAGCGACCAATTTTACTTAATAGGTTACTGAAACTGAAACGTTTTTCAAATATTTGCTTTCTTATATAAGGAACAATGCTGTTTATATATATATGTAATAACCAGGGTTGCCAGGTTTTTACAACAAAACCTGCCCAGTTGCTACTCAAAACTAGCCCAATGGCATTTTTAGGGAGGTCCCCTGGTAAAAATTGCATTCCGGGGGGTAAAGTACATATTTTTTGGCAAGGTTCCCATGGTAAAATTTGCATCGCAGGGGCTATTGGGGTTGCTTCAACCTACGGACATGAAAAACAACCTGCAATAGTGTTGAAGTAGCCCAATTCGACAAAAAAAATAAAAACTCAGACTTGGCAACACTGATAAGAACCCAAACACTCAGCTTTGAAATCCTTATACAATAACATTATGTCAATATACAATATACATGTACTATACATGTTAAAATCAACAAATGACTTCTACCTTAAACCCAGAAACTTTAGATACTGAGTATTCAGATATTATAATATCTATCACAATGGTAACAAGTTTAGCAAGTTTATTAACTTTCTTGGAAATTTTCAGCACGGTTCGACAGCAAATATCACTTGATATAGGATCGGGTTATATAGGAGTTTTGGTTTAACATGAAAACCGTCTGTGAATTATGTTTGATTGTCTTTAAGATCTCGATAGGGAAGTGGACGGGCAAAAGGCTCAGACGATTTTCCTCAAATCTGGTCAGTCTCTGCTACTCCGATGCGCCATAAAGTCTAAGGATGCTCCTGAACTGAGATGGCACTTCAATAACACAGCAGTAAGATATGGATGAAAACCATAAAGAAATATTACATCGACATTTCACTGTTCTGACATTTGCTAATGATTTCACTTATTTTTTCATGCTCTTAATTCAGATCAAGGGAATCACATCGATATATTTTGAAGACTGGACAGAATACTACTCTATTGAATCAGTGAATGTGACACATAGTGGGGAGTATATCTGTACATCTAAAAACAACCAAAGGAACACGTATGTCAGGGTCCTTGGTAAGTAAATCCATTGCCCTGTTAAAATGCTTCTTAAAAATAATATATGATTTTAAAATAGAAAACACAATGATCAGTGCAGATTTAGTGCTGCTTGTAATGTGTACAGCATTCAAATTGAGACAATCATTTATTATGCATATAATAATTAAAGTGGTATTTTTGCCCCTCCTTCTTCCTTGACAGAGAATGACAAAATCGACGTATTGCAGTTGAATGAGAACAACAGCATACTAGCACAAAATAAGGCAAGCTTCTGCTTCCAGGCTCTGGTGTTCTCCTACCCAAAAGCCCAGTGTCACTGGATTACACCAAATCAAACCAAAATACAGTGCAGAGAGACTCATTACCATAATTTTAATAGGTATTTGCCTCATGCTATCCAGTTCAATGCAAGTGACAGAGTGTGTTGTGGTGTTTCCTCATTTTGTTAATTCTCTCATTAGTACATTTAAGCTGTGTGACCCTGAACCAGGCCAATATCAAATGAAACTAAAGAATCAGCACTATAGTGTCATACGGAATATGTCTCTCTGCATTTCAGGTGAGTGGTCATAATCATTTTGACTGAAAAAAATGAGATGTTAAATGTGAAATAAGTTTATATGCAATGCATTTTGCAGACGATCCTAAAATTGCAATAAAATTACACAATGACTCCAATGTCATCTCTTGTGAGACTGAAAGCTCTCTACCCATGACTGCGTCCTGGAACATCTGCCTATCCCATACCAAGTAAGAAGCAGCGATAACCAATGGTATAAACATGAAATGTGCAGGTCTTTTGCTCATTTATGAAACTACTTATTTCCATATTTTTGCAGTTGTAATAATGAAGGCTGGGAAGAGATACCTGTTGCCCAGCCCAAGGTCATGGATTCAGATCAGTTCTGTCAGAAGAGAATTTACTTTGCCAAACCCAGATCGAACAGCGAGGACCATTTTATCAAATGCTGCATCTCTAACGTAGCAGGGACTGAATGTAGTGACCAAATACGACTTCCAACGAGTGAGCATAAAGCCTAAATTGAACACTCAGCAGAGTTAACCTATACGCAGACTATCACAATCTTACTAGATTTAATAAGGGTTTACACTACCTTTCAAAGTTTTGGTTTAAAAAAAATACTTTTATTCAGCAAGGACACATTAAATTGATCAAAAGTGACTGTAAATTCTTTGTTTGGTTACCAAAGATATGTATTTTAAATACAATTATTTCTGACATTATATTCATCAATGAATCCTGAAAAAAGTGACATAAAAACAATTTGATTGCAGAACTGCTTTCAACATTGACAATAATAAGGAATGTTTCTTGAACAGCAAATCAGCATATTATAATGATTTCTGAAGGATCATGTGATACTGAAGACTGGAGTAATGACACTGAAAATTAAACCTTGCAATCACAGGAATAAATTACAGTTTAAAATGTATTAAAATAGAAAACATTTATTTGAATTTGTAATAAAATTGCACAATATTACTGTATTTTTGATCAAATAAATGCAGCCTTGTTGAGCATAAGAGACTTCATAGTGAATATCTTCATAGAAATCCTACCAACCCCAAACTTTTAAACTGTAGTCAAGGACTAATATGTGAACTATTCCCCATATATTTACATATTTATATATGTAAATATGTGGGAAATATTTTTACTCCACACAGAGAGAAACAGAATTAAATTTAGCATGATCCAAAAAGCCCCGGCCTTTATTTATAGCAGTCTTTGCAGCTTTGAAAAGGTGTTTTTTACCGGGCACTATTATTTTTCAGTGATAGGTATTTATAAAAACATATTTAAATGTATTATTTCTGATGTGAAACAGATATCACACATTGTCTGCCAATGTTAGTTCAGTAATCAACCCTAATTTTAATTTCAAATATATGTTTAACACTGAGGTTGAGTCACAATTTTAGCTAAATTCGTTTTTCCACCTGTTGTTTTCCCTCAGTTTTCCCCAGTATTGATTATGTGATTTGTTTCCTGGTCATCTTTATTCTCCTGGCGATTATCTTTGCCTTAATCATCTTCATCAGAGTTAAGGTAAACCTATACCTGCTTCTGTTATGATAAGAAACGAACACCTAGAATCATAGATCTTACCTCTTCAAACACATGCTCTCGCTCCTTTGTTACAGAAACCTGGGTACCAGTGTCAGATCCAGATGATTCAGATGATCGGACCCAACGACAATGACTATATATATATTGATTTCAGGGAGCTTACGTATGACCTGAAATGGGAATTTCCACGAGAAAATCTTGAGCTTGGTAAAGAAGATCACCAGGAACTTTCTTTAGACTTGCTATATATAACGTATTAGGTGTTACGAATTAGTTTGTGTGCTTTCTAAAGGGAACGAGCTGGGATCTGGAGCTTTTGGGATGGTAGTGCAGGCTACAGCATATGGGATCAGCAAGCCAGGAGTGTCTATTCAGGTAGCAGTAAAAATGTTAAAGGGTAAGTAATTATATAATTAGCATTAAGTCTCAACAAAGCTAAATAAATCAACTGCATTGGCATATGATGGCAAACGCATGCTTTGTGTTGTTAATTTGTGGATTAAACAGACAAGCACCAGGCAGTGGAAAAGGAAGCTCTGATGTCTGAACTGAAAATGTTGACTCATATTGGACACCATGAAAACATTGTCAACTTGCTCGGAGCTTGTACAGGCTCAGGTAAGATTTGGAGAAGTCGTGGGTTTCTGAGTTATATCCTCTACTGGAGACACCCATAGAGCAGCGTTGATTCCAGTAATATTTTTTTTCATTCAGTAGTGATTTTAGTCTTTGTTAACATGTTGTAAACCATGAACAAAGACAAGCCGCTATAAGGTGAATCACAACATTACAAATTTTAATTTGAGGCTATTATTTGAACATCTTAAATAAAGGCTATGTACCTAACAGCTGTAGTTAGGGAAATAACTACAAGACCTGCTTGATTATGATTGGTCGGTTGTATGTTTGACCATCAAAAAAGCCAATCAGCCAGTCCTTATGGCCAAATGTACTATGTTTGTTTGTTTGAAATCCACAGCTCCGATTTACCTGATATTCCAGTACTGCTGTAACGGAGATCTCTTGAACTATCTGAAGAGCAACAGGGAACGTTTTCACAAATATCTGACCGACGCTTTCAACAGGGACAGATTCAGGGGCCTCTACCACAACTTCCTGCAGAAGAGAAACTCCAGGTTTGCAAAAATGTCCACCAGACAGTGAATTACAGCAGTGGCCTATTCGATAAAGAAAAAAAACCTGTGCGGAAGAGAATGAAATGAATATATTGTGCTAAAGGGGAACTGTAAATCTAAAGGTGTACATAAATGAATAAACTGCCGTTCAGTTACTGTAAATGACTGTGTGCATCTCTCTGCTTGTTTCATCTCCACAGTGAGTATTTTGAGTCTGATAACAACCAATACGTGCACATGATCCCCTCAACCAAAGGACAGGAGAACGAGGCGCTCCTCAGTCCCAGCATCAGCTCAGTGTCTACTATTGAGGGTAGGTGGAGAAAGGGAGAATATGAATTTTTTAACTAAAGATCATCAACTGCATAAATTATACGTGACTTTTAAAAGCAGCAACTTTGTATTTTAACTATTTCTATTTTGATTATTCATATTCACTTGAGCACACATATTACATGAATTTGAGTAAGCATGTGATTTTTGAATGCCTATATGCTCAATAAACAATTGTTTGTTAATTCATAAGAAATGCTTGAATGCGAAGACAAACATCAAGAAGAGGAACTTCAGAGTCTCACCTATGATGACCTTCTCAGTTTCTCTTTTCAAGTTGCAAAGGGCATGGAGTTCCTGTCCTCTAAAAATGTGAGCTTAACTTTCTGATCACGATACTTCTACGTCCTTCCATTTAACAGAGATAAAACTAACAGTTTTAGTAACTTGTTTTTACACTTTTGTTTCTAATGTTATCTCTGAATACCACATGAGCATGTTACAACAGCTTCTGTACATGACATATTTTGATTATTAGAATAAGAGAAATAGTTTCTGAGGGCTTTATTTCTTGATTTGTTTTCTCATATTGTTATATAGTCTATGTAAAAAAGGCTTTAGTTAATAGTTTTTTGCCTACAGTGTATCCATAGGGACTTGGCAGCCAGAAATGTTTTGGTGACACACGGCAGACAGGTGAAGATCGGTGACTTTGGCCTCGCAAGAGACATTGAACATGATTCCAACTACGTAGTAAGAGGAAATGTAGGTATTGTGTGTGTATGCGATAGTCTTGATGTGACTGCTCTTTATTTTTAGCTGACTTGTAATTTTTACATGACATTTTGCAGGTGCGTTTGCCCGTGAAGTGGATGGCACCTGAGAGTATTTTCAAAGGCGTTTACACAATGCAGAGTGACGTCTGGGCCTACGGCATTTTGCTATGGGAAATCTTTTCTCTAGGTCTCTCTCTCTCTCTCTCTCTGCTGAATACATGTTTTAACTTGTATTGAGCCAAGAAAATTCCTATAAATGTTTTTTCACTATGAACATACTTTGTACTCACTATTAGGAGTCACCCCATATCCTGGTATAACTGTGAATGACGCATTCTACAGAATGATTGAAAGTGGATATCACATGGAGCAACCCTTTTATGCTGAGGAATCTGTGTAAGTTATTTTACTGTGTAATATTTGTATTAAATACTGGAGGATGACATTTAAAACGTGTTTGTGTTTGTTTAGTTACAAGGTAATGTGTCGCTGCTGGATGCTCGATCCGGTCGACCGGCCTTGTTTCTCCAAGCTTGTGGCTTTCATGGAAAAAGAGCTGGCTGCTTTGGAAGAGAGGGTGACTTTTAAGTTAATTGTTTTTAAATGGGTTTAATTGTTGGTGGATGCACACTCACTGTGATATCTGTTTACAGCTATATTACAATGTTGGAGGATTCTGCCACGATGACATAACATACCAGAATGCACCCGTGACCCCTGATGCTACATTGATGGAGAAAAAACAGGATGTTTGCTGGTCCGACACTGAGAATTCAGATGAAAGCAAAGCTGTGGACAATCCTGGATCAGTAAGAACAGAACCTCTCGTTTGAACATGCCTTGCATTAGGAAAGCATAATGCATAACTTGTGCTTCCATTAATAGCCACTTACACGTAGCAATTTAAATTTTTAAGAGAAAAAGTGGAAGGAATTGGAATTAATAATTTATGTCCATATTGTACCACCAATAATGTGTTTACTATTTTTGATTAAGGGTTATTAACAAATTTTCAATTTTCTCCATGAGTGTTTACATGGTAATTAATAGCTCACAGTATTTGAATGTTGTTTTGTGCAGGAAGCTTCTTTAGGAGCTTAAATGTATGTCATTAAAAAATAACAAACCTTTATTTTCATTAGAATTGTCTTAGAATTAAATTAGAAATTGTACCTTACCACTGTAACAGCTGAATAACCTGTTTGTGCACTCCATAACGAAGGCTTACAAGAGATGCTGTGTTTGAGAAGCATAACAGATTATGAATTGTTTTAGCTTTTGCTGAACTTTGCAGATGAAATTGCTCTATTTTTATAACAAAAAACGTTATCATCTTAATTTTACATTTTTCATTATATTTATTCAAATATCTTAGACATGTATGGTTTAATCTTTGTTGTTGAAATATTATTTATCGTGTAATAAGAATAGTCTACATATGCTTATGCTTAACAGAAATGTAATTTGCACATTTGTGCAGATTTTCTATAAACAATATAGTGCATAGCTTACATTTCAGTGTGTCTTTTTAACAGTCAACAACTCAAAATCAGCCAAGTCCAAACACCCCGTTTAGGTTAGGCAACTTTCTTCAGTCCACTGAGAGAGTAAATAAGTGGACATGATAATTGAAAAGGAGTTAACAAACTGTAAATTGTTGATGAAAATATTGAAATATATTTTTATGTAAGGTTTAAGATGCAAAATAGCAAATAAAACAATATGAATTGTGCATTGTGTCTTATGATTTTGTGTAACTTCAGTGTTTTGGAACAGGCCTATATCATAGACCTACAGAGGGTGGCGCCACGGTGCATGACCAGGGGACACCAGGGGTGTAGTAACATTTCAGATGAGAACAGAACACAATATTAAACATAAGACCAGGAAAACCTCTTACTCATGGGTCGTCTTTGTCCTTTCATGTCTTAAACGCTGTTGTACAACCAATTTCAACTGTTATCAGACCTATTATAACATGGCCTCGCCCTCAATATTTACATTGTCATGACACTGCATACATATTTACAGAATATTACATTTCCAAAGCGAAATCTAAACTCAAAGACTGTAACTGTAAAACATTAACCAAACCATTAAATGTATAAGGCTACAATAAGAACAACACTAGCCTTTAATCTTTATTTAATGTTTATGGTGTTTAATCCATAAGATGTGTTTTTTGTTTATTGAAGCTGTTTTATTGAATTTCTCTATTCATCTGTTTCAGTCACGTTTCAATTACGTGATTTTTGCTCATTAGCTATATATATGCTCATTATTGGTAGCTAATACAAAACATGAACAGAGATTTAGTTTAGGTGCACAAAATCTAACACTGGTGAATATTTATAATAGGCTAGATTTATACTGTAATTCTCCTCCCAGCAAATATATTTAAATAGGCTATATAAACCCCAATAATCATACCCAGGGGCGTCCTGCACTCATTATTTTTGAGGGGGCACGAGTGTGTGTGTGTGTGTGGGGGGGGGGGGGGACAGCAGCCATAATAGCACAATGTTCTTATGTTTTATTTATTTATTTATTTTCCTGTTTATTGGAAACATACCCAAACGCATCAAATATATCATGAAATATCTCGATTCTCACCTTTATAGATTATGTTAGTTGGTCTATGGGCAATGGTCAAAGTAGCCTAATAATGTATGTAAATCTGTCTTTACTTAATTAACAGATATGGGCGTCATCATGCCATTACATATTTTAATACAACTGACTTTATATTTTATATTTTGTAATGAGGGTATTCATCCTCCTTAGTGCGTCACATTGAGACAACTAGGCTACTGATATTTAGGCTAAATGGGAACAGTCTTGCCCCAACGGACGTTGACCTCGTCCAATATTGGCTTTTTACATGTTCCTAAAGTTTGTAGAGGATACGCGCCGGAGCCATGGACATAAACGCTGTAAATGCTCTAACATACGAGGATTTTGTAAAATTATTCGTTAATGTGGTTGAGAAATGCCCCCTCATTTCGGCAGCAATATGGTCCCACCGGCCATTCAAAGACCTGGCGGACATCGAGGATCACATCACGGAATTCATTCACAGTCTACCAGACGCAGGTGATTTCTGCTTTGCCTATTTACCAAAATCAGGTTTCCTAACGTTTTAAACACAATCGTTTATTTACTGGTTAAGGATATTGAATGTGTTCAGGTAAAGAGGGCATTCTGCGGTGTCACCCTGATTTGGCGGGCCGGGACCTCCAGAGCGGGACCCTGACGCGCGAGTCTCAAGAAGAGCAGAGTCAAGCCGGTATGACCACACTGGACTCCGCAGAGGTTCTGCAAATGTACCGTCTAAACTCGGAGTACAAGGAGCGCTTTGACTTCCCTTTTGTCATCTGTTCTCGTCTCAACAACAAAGCAGATATCGTGCGCCAACTGTCTGAACGCTTGAAGAACGAGCGCGCAGAGGAACGAGAGCGCGCGATCGAAGAGGTTAAAAAAATCTGTAGTCTCAGGTTACGCAATATTGTCTTATCTGACATTCAAACCAAACTGTAACGAGATATGTTTACTGCATCTCTCTACTTGATTGTATATTTCTTAGAAAATAGGGCTAACACACACACAAATAAATAAGAAGGCCTATGCATAATTGCTCCACATGAAGCAGTCCATTTGTTTTAGAAACGTTAAATTATGAAAACGTTATTTTAGAATGTCCATTAAATGTGTTTTTTGTTTGGTTATGTGAACGTTAGCGGAAACATTAAAAGAACGTATTTGATCATTTTGCAAACGAGATGGGAAAATGTCGGTTGAATGTTCTCTAAACCCTCTGAAACTAGCAAGCCTAGTAACATCCAATTAAAACGTTCCCTGAATGACGTAATGTTGTGCTAACATTTTGATCACTTTAGCCTATTCAAGACCGGATAACGTTGAATTAACTTTCTATTATTAACCGGCAGATCGACAGAATGCTTGTTCACAACTTCGAGAGAACCTTGAAGTATAATAAAAATGGCAGTACTTATATGTTTTTGCCAATGTACCCCATTGATCTTAAAATTGCTATGATTAATTAATAATTCCAATAAAGGAAATTATTGCTTTACAAATTGTGTGTTTTTTTATCTCATCATTTAATAAACTTTATTTTTATTCTCGATTATTCATCCGCGGTCTTTTGTGGGTTGCTTTGTTTTAGGCTACTTATCTGCAGCAAATTAAAACAAATGACACGACACCACACTGCACACATGCTTTTAATTAGTTTAGCAGTAGCTACATAAATAGTATGAATGTTATTGAAAGAAATTCATGATACGAGCTATTCATTTGTATTTGACTTTTCATTGTCTATCTGTAAATACGAATGCAATTATAATAATGTCCGATAATGTTTTGGCTAATGAACATTTGGTGACGTCACGAATTTATATTACACAAAAACACCTCCCAAGAAACTGACTCCAGGGGAGCTTCGCCTCCGTCTCACGCAACTGAGATCGCCCCCTACTGTCAATATTTGAGTATACTGTACAGATTTACAGGATTTGACTCATTGTCACTGGCACACTTGTATTTCCACTCGTCGGTGGCAGGCTGATTGTGTCTTTTGGTCAGTGTTTGTTTGACGAGTCTTGTGGGACTGGGGGTAGCTGAGAGTGCAGGGGTGAGGGGGGTCCCGTTCCCGGAGCGACACACGACTCCTCCTTCAGATCTCCGGACGTGATGGAGGAATCCTGTTCGGGATCCACTCCTCTAGCTCTCCTCTTGTCCTCCTCCTTTTTCCACTTCATGCGCCGGTTCTGGAACCAGATCTTGATGTGTCTCTCGGTGAGGCTGAGGGTGAGCGCGAGCTCCACGCGGCGCGGGCGCGAGATGTACTTGTTGAAGAGAAACTCTTTCTCGAGCTCGAGCAGCTGCGCTCTTGTGTACGCTGTCCGCGTGCGCTTGTTCTCCTCCGCCTCAACCATGTAAGGGCCTAAAACAGAATAACAGTAGTGACATTTTAGTAAGGTCAAGTTTTCGACACCTCTGAGGATATTACAGTTTGAAAGTTATCTGAACGTTTGATCAAGGCGTTATATAAAATAAAAATCACGGGCGTCAACTACCTCCCAAATTGAATTCATAGGTAAATATGAGGACTGCCTTTAAACAGACGTTTCAGATTGAAAATAATATGTATTTAACTCGAATTGAGCTACTTTCCTTTTATTTCAATAGGCCACGTTTGCTATTATTAGATTAAATGACAACAAATGGCGTCTCAAATGAAGGTTGTGTTGTAGCCTATAATCACTCCGCATCTGGAGAAATCTGACGTTCATTCGCCGCTAGAAATGTTTCCCGTCTGTTTTATTCGACGTCTGATGGATTTTCAGGAATAATCTTCTCTTTTAGTTTTCGAATAGGCTACTAATTAGAGAATTACAATTAGTCTTTAAAAAATTGCATTTCTTTAAAGTAAAATAAATCAATATCAAATTCATTTTCAAAAAGGATACCTTGCAGTGGGTCGAGTAATATTTATGTTCATCAGGTCATTCATTTAATCCCAAAATAATAACAACAGTTAGGCTATAGGCTATTTTAATAATTATATATGACAAATTATATTTAGACCTATATTATATAGGGAAATATGTATATAATGTTATATATTTTTTTTTATTTCATGATTTTATAATAGGCTATTACAAAAATGTATAATCGTAACATTTTATAGTAATATAGCCTAGCTAGCCTATTAACATTGTTCTCGAAATTATGTAAATATTTAGAATAAAAATAATCAGGCAATTGAAAGTCATCAATTGTATGCAGTAGAAGACTATTAGACAGAAGTAAAGAAACCAAAACTCCTTATGGGCGATTTTAAAAGAAAGACAACAATTAATTTGAGTGGCCTAAACTGAAAGACCACTCAAGAAAAATAAGATGTGTTACTGAATTATGGCTGCCGCGTTTCAGCATTAAAATGTGTAAAACTATGATGCCTTTGGGAAAGCCAGCTCTTGTCTCAACCCTGGTCCTGTATATCCTTTTCTTTGTTCTTTTTCTGAACAACGATGGATGCGTTTGGAATCTAAAACAAAGTTATTTTTAACTAAACGGGGTAGTTAGAAATATAATAATCTACTATCAATTTGAAATCTTGTAATACAATAATTATTTTTAATTATTGTATTTTAGTGGAGAGTTACCTGTCCACTGTCCTTTCCAGGCGTGCGTGTGAGATTTCGTTGACTTCATCCACGGGAAAGGCAGATGGTATCTGTTCCGATCCCCGCACAGGTCAAGAGAGTCTCCGTAACCGCCGAGCGTCTGTAGAGATGTCTGTGGAGTCTGGGTAAGGTGAAGATGAGGCCCTGCCAGATCATCCCGGGTCGACATGTTGTAAGAAGTAATGTCGGTAAGATTTGGCTGGTCCTGGCCGCCCAAGGACGGTGAGGCGTAGACGGACTGGGTCTGTCTACTCATATACAGACACGGTGGAGGGTTTTGGCTGTAGTCTTCGTTGGGATGTCTCTGGAAGGCGCAAGAGTCCTTGTACAGGTGGTTAGGAGGGTAATAGTGCTCTTCCCGATTCATGATTGCCACAGACCGGGGAAACCGTGCTGTACACGAGCACGAGCGCCCTGCCCCTGATCAGGACCTCTGCTCTACCTGCAGTCTGAGCGTCTGGCGCCGATCGAGGGCCTCATAGGTGTGCCACCGTGACCATGTGACCCTGCTGCACCATAGGTTTCACTGTTTACACAAAGCTGTCAACTGGCAGTAGATTCTGTCCGTGTTTTCTTTCTGCTGCCCCGCGGTTTGACAATAATTGAACAGAACTGACCATGCTCAAATCAATGCCCTTGGCAAACACTTTCTGTTTGCCTGCGACTATATGTGCTGCACCTGCAGTTGTTAGATTCTACTGCAAAGACAGGTGAATCTGGGAATCCGTATCTCTGATCTCCGCAGAAAAGACTGCCGCTGTTTAATGAACACCGAACGGGTATAAAAAAGGGACTTCAAAATGTACATTTTTTTTGATAAAACATTATCAAATTCTCTTGATCAAGAGGAGAGACAGGATCGATTCTCGCTTATCAAATGCTAAATAATGAGTTTTAATCGTATTTAAGCAAAAACAAAAGATGACAACAAAGTAACTGCACTCTTAATATATATAGCCTATGGTTCTATGAATAATATTTAACGTCCATGGGAACTTTCTAATGCACAAAATGTTATTTAGTGGGAAGATGTCGTTAGATTTTATCAATTGTAATACATTTCTTAATAAAATGTATTTGGGAAAACATTTGGAATCTGTTTTAGCAGTGGAGCAGTAGAATTTTTTTTTTTTACATAATAGGGTACGTTTATGTTTTCAAAAGTATATCGATAAAATATGTCTTCTGAACGCGTATTTTCACCTGAAGTCGAATACTAGACTTTAAATAAAATAAAAATAAACTGTTTCTCTCGTAAGAGCGCGTGGGCTTCTAAATGTAGCCTACACGTTAAGAGGCACCATTAAGTAAATATGGACACTGGTGACACTGGAGCATTCATTACGCACACCTCTCAACATGTTGTCCGTCTTTTGCTTTAACCAAGCTTACCTGCCATTAAGCACACCCGTCCACGGTCCATTAAACTAAAGTCACCGTGGATAAATAAAAACGAGCTGTTCGGTGTAAACGAATTAACATGGAGAGTGAAACAGAACTCAATTAGTCTGAGATGAGTGCGCAACGTGAGCGCACCGGCAGTCCGATGTTTGGAGAGGTCAGAACAATGGAGAAATGGGCAGCAAAAGGTGATTTTCAATTAGTGGAATTTCCCAAGTCTCCTATGAAGCAACAACAGATAGTTCTTTAAAAAAAACTAATAATATATAGATTTAAGCTTTTTGTTGAATCTCTATTTTTTCTTAATTTTAAAAGGCTGAAATGAAATGATCCATAATTTCTCTATTTTGGATTTGTCCCCCAACTATACTTTTTTACATAACACGTTTGAAAAAGGTGTGAAATTTAATTCTTTGAACAATATTTTTCCAGAACTCCATCTATAATTATAATTAAGCTCAGATGAGCTTTATTTGTCACATACACAATTATACAGAGTTTAACCAGCAGTGAAATATGTTCTCTGCATTTAACCCATCCAAGTGCACACACACTTGGAGCAGTGGGCAGTCGACACTGCGGTGCCCGGGGAGCAGTCGGAGGTTCGGTGCCTTGCTCAAGGGTCTCACCTCAGTCGTGAACAATTCCTGCCGGAGCCGAGATTCGAACCCACAACCTTGGGTTACAAGTCCGACGCTCTATCCATTAGAGCCACGACTGCCAAAGGATCTGAGAATCCTTTTGATTTGTTTGCATGCATCAATGAATGAATGAATAGATAGATAAAGGGTTATTTAATACGAATGGCATTTAAATCATTATTCTTTACAACCTTGCATTTGTCAAGACTTCATGATTTTATATATATATATATGTGTGTGTGAGACCCTCTCTGTGAAATCCAGGGTAAAGTCTCAAAATCTAATTATGAGATAACAAGCATCAAAGTTTGATTTCTACCATTAATTTCACTATAATTTAAATCTTTGACATGACCTTACTCAGTCAATATTAAAGATATAAAGGTAAATTGTTCACAGAATGCTCTTTACCATACGAAGGATTACTTTTTGTAGTAAACAGCAAATCACAAAAAAATGACTTTAGCTGGGTTTTCACAGAGAGGGTCACATATATATTAAATGGAAACAGAGTGTTTTATTATATTCAAGCAAATTTCGAGAATATATGACATAGTGCTGTGTTTGCATGGACCTCTTGAAATGACAATAATGGCACTTTCTCTCCTATCTTAATGGGGCTCTCATGCGCCATCATAAAGTTCAGGCAAATCCATTCCTCACGAATCAAGCCTTGTAACGACGCTTAATGGTATTTATATATGACCTCATTTGAAAAGGGAAGGAAACTGTTATCCGCGACTCTTTTCACAATGTTGAAAGAGTACAAAAGGTTTTGTGAAGCGTGAGTGAGACGACGCTATTTGGGATCATATCCATGGAAGGTTATGAGAGGGATAATGGTGTAAAGTGATATGTAATGTAGCTTTGTCATGCAAGAGAGAAAACACACAACTTAAGGCACTGGTACATAAAATCGGCTAGCAATTAAAATGCGTTTTGAGACTTCAGATAAAATGCAATAAACCAGTTAGGAGACACGCTAAAGCGTTCTGAAACCACTTGTGTGTTTGAGTAGGAGTAATGTGTAGCTAAGTCCAAGTGCGACTCGATAATGGCAGTTCAGATAAATCATAAATGGTACAATAGTGTTATGTAAAACAACACGTAATCTGATGTTGATAAACCAAGTGGCCTACACCCACAAGATGCTTCGTCTATCAAATTGAAGGAAAATGCAGTTTTGGCTACCCGTGTAAATCCTAACGTTTTTCATTAGTCTACCTTACGTGTATTTTTATTTCAATTAAATATCACATGAGGTGCCAGTAACCAAGTGGATTTGCAGAATTACGGAAACTGAGCCTTTTTCAGCCTTTTTATAGACTCTTTGATAAGAAATAATCCGTGGCTGAGGACGAATGGCGATAAAATATGCTTGTTTAGTGGCGACAGTAAAAGCTTGGACAAACATGTCAAACCGCCGCAAAGGAATGATAATGGCTGTATCCGAAATCACCCACTATACCCTCATTCCCTATTCCCTGCCTACATAGTCCACTCATAGAGTTCCCTTGAAGGAGTGAATGAAAACGAGTGAGTGAATCGGACACTAAGTGCACCAGAAGGACTGCCGCTTTTGCAGTTTGCTTGCGGTTTATTAATCATTTGAGACGGGCAGCTCCGGTAGTAAGATTAAAGGATGTATCTTGAACTCTGTCACGGAAATTATGTATAAACCCTGTCAATTTACAATTAATTTGTACCTGTGTTGTATAAAATAAATGAATGGATGATTCAGCTGCAGGCGCCACCTTCTGGCGAGACGCGGGAATTCATTCGGCGCGCGAATCTCACAGTGCATTATGGGGATTCTGTTGCCGTTGAGTGTACATCGGTTGTACACTCGTTTTTTCGGTGCATTGTGGGAGTGCACTCGAGCATTCAATATGGTTTCGAACACCACTTAAATTGGTTATCCTCTAAAATAGCACACTATTTGAGGGTATAGGGGGTGATTTCGGATATAGCCAATGACATTTAAAGTCTGCGTCAACCGGAAGCTTGTGACCGTTTTTACTTCTATATTGTGACATACTTCTGAGAGAAACAGAATACTGAATGAGGAAAATAGAGGGCATGGCTTGTTTTTTCTACTGTGAATTGATTTGATGTAGTAAAGTAGGCGTTTCATTCAGAAACGAACACTGACAGTTGGAGGGGCGTGGTTAAGGATGTCACGCTCATCCCGTCATACTGATGTCATCAGAGAAGGCCCATCATTTTAGAGGGGAGGAGCATTTTCAGATTTGAATTAAAGATTATGAAGGCAAACTATTTTTTTGTGGATTGACTTGCATGAATGAATTGTTCACCACAAAAATAGCAATGTGCGCTAACAGAAATAAATATAGACAATTTTGATTTCATGCGAACTTTAAGTCTCTGGCGCAATAATTAATTCTGGCACCACGCACTGAATGGATGAATGGCAAAACGTTACTGATAAACACTCGCGTTTATTGCGTTTACTAAACGTTTATTTCTTTTATTTTGACTAAAGACCATTATTGAGAAAGTATAAATTATTGCTAATATATTCCAGAGTAATTACAACTGCGAACATCATGTTTATTGCTGGTTAAGTTTTAATTTACACAAAGTAATAATATTTAAACATATACTTTGGGTGTCTACACACAAACTATGTTTATACAAAAAATACAATTATATAAAACAAGGAAACAACACAATGACCTATAACACAAAATAATTCTGAAAAGCGTCTTTACAAGTCAAAAATGAGATTGACAGCCTCTCTCAAGAATCAAATTCCGTCTTTTAGTTGTTAAAATTCTATTTTTAATATTATTCTTCAGCAATATAATGCAAATGGAAATGGAAATGTGTAGAATGCCTTCATATTGTTGTAGGCATTCATAGGACATGTAGAGATCTCATGTGTGCTCAAAACAAATGCTACAAAGAGTGTGTTACATCATTTCCCCCCTCTGTCAGTGTATTTCTTTACATCTGGGGAACTGTCCTGCACTGGCGAGCGAGATCGAGTCCTTTTTGACTTCCGGGAGAGGTGGGGGAGTGTCTTCTTCGGGATGGTGAATGATTGCGTGAGGAAGAGCGGTGTTTGGAAGTGTGTGAATGAGAATCAGAGTGGTATCTTCTGTGTGAAAAGTCTTTTTTGGGATTGCACTTTTCACAGTCCGTGTTTCGATGTTTATCACAAGCTCTTTTGTACCTATGTTCATCTCTTTCCGAAGCGCGCTGATTTGTAGGCTGATCCGTCACAGCAGCAGAACCAAGAGTGTTCAGCAGAAAGCGCTTGTTTGGGCTGCCCAGCGGACATTTCATCCTAGAAAACAGCGATTTAACCAGCTTTTAGATGCACGGTACATAAGGGAATTTCGAAAGTAGTCATTTATAAGATATAAAGCCTTCTCAACTGTAAACAGTCAATCAAGGACAGCAAATAAAACGTTCTGCACCTCTCAACATGATTATCTACACTTACCATCCAGTAGCACCCATTGTCTCAGCACGGACTTTTGCTCTGCTAGTTTCTTTAAGAAGCTCCTCCACTGCTTTCCTGTTGGAGGGAAGATTATTTACATGAGGGAGAGAAACGGGTAACTGTAAGTTACTGCTGTAACCAAAGGGCCCGAAGCACGTGTTGTTTCATTGTCATTCCTGACTGCATGGACAGTATTCAGTATTTTCTAAATGCTTAATTGTACCCAAACAATTGTAACAGTAACTTCGATATTTAAAGCAGTGGCACTCAACTACAACTAATAGTGTCATCACAACATAAGCCTAGAAGAGCTAATTTGATTTCACGATGCACATAGGTTGATTTGTATTTAAATAATTACTTCCAAGATATCGGAGATGATTGTTACATGTAACGTTAGTATGATACCCGGCCACATATTACAATAACGTTACCGTTAAAGAGTTGCATTTAGCCGGGTCACACATTTATTTATCATAAACAATCCCTTAAAATGGTTGAAAGCTTAAAAACAGTATCTTAAGGAATGTCATACCTCTCTAGTTCACTTTCATCCATAATTTCTTTCAACTTAAACGCATTCAGTGTTAAATTCTAAACCGTTTCAGCTCTGCTTGCTAACTGGTGTTTTCTTACTATACTTGAGGACCTAAATTAGGACCCCGTTTGACTTAGTCCTAAGTGACGGATGTAAAAATACAGTATAAGTTAACCTACGTCAGCTGCAGACATAAGCAGGACAGCAAATTCAACCTAAAATGTTTTAAATCTTTATGTATATATAATTAGTAAGTACATCGTCTAAAAACAACATTTTAATTTTAGACGTTACGTTCCACGATCGCATTTCAATCAGGCACCTAAATGGTCACACCTGATATTCGATTGACAGCGTGAGTGCCCGCCTCCATACCGAGTCCGACAGAAGTTAATCGAATCGGTTCCTTTGAACAGTTCGTCTGAATGAAGCGGTTCAGGAATGATTTGGTGGTTCTTTACGTCATTACATGGTCCCTTGGCACATTACATGCCCTAAAACGTTCCAGTACATCATATTTATTCATTTCAAAGCTATCTATTATGTTATTTTCGCTTATTTTTAAATAAATAATTGTGTTTATTGTAATATGTGTCCCAGTTAAATTTGTTAAGCCAGGAAATCCACACATTGGAACTTAAATAGAATTTGCATTTACAATAAGCAAAAATAAAATTTATTTACATGTCTTGGCTATAAATAAATAAAGTTTACAACTAACCTATTTATTAAAACCAACTTTAATTTCGTTTGCTTTTGATTTTGTTGATAAATCATACAATCAATTCATAAATACATTTCCAGAACATTTGATTTTGTAACATTTTTGCTATTCGGCTAAAAACGAACTTAATCATATGCTTTCCAAAGACTTACAAATGATAACAATAGAAGCAACCAAACCAATAAAAGAGCAGCAAAAGACTATATAAGTACTGTGACATGTCCTGCTTAGTCTTACACGCAGTTCGTTTATTTATTCATTTATTTATTTTTAAAAAGGCCTATAATAATTATTTATTTTTAATAAATATTAAGAATAAACAGTAGATACAATGTTATAGTGTCAAGTTATTAGCCTATTTTAATTTATAGGCCTATTCTTGTCCTTTTATTCATATTCATGTTATATTTTACATATAGGCTACACTGTTAGACTTTGCTGTAATTTTACAGTTACTTACTGTAAAAAAGTACAGTAAAATACCATATATATGATTTACGGTTAACTACTGTAATACACACTGCATTATGGGTATTTCTGTATTAATTTTACAGTAATTTACTGTATATGGAATTTACAGTATTTTGCTGTAATTTTACAGTTATTTACTGTAAAAAGTCCAGTAAAATACCATATATATGATTTACGGTTAACTACTGTAATACACACTGCATTATGGGTATTTTTATTAAGTTTACAGTAATTTACTGTATATGTGAATTTGCAGTATTTTACTGTTTACACAAAAGCAGTAGTGCTACTGTAAATGAAGAAGACAGGTTTCTTGAATGTGCTGCGGACATTTTAATAGGCCTAAAACATACATTTACATTTAGTCATTTAGCAGACACTTTTATCCAAAGCGACTTACAAATGAGGACAATGGAAGCAATCAACAAAATAGCAATGATATACAAGAGCTATGACAAGTCTCAGTTAGCTTTAGGCAGTACACTAACAAGGTTTTTTTATATATAATAAATAAAAAGAAAACCGATAGAGCAGAAAAGAATAGAGCAAGCTAGTGTTAGAGGCATTTTTGCTTTTGTTAATTGTATGATAAACAAAAAGAAAACAGAATACAAAAATATTAGAAATGCTACTGTTAGTTTTTTAAAGCATAGAATTAGAATAGAGATTGCTAGAGTTAGAGGGTCAAATAAAGATAGAAGAGATGTGTTTTTAGCGATTCTTTAATTCAATCCAATTCGATTTCAATTGATTCTTGAAAACATCAAGACAATATGCACATATAGGCCTATTAAAATGTCATATGATAATGTTTTATAGTTTATAATCTTGTTCGAAAGAAAATCATGAATCTGCATTCATTTTTCTCATTTTAAAATTTATTTAAAAATCACACACCCATACGCATGTTCTATTAGTATTTATAATAAATAACGAAATAATAATAAACAATAATAATAATAATAAATAATAATAAATCCACAATTGGGTTCCCGTTTTTCAAAATAGGCTATCAGAAAAAATACAGACTGGTATAATTTAATTTTATTATTATTTGTGTAATGTCATGGTAATATACAAGTGGTGATACAAATGTAATTTGTAAATTATTACAAACAAAAATATATATATATAAACTTTACTTACACATCACACAATTTAAACTGTTACTCGCGTGCAAAGCCCGCGCAACAACCTGGCAGAGGTTATATAAACTGAGGTTTGTGTCCAGTGCGCGCATAACGGACGTCCCTTATGAATGGATCGCCAGACGCCAGCTGCAGATTTTCCTGAGGTAAGTAGGCTACTTTTATTTATGTTTACAAACTTTCAACAAATGTATTTTATTAGTTATTTTTGATCGTAAAGCATTACCAATATCAATTCAATGAAATATATGAAGAAAGCAAATAATAAAATCGAATTATTGGCTATGACAAGCAGGACTGTTCGTTTTCCTCAAAAACTGCTGCTTTGACTGCCATTTCCAGTTGACGTACCGAATGTAATATTTACACGAATAATGGTTTTCCGTCTTTTTTACGGCCAGTTATGGTGTAGGCCTATTTTACTCGTCAATTAAACGAATAACGTTACCGTTAAATGCCGTTAAATGCGTGTGACGTCATTTGAAGTAGCGCGTCTCAAAGGCTCTCTCTCGTGCGCTCTTAACCCCTTGCGCGCGCGCTCTCTCATGCGCTCGTAACCCCTTGCTCTCTCTCTCTCTCTCTTCTTCCTCACTCTCTCTCTCTCTCTCTCTCTCTCTGCTCTATTCAGGAACACACACAAGTTCAAGTTGCTTTACTGGCATTACATTTTAATTAAAGTATTGCCAAAGCATTTGAAGTATGTGTAAAATACAGAATATATTTACACCATCAAAGTAATAAAGGAGATAATAAATGAGTACAAAATAAGAGAGAGAAAACAGCAGACAGTATCTCTAACATATACATTACTTATAGCAATTCCAATTAAATGTAATTTCATGAAAATTACAAATCATTAAATAATTAAGAATCGTTCTTTATTATGGCTTCTTATTTGTTAATAGAAGGAAGGTCTCAAAGTCAGTGCATTTAAATTTTCATAGTACCAGTAATTACATTTTACATGCTGTTGTATGCTAAATATTCTCTTCTATCTTTTCTTTCAGTGTTGACTGTCATCTTATTGTGTAAGTGATACATTTAGCAGTCAGCCTAGATCTGTGATTTATCATGTTCATAACATATGGTGATAGTCAATAATCACTGATGAAAATTATGTTTATTCTTTCTCTCTCTTTTGCTTTTGTGTCAGGCAGGCACTACACCCTAAATACTCTTTTAAGGGCCACACCACTGAGCATCTTTGGCTTTGTAAGTATATGTTTTGACTTACTATCAGATACAGTATTTGACATTAGATTAACTGCATGTTATGCAACAACTAGAGTCATCAGAAATGTATTGTAAAGACAGATGATCAAACATCCCACATCTGTGATTTTCCATGTTCATAACATACAGATTAGTAAATAGTCATTGATGGAAAAAGTTTTACACAAACATATACAACATCTCTCCCATGTTCAGTGAAGTTTCCTCATTTCCTCTCTTTTGCTTTTGTGTCCGCAGGCACTACCTACGAACCCAAAGGCTCTTTTAAGGGCCACACCAGAAAACAGAGAGAGAGAGAGAGAGTAAGGAATAGTTTGAGAAACGGACAAAGGTGGACCAACACATCCACAACACGTCGCAAAGCCACCAGGAAAAAATTTAACAAAAAACAGAGCACATGCAAGTATGTACAGGTGCAAGTATTGCAGCTTGTGTGTTTCAGATTTAAGAATTGTCTGCAGTCATATTGTCACGGTCCTGCTGGTGTGCCCAGGCTGGCCACCAGATGTCTCTGTGTTGAGCACATGGCTTGTTGTTTGTTGGTGCCATGTGCTCCCATGTCGATTGTCTGTCCCCTCCCATCTTGTTACTTAATCATTGTTTCAGTGGCTCCAGCTGTGTCTCCCTCGTTACCCTCGTTTGTCTCCCTATAGTTCTCCTTGTGTCTGCAGTCCTGTGCTGATCCGTTGTCTTCGTGTGTCTAATGTCGTGTGAGTGTTTCATGTCTGACTGTGCCCCAGTCTTCTGCCTGCCTGCTTGTTTTTCCCTTCGGGTGGTTTTTGTTCTTCTTTGTTTTATTTTATTATTAAGAACTTTTCCCCTGCATTTGAGTCCTCGACCTCATCTCACGTGACAGAACGGATCAGCCAAGATGAGGACTCAGCAGAGGAGGGTTTGGACCACCCACCACCCGCCACTATCTCCAGCCCCTATACCAACGCATCCTCCAGTTTGAGGCCCTGAGCTCCCGTCAGCAGGGCAATGACGTGAGGAGGTTTGCCGTGGAGTTCAGTGGTGCAGCTGAGGGGCTAGATTACAATGATGAGGCCCTCAAGGACCTCTTCAACAGCGCCCTTGACAAGCCCCTCAGCTGGTGGAGGATGAGGGGGCTGGACCACCTCACATTTGGGGAATTTGTTGAGGCTTTGGCACGTTCCCCAGCTAAGGTGGCTGGTGTGCCTCAGGTGGTGGGCGACAAGGCTGCAGCTCCTCCAGTGGCGGCAGATGGCGCTGCAGTGCCCCTATTGGTGGCCGTCAAAGCTGCAGCGCACCCTAGGATCCCGAGGCGGGTATGTAAGCTGGAGGATCCCCCCATGAGGTCTGTCAGGGCAGCCGGCATGTCTCCAGTAAACTCCAGCCCGCTGGTCACAGAGTCCGCTCAGAGCCCGCTCCGCCCGTGAGCCGACAGAATCCGCTCCAGAGCCGCTCTGTTCCGGGAGCCGACAGAGTCCGCTCCAGAGCCCGCTCGTTCGGGGAGCCGATGCAGTCCGCTCCAAAGCCCGCTCCGTTCCGGGGCAGCGCAGTCCGCTCCAGAGCCCGCTCCGTTCCTGGAGCCCACGAGTCCCTCCAGAGTCCGCTCCGTTCCGGGAGCCACGCAGTCCACTCCGTTCCGGGAGCCCACGCAGTCCACTCCCGAGCCCGCTCCGTTCTGGGAGCCCGATCACTCCAGAGCCCGCTCCGCCCGTGAGCCGACAGAGTCCGCTCCAGAGCCGCTCCGCCCCGTGAGCCCGCAGTCGCTCCAGGGCCCGCTCCGTTCGAGCCCGCACTCCGCTCCGTTCCAGGAGCCGCGTCGCTCCGGTCTGGAAGCCCAGCGTTCCGCTCGGTCCGGGAGCCACGTACTCCGCTCCAGAGCCCGCTCCGTTCCGAGCCGACAGAGTCCGCTCAGAGCCCGCTCCGTTCCTGGAGCCCCATGGAATCTGCTCCAGAGCCCGCTCCGTTCCGGGAGCCAAAGGAGTCGCTTCAGGGCCCGCTCCGTTCCGAGGCGGAATCTGCTCCAGGGCCCGCTCTGTTCCGGGAGCCCACGCAGTCCGCTCCAGAGCCCGCTCCGTTCCGGGAGCCGCGCGGTCCGCTCCAGAGCCGCTCCGTTCGGGAGCCGACAGAGTCCGCTCAGAGCCGCTCCGTTCCGGGGAGCCGACAGAGTCCGCTCCAGAGCCCGCTCCGTTCGGGAGCCGACAGAGTCCGCTCCAGAGCCCGCTCCGCCCGTGAGCCGACAGAGTCCGCTCCAGAGCCCCTCCGTTCGGGAGCCAACAGAGTCTGCTCCAGAGCCCGCTCCGTTCCTGGAGCCCATGGAATCTGCTCCAGAGCCCGCTCCGTTCCGGGAGCCCAGTCCGCTTCAGGGCCCGCTCCGTTCCGGGAGCGCGGAATCTGCTCAGGGCCCGCTCTGTTCCAGGCCACGCAGTCGCTCCAGAGCACGCTCAATGCGGGAGCCATCGGAGTCCGCTCCAGGGTCCGCTCCGTTCCGGGAGCCACGCAGTCGCTCCGTTCCGAGCCCGCGCAGTCCGCTCCGTTTGGGAGCCCGCGAGTCGCTCAGAGCCGCTCCGTTCCAGCCGACAGAGTCCGCTCCAGAGCCCGCTCCGTTCGAGCCGACAGAGTCGCTCAGAGCCCGCTCCATTCGACAGAGTCCGCTCCAGAGCCCGCTCCATTCCGGGAGCCGACAGAGTGCTCCAGAGCCGCTCCGCCCGTGAGCCGGTCCTGCTGGTGTGCCCAGGCTGGCCACCAGATGTCTCTGTGTTGAGCACATGGCTTGTTGTTTGTTGGTGCCATGTGCTCCCATGTCGATGTCTGTCCCTCCCATCTTGTTACTTAATCATTGTTTCAGTGGCTCCAGCTGTGTCTCCCTCGTTACCCTCGTTTGTCTCCTATATAGTTCTCCTTGTGTCTGCAGTCCTGTGCTGATCCGTTGTCTTCGTGTTTCTAATGTCGTGTGAGTGTTTCATGTCTGACTGTGCCCCAGTCTTCTGCCTGCCTGCTTGTTTTTCCCCTTCGGGCTGGTTTTTGTTCTTCTTTGTTTTATTTTATTATTAAAAGAACTTTTCCCCTGCATTTGAGTCCTCGACCTCATCTCACGTGACACATGTGAAAAACATCAGCACACAGCAAACCATAGGTTTGCTTGTGGAAATGAGCAATGTCCTGCTTCCTTTAAAACTTTTTGGCATTTAGATCCCACATGCACCGAAAACACAGACATTGTTATATATAGTCAACAGAATGTCTAACCATCAAAAATACAGTTACAATGTTACTGAAAGCAAAAACACTTTTATTAGTGTACCTTTAACGTCATTGTACATTCAGGCAATTAATGGCGTTTTCTGACAAGGATGTGCAAAAACTATACTATTTAAACAGAAACAATACTGGCAATAACTGCTGTTGCACAAGTTGTTACCTAAGTTGTTACGTAAAGTATAACATAACGAGATAAACTAATTTCTCCCTCATTTTCCCTCTGTTTTGTTTCAGATCAGCCATCAGTGTTTTACCCGTATGGTGGCCAGCCAACTGGGATGCTTTGTTCATGTTTTTTGTTTAGATATTGTCATGATTTGTTGTTATGAATTCAGTTATATAGCCATCAGTGGCTTACCAGCATGGAGGCCAGCCAACTGGGATGCTTTACATGTTTGTTTTTTTGTTGTAGTTTTTTTTTATTTTTATGTATTGTTAACACATTGTTATGATTTAAATTATATAAATTCAGTTCTATATGCGATTTGTTATGAATTTAGACCTATATATTAATATATATATATATATATATATATATATATATATATATTTGTAATGTTACATCACAATGATTAAATAAATAAGTAAATAAAATAAATGTAATTGACAGTGACAGTGAATAAAAATTTACTGCTGTGCATTGAGTCAAGTTACTTCTTTGGAATTTATTAAATTCAATAGCATTCATGTAAAATATTCAAAATAAAGATATAGTATAATAAATAGTGTAAAATAAATTATAGTAAAATTGCTGTAGCAATATACTGTAAAACTAAGTTGCGGTAAGGGTTTTGTACTGTAAAATGATACTGCGGTAAGAGCATCATACTGCAAAATGAAACTGCGGTAAGGGCATCATACTGTAAAACACATTTACAGTTAAAGTACTGTAAAGGGACAGTTACAGTAACTTACTGGCAACAGTGCTGCCAGTAAGTTACCGCAAAAATACAATAAAAAGTCTAACAGTGTAGTTCACTCCAAATGCATTTATTATGGTCTGGACATTTTTGAAAGAGACGGTTCTCGGTTCAACGAGTCGGGCAGTTTTTGACTCGAGAGCGCTGGGCCGATTCAGTCCAATACATGCACTAGCTGTTTAGACCAGTTTATGAACAGGTTCAGAAGATTTGTTCAAAAGAGTCGATTCAAAGGAGCCCTTCCTTGACGAATCGGACATCGCTACAAGACAGATACGGGGGTGTTTTGACGCGCGGATGCGGCTCGGGCAGGCTGCGGTGGATGTGATTGAGCTCCATGATTCTTCTCTCTCGGAGCCAGAGTTCACATCCGAAGGGAACGCGAATAGGTAATGTTTTTCAAATATTCATATTATCACCCGCCGATCCTTTATTACTACACGCATTTTCTTAGATGTCATTGTCGCCTATTGTACGGGCGAAAGCACAGACAGAGAGAGACAGTGAACGAAAAAAAATCCTGCGAGTCGCTTTGTGACATAAATAATGAGATATGGATATTTATGTGTGTCATAGATCTGGATTGGATACGCCTTATTAACGAGACAATTCATGCAGGTGGCATCCACATACATTTTAATTCAACAGAGAAAGCGCCGTCCCCCTCCCTCCATTAATTTATTTTTGTTGCTACCTGTTTATGAATGTGCAACCTTTCTGTAAAATAAAGCCAATGTATTGATTTGGAAAAGCAATGCGAGATGAGTGTCAAAAATGGTGGTTTGTGAATAGATCTGGACTGCAGAATGAAAAATGTCATTGCTACCGAAAACCGTTTTTGCTCAATAAATAAAGACTTTAGAGATGTGCATATCATTCTACATGGAGCATGTCAGATATTGTTTGCTTCCTTTGTAGATGTTTAAAGATCAGCCATGCATTTGCATTATTTTGTTATGTCAGTTCATCTGAACAAACATTTAATTCTTCATCCGCCAAGCAGCCAGATAACCGTGAATGTGCCATTTTGCAAGTGAGAACCCAGACAACTGTGACAAGCAGTTAAAGATACAAGGATACAACAAGTGAGTGGCCCTGAACAGCCCTTGTGGTCAATATCTAAACATCCCTTGTGATTAAAAGTCATCAGAGGATCCAGCATAGAATAAAAATACTAATGGTAGCTGCCCAAAGACCATTAGGCGTTCCGGCCTTATGTAATGAAGTCCCACATCATGCTATCAAGGGATGAGGTTTAAGCACAAGCTGCTTCATTTAGACCAGACTATCCACATTAAGACATTTACAGTGCTTGGGACGGGTGTGCATGGGTATGTGTGTCTGATGAGACGTTGACAGGGCTTTGTAGTGGACACAGAGAAGCCTTGTGTCCTCATGTTTTATTCATGTCCAGCTGCAAGATAAAAACAGAGGCAGGTAGTCACAGAGATGCTGTGGACAGACCAAGCGTGGGGGTGCTCACGGATGCACAGCTGTCGGACACTGTGAATACAGGCGAAGGGTTTAGTTATCGTCGGCCCAATAGAATGCCCCCTGCTGTTTGGTGGCCTCGAAAAGCCAATTATTAGAAACCTAGTTCAGGGGTTTTCAATCTTTTAGATACTGTGCCCCCAATTTGATCATCCTTATACGAGGGACTCGGACAATATTTCGTTTTTATTACACAGAACATAATCAGGTGAAATGGCATATTGAACACAGACAAAAACGAGGCAATGAGGAATATACTTAGTCTTTATAATGGCACACACTTATACGATCATAACTTACGACTTTCCATTTCCCACGACAAATCATTGAACGCACTGTACTTTTATCCCTCACAGCCTCTTTTTCATTCTTGTCAAAAATTAAATATAGTGCTACGCTACCCTGACTAAGGTCAATATTTTTTTTTTGCCTGCTCACTTCATCTTAGTAATGTACTGTTAAATGTATTGTTTATTTATTTATATCATATTTATTTTCTCCAGACCCCAATTTGAAAACCCCAGGTTCACAGACAAATTAAAATTCTGTCATATTTACTCACCCTCATATTTTTCACTCCTGTATGACTATTTATTTCAGCTAATGCAGATATCAAGATTCTGTGAAAAGTGGCTTAATAGCCTCTTTTCACAGAAAATCTTGATATCTGCATTAGCTGAAATAAATAGTCATACAGGAGTGTATGTGTATGATTTGAAATACAGCATACAGCACATAGATACAGCACACAGCAAGGGAACATTTTATGGTGTCAGAAGAAAGTCAGGTTTGAATTGTCATAATGTAAATATAGAGTCAATGTCAACCGTTCCTTTAAATCAGCCACGTATCAAAATGAGAAACAGGGCCTTCAGAGGAATGATTTTAATTATAATCTGGTAGGTTTTGATTAATATTTGTATTTAATGATTCGGATGAGTTTGCACCCACCCCCCCAATCTGGGTTTTCTGAACAAATATTATCAATTCAGATCTTATACTATAACTATTTTTGTCCTCTTCTCTTGCCCCATTCTCACTTTCACATCAAAACCTCTTGACTCTGCGCTCCCTGCCTCAATCCAAGATAATTCTCTCTCTGCGGGATTGAAAGATTGCTCCAGGCGAGAGAGCAAGAGATTACACTGTCAGATTAATGTGCAGGAGTAAACCCACACTGCTCTGCAACATAATCTCATCCTCACAACACATGGCACACACAAACACGTTCTCTCATTCAGAACAGTTATCTCACTTCTTCTGCTTCAGGGTGATGTCACACCGTCTACCAGGGGGTGGCCGTCCCCTGCCAGAGTCGCACAGCCTCTGACGTCCATGGGGCGGATGCCCCCGTTACCAAGCCACTGAGTATTGTGTAGCCGAAGCCGAGCACAATGGGCAGTCTGGGAGAGGGAGTGGACCCAGGCATGGTGAGCGAAGCTCTTCTGGAGGCCCTTTGCTCTGAATGTGGACAGATTCACCGCGCCTGGGAGAACCACCTTTATAACTATCGTCTGGAAGTGGATGATGATTTGGTGTGCCACATCTGCCTTCAGCCGTTAGTTCAGCCCCTGGATACACCATGTGGCCACACCTTCTGTGCCCGCTGCCTGCGCAGCTTTCTGCAGGAACGGGACTTTTGTCCACTGGACCGCGCACATCTGCAGCTGCAGGTCTGCCGGCGCTCCAGCATTCTGGTGCACAAGCTGCTGGATAAGTTGTCTGTCACCTGTCCGATGACGCCATCTTGTTCTCTCAGCATGCCACGCTGTGACCTGGAGGCACATCTCAAACACAGGTAAAATACCCATGAATATTCACACTATGTTTAATTTCAAATGCAATATCTGTTGAAATAATCATATTATGGTTGTATTCTTAAGCACTGAAAATTTTAGTGTGGGATTTGATGATTTAAAGGAAAAACAATGAGTTAAATGTACAAATTTGAAGTAGAAAAACTGGAATAGTGTTTTCTTGTAAAACGGTACTTATAGGGATAGTTCATCCTAAAATAAAAATTCTGTCATTATTTACTCACCCTCGTGTCGTTCCAAACCTGTAAGACCTTCATCATCTTTGGAACATAAATTAAGATATTTTGTCAGAAATCCAAAAGCTTTATGACCCTCCATATACAGCAAGGGATCTACCATGTTCAATCAACGCCCAGAAAGGTAGTAAAGATATTGTTAAAATAGTCCATGTGACATCAGTGGTTTAATCTGTATGTTGCGAAGCTGTGTATACATTTTGTGTGCAAAGAAATTATTAAACAATTCTTCTCTTCTATGTCACCGTCCACAGCCATTCATGATGCCATGCGTGTGCATTCCTCTGCTTGTAAACAAGGCACAGCCCATGCGTGTGCTACGTGAGCTGCATAACACGCATGCGTTGTACTCTCATGAAGGGCAGCGGACCGTGACGCGGAGAAGAATTGTTGAATAAAATCATTATTTTAGTTTTCTTTCTGCACCAAAAGTATTCTCATAACTTCATAACATTACAGTTGAGCCACTGATGTCACATGGACTATTTTAACAATGTTCTTACATAAGTTTCAGGGTCTGGGAACATTTCAGTTACATTGCTGTCTATTCAGGGTCCGAAACCTCTAGGACTTCATTAAAATATCTTATTTGTGTCCCGAAGGATGAACAAAGGTCTTACGGGTTTGGAACGACATGAAGGTAATTAATTAAAGAATTTTGGTTTTGGGTAAACTATTGCTTTAAATAATCTTTGTTTTATTTACAACTTTATCATTCTTCTAATGGTCACATGACTTCACGTGATACGATTTTGCAGGTCTAGGAGTTTACCAAACTTGAACTTAATGCAGCGAATGTCCAGTGAGCTTGTGTTTCTGGTTTCCTGCATTTGCGTGCCCATTAATGCCCCTTAAGACCATCTCAAATTCAGATAAATACAAATTATAGTATTAGTAGTAGCACTACCAGAAAGTGTAACATAGTTGTAGTTGTTTTTAATTCTCAGTTGGGATGTACTGCTCATTTTTCAAACAGAATATTACCTACACACACTTGGGATGTACATTATGAGTTAACCCCGAATAAACCCCTTCAACATGCAGAATACAACAGTTCAGCTTTAGCATTACCACATGTCTAAGGTGCTTCTGAGTCAGAACATGCAGAAGGAACAAATATCATAATCAGGTGTCTGTTAGAGTAAGACAATGAAGCTTAGCAGACAAAGGCTCCAGTGACGGTTTGAGTCACTTTTTGTGTGTGGAGCCTGCTGGACTTGATCTGACTTCCCATCTGGGGATTATTTGCCCCTTTGTCATGTGATCATTGGAGATTAGTCGGTCCTGTGTAATGCACTGGACAGCAGCAGTTTCATATTCTCTTCAGCCATGCTGGGAAACTTCAACTCTAGAAACCTTTTCAACCACTTCTTCTGTGAGACTGCCAAGGGCAACCCAGAGCTATGGTGAGTTAGAGAGTCCAGTATGGTATTTTTTACTAAGAGCTAGCAGAAAGTGGTATAAATTGTAAGATTAGTTCTGGTGCACAAGATAGCATTGAATGGTGCCTTTGGAAGAACTGAAGGTCAGAGTCTGAAGCCAAACATGAGATGAATAGTTCAAAGCTGAGTTAGCTCACAAATCACAGGACAAATTAGCTAAAGTCTCAACTGTTTTCATAAAAACAAGAAGAAAAATGGAAGTTATTAAAGTTTTGTTATCATCTACACTCCTGAATTCACTTTTTGTTTTGTTTATATCTTAATGGTAGAAGACACAAGGAGATTAACCTTAACAAGGCGCTAACACCTTCCTAAGAGAAGGCTGAGAGTTACTGCCAGAATTAGTCTTCTCTTAGCTGTGTTGACAATCTGGTGCTTTCTTGCTATACTATGAGACCTCAGCGTGTAATACTATCCTACAGGTCTTTGTCCCCACTGATGCGTAGAGTTATTAATTAGCGTTGTTAATTATATGACAGCTATGTTAGTGAAATGCTGAAATCCTCCATGCTCAAAGGCAAAAACAGATCCCATAGATTCACTGGACCAGTGCTGTTATTGTTAACTAAAAGTAAAACTAAAACTATTCAAAAAAATGATTTTGTTAATTGAGATAAAATAAAATAATGAAAATAATCCAAAACAAAAACTAATGAAAATGCCAAAAAAAAAATCATAAATACACTATATAATAATATATACAATAATACTAAAAACAACACTGCACTAGACTGGGTTTGAGAATACAATATCAGGACCTTTACTTTACTGTAGGTTCCTGGAATAGCATCTGCCCTGAGGATGTAGCGCAAGGTTTCTCATGTAATTTGCCTCCTTTTACCTAGCCTCCCAAATAGTTCATTTATTGTGTTTGTATGTTTGCATCTATTTATGTGGGTCTAGGTGTCCTGGAACACAGAGTCAGCGAACAAAGCCAGACCGGACACAGATGGAGGGAAGCGAGGACAGGGTCACGGCGAACAACCCTCCCAGATCCCCCCAGACTGAGATGAATGAGAGTACGCCATCACCACCCGCTGGATCCACCGCATGCAACAATGTTCCTACATGGACAGAAGAGCCTGGCGTAGACAACCCTGCCTTTGAAGAAAGCACTGAAGAAGACAGTGAGTACCAATAATCAGATTGTCACTTCCAGTAGTTGGTCTTCTTGAGGCGGTTCTGCTGCACTCCATGACACATGTGCTCTGTATTGTTAGGAGGACATGTTTAGCCTGGTCTGCCTGATTAATAGAGCTCATCAGCGTAAAATGTTTGAGTTGGCCAATCAAATCATTCAATCATTCGCCACTTCAGTCTTATCAGTGAAAGAGTTTAAGTAGCAGCTAAATATTTAATATTTGACAACTCTAATAATAGAAATACAACATTTACACAACATAAGTAATATTCACTGATGCAAAGTATTAAATTTTTTGTCAAATTTTGCTTATATAATTTACGTAATTTGTAATTGAGTATGATGAGACCAAAAACATTAAGAGCCATTTTTATTATATTAGGCATATGATTGAGAGTGATTATGTGCATATTTAAAAAATAATAGCAATATGATTTATTTAAAAAAAAATTATATATACATATATATTGCTAGTAGTTCATGTGCATTACATTATATTCAAATGTTAGTTCTTTTACTGTTTTTCTTTCTTTTCCTTTTTGTTTATTCCCTTAATCCTTTCAAATCTTTTAATATTTCACTTAAATTCTATTGTAAATACCAATAACTATGCCTTACTATTTATTTATTTATTTTTTGGTCCCCAGCAATATCTTGACTGTAACTATACATTTCATGATACGAAACCCCAACATTAGTAACTTGAACTTGGTTACTCGTTAATCCAACTGAGACTTGCTTTAGCACATAATAAACAAATAATACATAAAAAAAATACATAGCATACACAAATATTAAGTTAAATAGTTCATTTCAATCAGACGGACCAGTTTTAATCAATACATTTTTTTCCATTAGAGATTTAAATTAGCACATGTTGCTAAGCTAACAACACTCTGTGGTGACTTACATGTTTTATGGAGTGATATTTCTATTTTCAGCTGTCTTTTTGTGCCTCAAAGGTGTCCATGGTTTAGAGTGCGCTCCTCCTCGTGTAAAGCGTCCTCTCAGCAACCCGTGCATTCATCTTCTCCGCTCTGGCAGTTCTGCCTCTTCAGGATGGGACTTTGTTGAAACTCTGCCTCTTTCTGCTGAAGAAGGTATGATCATTTCACAGTCCTAGACTAAACCATATAATCACTTTGTTTCTTAAAGGAATAGTTCACCCAAAAATGAACATTTTGTCATTAATTACTCACCCTCGTGTCGTTCCAAACCTGTATAAGTTTCTTTCTTATGTTGAACACAAAGAAGATATTTTGAAGAGCCAAACAGTCTTCCCCATTGACTTCCATAGTATTTATTTCCCTACTGTGGAAGTCAATGGGACAATACACTGTTCGATTACCAGCATTTTTTAAATATCTTCTTTTATGTTGAACATAAGAAAGAAACGAATACGGTATTGGAGTGACATGAAGGTAAATAAATGATGACAGCATGTTCATTTTTGGGTGAACTATCCCTTTAAATACCTTTGATATCATTGTTTGGGTTCCATGCGTCTTGTTCTTCAGGTTGTGTGAAATTTCTAGCTCTACCCGAGGGAGAAATCACAACTCTTGAAGTTCATCGTGCAAACCCCTACACAGAGCTGGGCATAAGTATTGTCGGTGGAAACGAGACCCCTCTGATTAATGTGGTAATACAGGAGGTGTACCGTGACGGTGTTATAGCCCGAGACGGACGGCTGCTGGCCGGTGACCAAATACTTCAGGTATTGTCGTTGCTGTTCCAAAATAACCCTCTGATTAAAAAAAGGTGTTTCATTGCTATTTACAGATCCGCGCTGATACTTTAATCAATCTCTAAAGAGCTCTAATGAACAGTGGCTGCAGAATCACTATCTAAATGAATAGATGCAGAACAGCATTCTTCAAACTGACATTCACCAAAATATGTGACCTGCTCCATCATTTTGACCCAGAAATATATTTTAAGCATCATGAATTGACTGAAAAGGAAAGTCTCTCCTTTTTAATGATATAATTGTTTTAATAACAGTCGAGATAGCATTTAATTTAAATAGCATTTTATATGTAAACTAAATTTTGACCAAATTATTAAATTAGACAGGATTTGATATTTAAAAAATGGGAGATATCTCAAACACTTTGTTGTTGTTATTATAGAAATTAATACTTTTATGCAGCAAGGAAGCATTAAATTGATTAAGGGTGACAATAAAGACAATTATATATATATTATAAGTTATATATTTGTTTATCCCTGTAAAAAAATATTCAAATGAATGCTTTTCTTTTGAACCCGTTTAGCACAACCATTTCTTTCAACATTGTTAAGAAATATTTCTTAAGCAGCAAATCTGCATATTATCATGATTTCATAAGGATCATGTGACACTGGCGAATGACTGCTGAAAATTCACAGAAATATATTACATTTTAAAATAGATTCAAATAGAAAAATAAAAATACAGTTTTTTGTCTTTTGGTAAATAAGAGACTTCTTTCAAAAGCAGTAGTGTACATTAAATAACTGATAATGAATTAAATAAAAATATAATACATAATATAACTAAAAGCTAAAAAGACATAGTCTAGCTACAGACACAAAAGCTTGGCCTGTTTGTCAAACCCATTCATTTTTCCTCTACATTTCCCATTTGTGTGCAGGTGAACAACGTAGACATCAGTAACGTGCCCCATAACTTTGCTCGCTCTACCCTGGCCCGTCCCTGCACCACCCTGCAGCTGACGGTTCTGAGAGAGCGCCGCTGCTCTTCCAGGCCACCTGTGGCGACTGCGACGCCCAAGGGCAGCCCTGCCAGCATACGTATCACCCTGCACAAGCAGGAATCATCAGAGCAGCTGGGGATCAAGCTGGTGCGGCGTACAGATGAAGAGGGCGTGTTTATCCTGGACTTGCTGGAGGGAGGGTTAGCCGCTAAAGACGGACGACTTTGCAGCAACGACAGAGTGCTGGCCGTCAACGAGCATGACCTGAGACACGGCACGCCTGAGCAGGCAGCTCAGATTATACAGGTAGAGAGAAAGCACGTGTGTGGGGCAGTTCAGGTCAAGATAAGGACGCTAGTAGACCTCTGCTTTCTACATAAATGAAAACTTAAAAACTAAAAATGAATTTAAGCATCACAGCATTATAATTTAAAGTATGAAATCTGGATATTCAGTTTGAGATTTGATAAAATTTACATTTAACAGTGTTATTAAATTATCAGTGTTGTTAAACATTAACTTTAAGTGAGCAATAGATGACAGCAAAGGTCATTTAATTATTAATTTGTTAACTGTATTTTAGTGTGATTTTAGCATTGTTTATGTTCTATAGTATTTATTAATATTTTTAATAAATTTTAATATCTTTAGTTTTTATTTTAAGTGTAGTATTTTTTTCTCGTCATTTAAAACTATAAAATTATTAGCTTTAGCTATATTTAATTTAATTTTTAGGATTTTTTACTTCAACATTTACACAACATTATTTTACTGCTAAATTTCTCATTTCAATTTAAGTTTTTGGAAAGTAAGTTTTTCGTGTAATATTTATATTTTATTTCAGCATGTTGTTAAACATTAATTAATCAATAGATGATGGTAAACCTAATCATCATTAACATATTTTAGATAATTACGTAATACGAATATATACGTAATACGAATACATACGTAATACGAATACATAATACCAATAGATTCTGCATTCTTAAATATTGGATAAAAACAATCCATAGACTTATACTGAAAGAGGGCTTCAGCCATATCTAGAGCCCAGAGAACCAGTCAGTAACAACCTAGCAACCACATAGTTCATCCTGACAACCACCCTAGTGTGGTGGTGAATTTTGCTCCAGTAATACCGCTGGCATTTTCTTAAGAAAATAAACATCTAGTTTCCTCTAATAAATATTATCATAATAATACAGCTAAGGCAAATCTCAGTGCCTGTGTGGAACATTAGGACACTGTCTCTGCTGCCCTGCTCAGAGGGTAATGTGATTGATAGTATCTATATGTCTACGTGAGCTGCTTTCTCCCATCTGACTGCCCTGATCACACAGAGCAGAGAAAGGGCAGCTAAAGCATTATTAAGAATAGCACTGGCAGGCAGCAGACTGTCATTGTTGGATATAAAGCCACCTCGGCACTCAATAGAAGAGTATTAGGTATTTATACAGACCGCCTACTGTCATCTTCTAGGCTAGTGGAGAAAGAGTCAATCTGGTGATTAGCCGGTCCAGCAAGCAGACTATGGCTGTGCACATAGGCTCCACCTTGACCAGGGACGTTTGGAGCCATGAACACATTCCGCCGCTTCCCTGCACTGCGACCCCGAGCCCCGTCCCAAGTCTGCACCTTGCCAGGTCTTCCACCCAGAGAGTGAGTACAAATGCCTACGGCCAAGAGCGAGAGCAAGTCTGTGTGTGTTGCAGAATCTATTTTAGCTTCGTTGAGACGTAATTAGGGAGCCCTGTTTCCGAAGCATCTGGGTGGCTTCCAGTTTTTCCATGAGTTCAGACCACAACCTTAATTACTCCTGGTTGAATCTATTATGAGATCAATTACGAAGTTGGAGTAGAGCTGCTCCCTTTGGGAAGATGAACAGCACTCTACTGAGAGCAGATCAGAGTGTCAATTTAGAAATGGGCTTCTCTTTTTCCTTCACATCCGAGACAAATTTAAATTTGATGCTATGATGCTTGTGTTTTGTAGGATCTCTCCCAGTGTGTGACCTGTAAGGAGAAACACATCACAGTGAAAAAGGAAACGCATGAGTCTCTAGGTATGACTGTGGCAGGGGGACGGGGCAGCAAGAGCGGAGAGCTGCCGATCTTCGTCACGAGCGTCCAACCCCATGGCTGCCTGTCACGTGATGGACGAATCAAACGTGGTAAGATATATAAACCCATTATTTTTCTTAAATTAGTGTCTAGATAATCTTGACCCACGTTTAAGCAAGCTTGTGGACTTACCATCAACATGACTTCTACATTGAGCCTGTTCACTTATTTAATACATACTACTGGTCCTATTGCACATTATTCACTTTATTCTGAGGAAAAATAATGCTTTTTTTGTTAGCAATTCCATTTACAATAATGAGACGAGTTTAAAAATAAATAAATTCATTTAAAACAATTCTCACAAAAAGTGTATTTAGTGATTTTTCAGTCTATTTAGATACACTTATTCAAATCTCCGTTAGTTGTAAACTGCTCAACCAACTCATTCAAGTCATTCATTCGGGTATTAGACTAAACTGGTTGTGCTGCATGTGCTTGGTTTACAACCCCCCTGTTATTGAGGAATACACTGTTTCTCACTCGTGTCTCTGATGATGAAGTGCACTGAAGCGAGCGAACACTGTCTCCACGGGGCTTCAGCCGTGTTTTTGTCCTTTCTGTGTGGCTTTTAGGAGTGTATATAAGTGTCTTTGTTGTCTCGTTGTTCAGGGGATGTACTGTTGAGTATTAATGGTCAAGATTTGACCTATCTGAGCCACAGCGAGGCAGTGGGCACTCTGAAGTCCAGCGCTGCGTCCTGCTCCGTCCAGCTGAAGGCACTAGAGGTGAACACAGTTGAAGAACCGGGCCCGGACGAAGAACTTCTCCCTCCGCACGAAAACAACTATGACGCAAGCTGGTCGCCTTCATGGATCATATGGCTTGGACTTCCCAGGTAAGAATGCAGTCAATCAGATTTTTGCAGAACTTCACGTGGGAGATCGTTTGATGAATGAAACAAGCGACTCTATTTAAGTGGATGTAGTCCAAATGGCTCTCTTTGAGCTCCACTGGGAGGCTTAAAATAGCATTCTCACCTTGCTGAGCACTGATCCAAATAACCCTAAAATAGTCAAAGCAATCTGGCCAAGACTATGCCGTCGTGCCAGGTTCATCTATTTGTTTTACATCCAAATCTGAGTGGAAACAGCTTTAAAGGGAGAGAATGCAGCTATTTTGATGATTGGACACAGAAAATATCTGTAGTGTTGATGTGTTTTGGATCAGCAGCTTTATGCAGTGCTAACCCACGAGGGGATTATGCTTGTGTCGTGATGTAAACATCAACAGCTGCAGATTATCAGATGAAGCATACATGTGGAGATAACGTGTTGCTAGCCCATTTCAGCCCAGTCTCGGGTCATTCAGTCCAGTCTCACTCCCTCCTTTTTTACTCTGCCCTCCTCTCTGTCCTTCATCATCCGTCCCCTTTGCTTTGGCACCCTTCTGTTATCTTCTCACATCCTGACATTGTGCCAAATCCTCGATTTCTATATACCTCCTACCAACATCCTGTTTTTCTGTGCTTTTCCTTCTGTGCTCCTGATTTCTCTTTGTCACCTAGTTTCTAAGCAATCTGAAGTAAAATGTTTGATTTCTGGGTGATAAAAATGTATTTGCTGATGATGCTCACTTGTTTTACCACATCGTTCTCTGTCTTTCTGGTTCTCTGTCACAGCTACCTGCATAGCAGTCATGAGATCGTCCTCCGCAGAAGTCACCCTGGCAGCTGGGGCTTCAGCATTGTTGGAGGTTATGAGGAGAACCACAGCAACCAGGCGTTCTTTATCAAGACTATCGTCCTTGGAACACCCGCTTACTACGATGGCCGTCTAAAGTGAGCAAGCACAACAAAACAAACAATAAACAATGACCTAATGCTTCACGGCTAGATGATACAGCACTTTCAGCATGACCTTGATTAAAATGTTATAAAACATGCTTACATCTCTGGCCATCAGTGTTGCATAAAATATATATATTTTTGTATTTACTAAATAAAAACACCACAATTACAATTATTATTTAATGAAATATTTATTAATTAATTATTAATAAATGAATATAATTTATTGTATCATTATAATATTAATAAAATATGTATTATAATAATATATTTATATATTATTTATTTATTTTTTAACATTTAATTTGTTTTATTACTTTCATATTAATATTAATATTTATTACAATAGAACATTGTTGAATATTTATGAAATTGAAATTTTCTACATGCTTATTGTGAACAATTAATCAATGCAGCTGTTAATTAAATTTGTTTTACCTTGTACGAAATGACTACAATCAGCTGCAACCTTTGATTCAGCCGATCCGAACAACCAGTAGATAGTCATTAAAACAGTGATTCTTTACCACTGCATTCACATGATCACATGGTTTCGTTTCCCATTCAGGTGTGGTGACATGATAGTGGCTGTAAACGGTCTGTCCACGGCTGGCATGAGTCATTCTGCCCTGGTGCCCATGCTGAAGGAGCAGCGGAGCAGGGTAGGACTCACCGTCGTGTCCTGGCCAGGAAGCCTGATCTAACCCCACCAGGACACCATGCCTCACCTCGGACAGCGCTCACATCTATGTGTTCTACTCTCTGCCACGGAGGCACCATACTGTCAAAGCCAGAGTCTTGGAAAATCGAATGCTTTTACTTGATGCTGAATAAACCAGGCCTTAGAAAACCTGCCACGCCCATGAGGCCACCCCCCTCTGGAGAGCAGCCTTAAGGTCTCCCCTCACCATGCCGATCAGCAGTCCACTCTACCGGAGGTTTTATATACGTTATCTCTAAATGTGATCTATGTTTGTGAATGTTTGTGTAAAAGACAGAACAAAAGTGTATGCGTGCAAGTATGAATGGATGAATGTGCACAGCTGTTTAATAAATCTTTCCCAGTGAGGATACAAGAGTTAAGCCTCGGTTGATGTGTAAAAATGACTTCTAAACCCACTTATAATCAGATTTGATCCAGTCTTTTTCCTACAATCATTTCTGAGAAGTCTAATGCCAATAAGTTCCAAGCTTTCTAGAGATAAAAACATGGGATAAATATTTACCATCCTAAAATGCTTTTAGAAAATCTTTGAAAAGATTAGCAGCAATATCTCATGGAAGGTTTTAGCATTTGCCACCATCTTTGGGCAAAAGTTCAAGGTTTAAGTTTAAGCTAACGCTGGTAAATGCCATTGCTACACCATCTGGCAGAAAAAGAAAAAAAAAACTTTACAAATACAGTGTACACTGACTAAAAATCTTTATGAAATATATAGTGCTTAAATTATTCTAGAGGTTGTATCATTTCAATATATTTTTAAGAGAGCTTAAAAGCATGAAATCGAGTGCTGCAGGGATGATGCATTTTTGAGTTCGAGGTAATATGTTAGCACTGCCGGTTCCATTGTCCTGAAATCAAATGTCTGAAACGAGGTCTGTGGTATACCCAAGCTCAGGATATTTGAAGGTTTTATTCCTACAGCATAAAATACACTGTTAAGACCATCTTGTGAATTTGTAAAGCTTTTACTCATTTTGAAAACACAAAAAAGGCTGTCGCAGCTGACTAGAGAGTAAGAAGTTGTTGCACAAATGACGATTAATGTCCCCGACAACCTCTGTAGTCCCATTTAGCCACTTGTGAGGAAATGCCTTTTCATTTGCAGGAAACCAAAACGCACCTACTCAGTCCACTTTCATAGGCTTTTTAAATCACTTTTGCAGTGAAGAATTTCAACTCAAACTTTCAGGTGTTGACAACCAATTTCTTGTTTTGCGCAGAGTGCATGCTTAATATAAGAGGACATTGAAAGTCAACATGAACAGACATTTCCTTTTCCACCATCATGAACTTTATTCACCACAAAACAAGAGTTGCAGAAATGAACATTTATTTTGTAAAGTGATATAAACTGAAAACGTTATGTCGATAAACTGAACAAAACTTGGAAACTGAGGGACAAAAGGGATTGTTCCATAAAGAAAAAAAGTTAAGGCAATGGCTTTGATGCGGTCTTGTTCAAGGACACATTTTGCAGATGCTCGGATAGTTTAGCAGCATCTGACAACTTGGTTTTGGATGGAGTCTTCTTGCACTTACGCTGCTTGACTTTTGGCTTCTGTAAGAGGATTTCGATGAGCATCTCCAATACAACATGTATTGAAACATAACTGTCACAAGTTTACCTGTAATTTTGTCTTCTGAGGCATATGGACCACAAAATGCCTTTTCAGACTTTCCTGTGAGAAAAAGGACTAGACTTTAGTTAATTAAAATAAAACCGATGTTCTTAATGAATTTAAAATCATGAAAAAAATAACAAAATGAAAAGACTGACCTCCATACCAAAGGCTTTACCACAGCCTGCAAAAGGACAGGCAAAGTCATGCTTCCCTTCATGGAAGACCAGAATGTGGTTCTGGAGGTTGAAGTTTGTGGTGAAGCTCTTTTCACAGCCTTCTCGAACACATTTAAACATGTGCCGCTCCCCAGAGTGAACAAATTGTTTGTGCTTCTGCAAAAACCAGGCATTGTGGAAGATCTTCTTGCATTCCTCACATGGCAGGGTTACTGTAAAAAAAATACGACTAAGCACAGGAACTTTACAACTTGCATTCAAATTATGAAAGTGACTGAGCACATACCTCTGTGTGCGGTCTTTTTGTGCTTCTGATACTCAGACCAAGTTTTTCCTTTGAAGTTACAATGCTCCTTATCACATGGGTAACCTAAAATTTAGGAGGGAAAGTTATGCATCTTAAAAAAAAACACCTAATCCTAAACTGGATTGTCTGGAGATGAGAGGTTTAGGTTTTTGCCTGATGTACACATTACCTTCATGCATCTTCCCATGTCGTTTTAGTGCTTTAGAGGAAGCAAATTTGTCATTGCATCCCTCAAAGTCACATCTGTTAGAATAAAGCATGAGTAACCAGTCATAATATAAAAGCACATAAGATCTTAAAGCAACACTTACTCAAAGGGCAACTCATTGGTGTGCTCGCAGATGTGAATCTTCAGTTGCTTTTTCTTATGGAACTCCTTCCACACCCTTGATGGTTGCACTACAAAATATTTCCAAGACACTTAAACAACTGAATGAATTAAACAACTTTTAAAACTTAAGTCAAGAGACTCACCACATAATAGCGCTCTTTTTGTTGGTGAACATGAGCAACATGGTTCCTCAAGCTGCCAGGCGTGGAAAAAGCATCTGAACACCCGCTGACGGAGCACCTTTACCAGTTAAAACAGTTACAATTTGGAAAAATAAAAGTTATAAACGCCACACAAAACATGCTAAATGCCGTAAAACAAGTAAATCAACTATATAGATAAATCAGTGAAAACAACTCGTATGCATCACATGCAAGTTCAAGTAAACAGAATGTGTGTGTGGACTCACAGGTAGGGTTTCTCCCCGCTGTGACTCAGCTGATGTCGAGTGAGCTTGTAACGGGTGCAAAAGCTCTTCTCACAGTCTCCACAAGCAAATGGCTTCTGATGAATTATATATAAAAAACACTAAGTACTAATATGAACAGTTCTTGAGTATCTAAAACCCAAACAAGATTGCGTCCTTGACTGCTGTTACTCACCAGTCCAGTGTGTCTGCAGTAATGCGTTTCCAACTTCCACAGCTTCGAAAACGTCGCTTTACAGTCAGCGAAAGAACAAAGGAAATCTTTATTCGGATGTTTAAGTCTTTCACCCATTTTAGCCGATTATTAACAGCTACTTTCAGACGGTGGCAGGTCGGTATTCGGCCCACAACACCGGAATTTGATTGAGCTTCGTTTTATCGTGAGTGGAACATACCAACTCAGTACATTGAGAACTACCAAGTTGCAATTTTAGCGACAAAAACAAAGGTGTGAAATTATCACGTATCATATTAGCTTGCATAGTATTTTATAATGTATTATTGTTATTAATAATGAAAAATACACTACGAATTATTTAATGTTTTCGACTCTCTAATTGTAGTGCTCTCACAAGGCGGCATGGCTTGTTCCTGATTTGAATAGAGCTACCTGTATGTCACAGACGTATGCCGTCGTGTCAGGCCATCAATGATTATGTTTTTATTATTGCTGTCATTAAAAACCATCAATTTGAAACGACATAAACTAGAATAGATTAAAAAATGTCGGGGTGGTATATAGAAAACACATCTAAATCATAAATAATTGACTAAAAAATATAGGTTAACTTTTATAGTTCCCATTGCTTCCCTTTTTTAACTTTTAGATATGGTTTCAATATATGTCTTTTATTTTCATACATTTTCAATTTATCGTTTATTCTAAAATGTATATATTTGAATTTGTCAGAATAGCGTTTTTCTCATATTTCCATCTGGTTATTTTTACTAAATGAACCAGCATCACTGTTTATTTTCCATGGTGATCACACCCGGTAAAACACCTGATAAACACCTTCACAGACTTGTGATCGGGACTGAAGGTCTTTGGAATTGTCTGACAGAGATTTATGTAGATATTAAACCGTCAAGTGGCTCCATTCAAGTCTGTGTATGTATGTGTCTGTCTAGGGCGTTTAAAAGTCTGCCTGGCTCCATCCATCACACACACACGTGGAAATTACCGCCCTAATTGTGGTTTATCAGCCTCCATGAACAGCCTGCTGATATGTATGATTTACAACAGTCAAGATTGCTCCTATTTGTCCCAAGGTGACCATCAAAGCTAGTGTTGCATACTGTAAACTATTTCTTATTTCCTGCTTGCTGCACTTTATCCTGAGGCAAAATGGTATTGTTTTTCTCTTTCTCCAGCTTGGAATGATCTGATCCAGAACTTTTGTGTTTTAATTAATCACAGGGACCTCACATTTAAATTATTCAAGGGTAAACAACCGTAACCAAAATCTAAGCAGTCCACAATAAACAGCTTATAAATTCAAGTGGACCCTTTCTCAAAGTCATCCAGACTCTTTCCAACTGACATCAAGTTCAGGAGACATTCCTGCCCCACAAACACCATCGTGCATCTTCCTTCACATCATCTGGTCTTGCAGTGTCCCAACCCTCCCGTGTTTGGGACTGATCAATAAAGCCGCCTCTATATCTCACTGGCCATGATCTGTCCTGATAAGCCAGCAAGCAAAACGACAAACACCAGCTCACAGCCAAAACGGTGTGTGGATGGTGATTGAAGTCATGCTTTCAGTCTCCCATATGAGCCATGTCTTGCTGATTTCACAACTTTTAGGGGATTTCAAAAAGAGTCAGAGACTGTGGTGGGAGAAGACAACATGTTGTCTAGTTGTACAATCTCTGTATGCCATGTTTGCTTGTCTTCCTGGCTGAGAGAGGACAGTTAATGTGTAACATGGGCAGTCGATACGGCTGCCGCGCTGCTTCATGGTCTAAATCTCTGAGTGTCAAATAGGTATGATTAAGGACCTCAAGACTTGCCTCTGCCCACTCTGCTCCATCCCTTTTTCCTCTTTACCTCTACTCTGTTTACTTTGTTTAATTCAATCTATGAGTCAGAGCCTTGCAGCAATGTTGCGGAAGCTGCTTTGAAAATGTAGCTTGTCAAGCTCTGCTAGTAGCTACAAAAACGTAGATAAGAACATTGAAGGTACTTAATATATATAAAAAAATATTATAAATTGTATAATTTGATTAGAGCAGTATTTTCTGGCTCAAAAACAGTGAGGAAACAATTTATGAATGAACAGTATGAAACTATAAATTACAAAACACCATAATTGTTTACAAAAAAAGTTTTATAGACTCAAATTGATGAATCACTGTTTATTTATATGATCCATCTGAACCAATCAATTCACTAGAAAGAATTGGACTATTCCTCAGTGCATTTGAGAGTGAGGACCATTCGAAAGAACCAGTTGAATTAGACTTTCCAACATTGCATTTGAGAGAGGAACGTTCAAACAAACCAAAGGGCTAAATTAATCTGACTATCTCCAAAAATACAAATAAAAGACAGAAACCTTCGAACAAACCGTTTCAAAAGCATTATTAAGAGTTTTCTAAACATATGATAGAGAGGAATGCTTAGGATGAAACTAGAATGAATCAGGCTGTGTTACATAAATGAGAGAGAATGAATGAGAGAATGGACTGTCTGAACAAACTGATTCACTAGAAAGAATCAGACTATCCAAATATAAGAGAGAGGATCGTCCAGATGAACAGATGGACCAGAATGAATCAGACTATTCAGTGTTACATAATGAGATAGAGAACAGTTCAACTGATTCAGAATTAATCGGAATATCTAATATTACATATGACAGAACCGTTAAGGATTAAATGACATATTAGAACAAATCAGACTTTCAGAAGTTAGAGATTTCAGTGTTGTATGATAAAGCATACAAACTGACATACATTAATTTCTTAATTGTAGCTCTTGTAGAGTTTAGTGGTAATATACATGGCAGTGTTAATGGGTTTGGTCTTGGAGGAATAGATCTGTGGAAGAGCAAGAACAGAGACTTTCTACTGCCAATATATCAACAGATATGCTGCTGTGAGTATGTAAGAAATACTGCTGACATATATGAAAAAATCCCCATATATGACATATATAAAAATAACCCTGGAGCAAATCTAGACAGGTGGAGCTGGGGAAGGTGGAGGGTTTCTGAAGCGCACTGCAACTGCTACAGCAAGCACTTGCTGAGTATTTGAATGTTGAGCAGCAAGCTGATTGGCTGCTGATGCGAAAAGAAACCAATCAGCTGCGCCAAGTATATAATGATGTCATTATACCATATAGATTTAGAACCTAACGACTTATGTCATCTGGAGTTTCATTACAGAAATTTGGATTCAATTTCGATAATTTAAATAAAATATTGTGGTAATGTTGATATGTTGTATATTATTCTGTCTGATATTTAAACTTTACAGTAGAGATTTCGATTCAATGCATGGTATATAAATGAACAGCATAAAGACATGGACTCCCCTCATGCAGGACCCTTAAAGTTATGCATAATAACAAGCTAAGTTTGATTAAAGTTCCTGTCTTCATGGCATATAGTCAGTATTAACTCATTACTAAAGAATATTCTTCCGCCATTCTCGCACTTTCAACATCTTTGTAGTGATCAATACCAGGGCAGCATGTCACTTGTTGATTGATACTATTGATTATGACCTTTGCGAGCCCTCATCACCTTCATCCCAATTCTTACAAATATCTAACAGCAGCATGATAGCAGAGGGAACAGGGCCAGCGGATAGGCACAGAACACAATGAGGTTATCTATTCATCCTCACACATTCTCACAGTCATGCTATGACCTCTCAGCGTGCCATCCTAATACTGTGGCTAATTCCCAGACCTGTGTGTCATCTGAGGCCAGAAGGAATAGATCACGCCTAAAAAAGGAATACGGTCAGATTTGACCTCATACAGCTAAAGCTAAATGAAGCTGTTCAACTATCATGCAGAAATGCTGCGTGCATATCATGAAATAAAAATATAGTGAAGGATGTGCATGTGAGAACATCATGGAATTAAGGCTGTTTCTCATACGCACCCACACAGCTGCTGCGTATCTCAGGAACTGACCCTAATTGAAGCAAATATTGGGTGAAGTACTGAGGTGGGATGAGATAACATTTGTCAGATATGCAGTCAGGCATTCAGCCACTCTGATTACACAGCACAAGTCAAGATAGAGAGAGGTGGTCCTCTTCTACACACCAAATCACACAAAGAACATCACACACACAAACGGCCCAGAATATTTGCTATTCAAGTGTATATACCCAGGCATGTATAAGCACATTTTGGTATTTACAAGTGAGCATGTTTTGTTATTTAGTCATAATTTGACTCATCACTTTAGAAAATTTGAACACCTTCATTTATAGCTTATTTGGTGATTTCATATTTAGTCAACCTGTTTTATATTGTAATTTTTGAATAACACTGCCTTCATCATATTTGCTGAATGAAATCCAATACTTGTTTCCTACTAAATTCGGGGAGCTGTTTCTAAATGTAGTGTCTTTTTCTCTAGCACACTTCTGATTTTATAGAATTTTTTGCTTTTGAAAAATCACAAGATGAAGAAGTCTTATGCCTTAATCACCAGAAAACTGACACAATTATATAACTCATATATATTTTTAAACCAGGTTACAACTATTTGTTCAATTCTCTCCTTTAATGTCATTCTGAAGACAGTATTTTATGCCTGATTGTCACTTTTTCACTTTTACATTTAGTCATTTTGGAGGCGCTTTTATTCAAAGCGACTTTCAATTGGGGAATACATAAAGCGATTCATCTTGAAGAGGCAATCAGACAGAGGAAGTACCCCTAACACCAAGTCTCAGGCATTGTTCAAATAAGTACAAGCTAGCAAGGGAAGGAGAGAAAGATAAAGAGAAAGATTAAGTTTTTTTTGTTTGTTTTTTAGTGTAGGATGAAGGCAAGTAGTGTTGAAAGAGATGAGTTTTCAGTTGTTGCTTGAAGATTGACAGGGATCCAGCATTCCGGATGGGGGTGGGAAGATCATTCCAGCAGCCAGGAACGGTGAACGAGAATGTTCTGGAGAGTGATTTTGAGCCTCTCTGTGATGGTACCATGAGGCGTCGCTCACAAGCAGATCTCAGACTTCTGGAGGAGATGTAGATTCGTAATAGTGAGTGGAAGTAGGCGGGTGCTGAGCCTGTGGTTGTTCTATATGCAAGCATCAGTGTCTTGAACTGGATGCGAGCTGCAACTGGTAGCCAGTGCAAGGAGATAAAGAGAGGTGTAACATGGGCTCTTTTGGGCTCGCTGAAGACCAGTCGTGCCGCTGCATTCTGAATCATTTGTAGAGGTTTGATTGTGTTTGATGGAAGTCCAGCCAGAAGAGCATTGCAGTAGTCCAGTCCAGAAATGACAAGGGCCTGGACAGGAAGTTGTGCAGCATGCTCTGTCAGAAAGGGCCTGATCTTTCTGATGTTGTGTAGTGCAAACCTGCAGATCGAGCAGTCTTTGCAATGTGCTCTTTGAAGGTCAGCTGGTCATCAAAGATTACACCAAGATTTCTGACCGAAGTTGATGGTGCAATTTTTGATGAACCTAACTGAATCGTGAAGTCATGCTGTAGAGTTGGAGTGGCAGGGAAGACAAGAAGCTCAGTCTTTGCCAGGTTGAGCTGTAGGTGATGTTCTTTCATCCATGCCGAGATGTCCGCCAGGCAGCCTGAGATCCGTGCAGCTACCGTTGGATCATCTGGTTGGAAAGAGAGATAGAGCTGTGTGTCATCAGCGTAGAAATGGTAGGAGAAGCCATGTGCCTGTATGATGGGACCCAGTGATGTAGTGTATGTGGAGAAGAGGAGGGGTCCAAGAACCGATCCCTGGGGAACCCCAATGACCAGTTGATGTGTTTTGGATACCTCCGCTCCCCTAATAAGAAACCTTTTTGTCATTAAAAAAACATTTGACTGTTTTGTTATTTTTAAGTGTGTTAAAGATGACACATACATATAATTTGAAAACAATATGATGAAATTGTTTATTGAGATATTTTGAGCCCAGCATTACAAGGTTAGGTAATATTTCTCCTTTTTTCAAGACGTTTCCCCTAGATGCAGGGCTGTATGCAGCACTTTCTTTTGTGAATAACGTTTTATCACTTAATTTTAATCTCAGTATTGACAATATGAACTTATATCATAACGTGGTTATACTTCAATAATCATCATGTTTTCCTCAACAAAAAATCGCCATCAAGAACACAGTGACTGAGATTTGTCTAAAATGTAAACTTTAGGCTAACACAAATGTCCATATGAACCTGTCTGATCATTTTAATGCCAATAAAACTAATTAATTCATTTATAATATACTGTCATGATCTGTGCTACAAAAGGAATCAATTCTTTTCTCGAGTGTAGTAAATATTATAGAGTCTAATAGATCTTAGATAAGATATACAATTAAAATATATTTAACTTATGTGTTTTAGCACACTTTAACTCAAGGATCTTTTCAGTTCAACGGAAATGGGATTATTCTGTCAGGACAACGGCTAGTGCTGCCTTCTAGTGACAGCTCATGTTAATTACCATTCAATTAACCACAACAAGAGTATTCTGCGACCTAGTTCATTCAGAAAGTGTTTTCTAATTCCACTTTCAGCATGTGAAATCTTCTAAATAGAATAGATATTTTACTTTGTAGCAACTTGAATTAAATGCCTTCAGAAATCAGAATCAATGCACTATGATGGTAAATATATACTCATTTTTTTTATACAAATGTGTTTAGTTGTAATGGCATGATTACTTTCACTTCCTTTTTTATAGCTGCACATACAGGTAAGAGCAGTTGTAGACCTGTGAACAACAGCAAGCTGTGGAGCAGGTTATGAAAAGAATGGAAAAATGTAACCTTTAATCACAGTCAAGTTCTTTGTAGACTGGACTTGAAGATCAGACTGTTCTACTATATTGAGCAATTCAAAATAAAGCCACCTAAAAATGCTTTATAAAGGTACAGAGCTGTTTCGATGAGGAATTTTCATTACAGCCACATTTTTTTCTGTACTTATTTTAGGCTGTATGAGTTTGCTGTAATACACAATACAGTTTTATAAAATTACATATTTCTTTGGTCTGTTAAAATGAAAGCTGGCAACTTTCAGTCAAATAGTTGGCCACTTGATGTTTGACATGATCCATGTAGTACAAAACCTTGGTAAGCATCATATTCATACTGCTTAAACGCAAGAGAAATTGGAAAGCTTGTCGCTATCCATAGCAAAGTAAAAAGACTTTGCCAGAACAGACTGTGGCTAGCCACAAAAAGTACAAAAAAAAAAAAGTACTATCTACAGGACAGGTTGAAATGACTGCAAAAAAATTTGTTTTTCTCGATTTATGCATCAAATATGCAACACGCAGTACTGAGAGCTGCAAATATTAATAAAAACTTATCCATGTTTGAACAAAGCTTATATTATCTGAGCTGAAAATTATAACTAAAATTATGGTATGGTACATATGTACAGTTCTATAATAGCTTTATCACAAATAAATGGACTGAAGTAACAGAATTGTGTATTGACATGTTTCCTATAATACCTTTATGGCACATCTCTGTCAATTTATATAATCTCAACAACATTTCACACACAGCTCATATTCATTCACACAATACAAGCACACTTGAACAATAGTTAAAGAAAGAGTTCCAAACTAACAGTGTATGGTACAACGATCTTTATTTTGGTCAGCAGATTTATGCCATGAACTCGTAGGGGATGGGCTCCAGGAGCTGAGGCTCGTTGTTCTTGGTGCTGACAAAGTGTGCTGGCCGTGGAGCAGCAGGCTGAAAACAAGATAAGACATCAACACCACAATGAAAGAACACCAGTCAGAACGGTTATAGTAGCGTGTCATTTTAACCAATCGCACAAATTAAACATCATAATGGCGTGTTTTAGTTTTACTTCAAATAACAGTTTGGCATATCAACATGAATTTACATCAGGGTGTACAAAGAAATACATGCCTGCCAACATGTACATTAGTGCATTTAACATCCAAGACAGTGGCCAATAAACACTGAATGATCTTATACCTGGCGTTTCAGCTCAACCCAGGTGCCCTTCTGCTTGGCCTCCAATTTCTGCTTCTCGTTCTCCTGAACGCGCTGCAGGAAGCTGTCTCTGCTCTTGGAGTGCTTAATGTGCTCAATACGCACATTAATTCTCTTAGCCAGGATCTTGCCCCTAAAAGAAAAACAATAATTTGTCATTTAAATGACAAGAAGCATTGTACATTTACAAGATTTATCCATGAGTTGCATGTTTCCATATTGACAATCTGGTAAAGGCATTAATGCGCCTGTCCAGGGTGCATAAGGATGACTGCTCTCGCCCACATTAATGACCACTTAGGACACGGGATGACCCTTATGGCAAAGTGAATTTGGGGCATTACACATTAAAACTTCAGTTTCATTGATAATGCATATGTACAAATGTTAGAACACTTCTTCAAACTGGTAGGTTAAATACTAACTTATAAATAAAAAACAGTGTTCTTTAAAAATAAAAACCATGTATCAGTACAGGATAACATTAGGCATTTTACATAGATATTAGTTCAGAGCCAAGTGGTTTCTGTACTTGTTTGACTGGTGTAACTAAACATCCAGCTATCACTAACTAATCTGGGTTACATTATTACGACATTTGAAAATGATTTTTAATTAAAGTATATATCATGTCCAGCGTGGTACTTACTTGACTTGCTTGTTGACAATGATGCCTACAGCATGCTGTGTAACATTATAAATGCGCCCTGTTTTGCCATGGTAGCATTTATGAGGCATCCCCTTCTGAATGGTTCCTGTGCCCTGGATACAAATTGAGTTTTAATAAATCATCTTGAAAGCAAAAAAAGTATACTGTAGCAAATCTTTCTTTGAATAAATCTTACCTTGATGTCTACAATATCACCCTTCTTGTAGATGCGCATGTAGGTGGACAGAGGGATTGGGCCTGTTATAGAATGAAAAGCAGTTTTAGATATAAAAAATCTGTAACTATATGTTTGTGTTAAAGTACAAAATAACATTGTGCTATAAATGAGCTCACCATGCTTGCGGAAGGGCCTGGCAAACATATACCTGGTCCCCCTCCTCTTGCCTCTGGTGTTTGTCATGATGCCTGATTACTGGGTGCAAAAGATATACAATAAAATAAGACAAACTTAAAGGAAAAATGAGTTCTCAAGCACTTCATATAAACTACACTTTATATCCAATGTTTGTGTTCGTAATACGTCGTACGAAAATACAGAGAAATCAGTAATATTTCTACACGTATTCATTTTTATATTCCCCGACTTTCGCGTAGCCTGTAACAGTTAAGTTACACGCATGGCCCACATGGACGCACACGCTCCAGCTGGACTCTGTAATTTACTCTTTACGGGACCCAGCAACGCTCGTGCGGGCTTAATTTCGATGCCATGCCAGGTAAGGTATTTTTTAGGCGCTTTGTGTGGCACTTCTGCTCAACGAGAGCTATGTATTTAACAATTTAAAACATAATGTCTGGAGCACATCTTACCCCCGGTTGCTCGCAAGATGGCGGGTACGGCGGAAAGAGAATGATGGGGTCATGTGGTACTTCCTTCAAAGCACGAATAGGAGGACTAGTCATTTGCCTGAGTAAAAGTATCAGAGCTGTTGGTCCATGGGCAGTGATGTCATCGTCTTGCAAAAACAGTGAACTTTTAATTTTAATTTTTTTCTACTAATTTAAACCTGTCTGAGAGAGCATTGCATGGCTCGTTATAGTTTAGAATCGCGTAAATGTATTTATTTATAAGAAGCTTAACTTTTAACCTTCATTCTAATTTATTTAATCTAAATTAAAATTATTAGATCATATAAATATATTATAATATAATATAAATATATCGATATTATAATTAATATAATATATATTTATTTATTTGTAAATACTAAATGTATTAAATTAAATAGTTGTTACATTAAAAAATCACTCCACAAGCTATTTAAATTACTTTAAAATACTCAAAAATACCTTTAACTGTGTAAAGTACATAAAAAGTCTTACGTAATTAGTTTTTATTACAAATTTAATTAATTAAATCGAATCCTGAAAAGTATTCCACACACCCTCTGCTAAACTGAATATGCTCTCAAATTAGACAGTTTACTAATTATTTGTACTATAGTATTGCTTTATTCAAAATACCGACATGCATTATGTTATTTTATATAGATATATAAACATTTTATTGTATCCTTTCTATGTAATACTGCTTTCTCTCTTGTGTGTAGCATCAGCAGGCGGTATCGGTGGGCGCTAAGACCCCGCGGACCGCGCTCTGGCAGGGACGCAGTCTGCCCTCACTGGGACTCCTCTTCGCCTCCGCGCGGTGATTGGGTGGAAGATGGCGCTGGGCGAATGGAAATCCTAATGACAGTTTCCAAATTTGCCTCTTTTTGTACCATGGTGAGTAAATATCACTTCAATCGCGGATAATTGTACGTCAGTACTCGCGTGATATTGTAAAGGCCCGCTTGCTGCGTTAGTTCAGTCAATCGGACTCCTTGTGTTGCCAGTGTCCCTCTGCTGCAGTTGCGAGCTGTCGTTATCCGTCTCTGTGCTTGCTATGAATTTTGCCTTGGGCCTAAATCATTTCTGTTATTTGGTAAATATACGACACGACCGCGTTGTCGTCATAACATAGATTTATGCGTTTAAATTCGCCCGTCCTTCTAGGATTTGTTGAATGTAGCAAAGCACAGATCTGCTAACTGCTGAGCTGAAGTGTCATTCAGCTCGGGTTATGATCGCGAGATGTGCTTAATAAGCGCGAGACAGTGACATCTAAATAATCTCCGATTGTTATTTGTGTGTAATAAATGAGTACACGCATTGTGTTAGGTATGGCAAACGTGAGCCTCATGCTGATGTAAAATGCGTTCAGTGTAACGTTAACGTACCTGTGCTTCAGTGCTAAGCTGTTGCTTGTGCGGTCACATCGTGATTTCACGGTCCCATCCCCTCTCTGCATCTCCGTACGCAGTGTTTTCCTCCATATATGATATGCTTTATTCGCATTTTGATTGTTAATTACATTTTTTTACCATTGTATTTGGCGTTTTTATATGTGAAAGTGACGGCAGTGAAATGCTAATGCGTGCTAATGTGGTTTGACCTCATCAAATATACTGCATGTTTTTATAGGGTTGTTTTTAGGTTCACATTTACGTGTTTTTTGTGATACTGCATTTTTAAAACACTTAATTTCAATCAGTGGATCAGTGATTGTTGTAATCTAATCAAATGTGTATTTTTTGACAAACCATTTCCGCCAGTGTCGTAAGTTACTACAATTATAGTTAATACTGCAAACCACAATTGATTAAACTTGTATCTTCTTCTAAAATTTAAGAATTACTTAGTCATCTTATTTATAAAAAAATGTAGCTAATACCACCTTACCATAGTTTTACTGTAGTAAGAGTATCTGTTGATGGTAGAAACTAGTTAGCATAGTCATTTAAGAGACTCTATCCTACTGTATGCAGCTGTAAATACCTGAACAGCTGTTCACCTGTTTTGTTGCAGGGCGCCAATGCCTCCGCTTTGGAGAAAGAGATCGGCTCGGAGCAGTTCCCAGTCAATGAGCATTACTTCGGATTGGTCAACGTAAGCAAAGACATTCCCTGCTGTCTCACATCATCTTCTCCAACCAGCGTGTTTGTTGTTATGCTCAGGAATCAGTGTGTGTGTTCTGTCTGTTTCGTTCCACAGTTTGGAAACACCTGCTACTGTAACTCTGTGCTCCAGGCACTGTACTTCTGCCGGCCGTTCCGGGAGAAGATCCTCGCGTACAGGAGCCAGCCGCGCCGCAAGGAGAACCTGCTCACCTGCCTGGCCGACCTGTTCCACAGTATAGCCAACCAGAAGAGGAAAGTTGGGGTGATACCCCCGAAGAAGTTCATTACGAGACTTCGAAAGAAAATGGTACGGAAAACACACAGGAAGGGATTGTAATACAATTCAATTGAATTCTCAGTTCCACTGTGAATTTAGATGCTAGTTCTAGGTCAATGAAGAGGTGCAAGCCCAAGAACTTGTCCTTACAGTACATTGAAGGCAACAAAATAACTAATAAAACATTTTTTTTGTACTGGTACAACAGCTGTATCACATTTACTAATCAATGTAGTTTATGCATAGTATATAACAAATAATTAATTAATTTGCATAGCAAACACTGAATAATGAGTCGTTAGCTACAAATGAGTTTTTTCATATATAAAACTGCTAATACTTTACAGTACAGTCCCATTAGTTAACGAATTAAATCAAATGAATTAACAATGAGACATTCGATACATAGGAGCGATTGTTCAAGTATTTTTTAACCATAAACTAACTAACAATAAAAACTGCTTCTAAAGCATGTATTAATCATAGTTGAAGTTAATGTTACTTTCAACATTTACTAATACGTTAATAAAAATAAAAAGTTGTATCTGTATAAATATTGTTAATGGATTTGAGCTAACTGAACTTAAAGTAGTTTTTTATTATCTAATGTTAACAAAGACTAATAAATATTGTAACAAATGTGTTGGTCATTGTTAGTGCATTAACTAATGTGACCTTATTATAAAGTGTTACCAAGAAAATAAACAGATACAGCTTTTGATTTTAACGTGTTAGTAAATGTTGAAATTAACACAAACTGAGATGAATAAATACTTTAAAAGTATATTTTTCATTGTTAGTGTATGTTAACAAATGGAACCTTTTTGTAAAACTCAATATTTTTTAAAGCAGCATTGTAATTGAAATATCGCAAACCATCTACTACTTAGTTATTGACACATTCAACATTCACGTAATTCATGCAACTTAATCTAGATGAAGCAAGTAAATTAGAAAAGTACATTTTAAAGATTCCATTTAATTAAGTGTTTTTATTGGCCAGAAAACACATTGGATTCATAAAGATTCACGATTCCTTGTGATAACATTCTTTCTCCCTGTCCTCCCACAGAACTGTTTGATAACTACATGCAACAAGATGCACATGAGTTCCTCAACTACCTGCTGAACACTATAGCAGACCTGCTACAAGAAGAGCGCAAGCAAGACAAGCAGAATGGCAAACTGGCCAATGGCACACTCGATTCACAGAATAATAACAGCACCCCGCCATCCTCCACCTGGGTTCATGAGATCTTCCAGGGCACGTTGACCAATGAGACGCGATGCCTCACCTGCGAGACGGTAATAGCACATCACGTAAACACTTTAGTCCAATATGATGGTATCCTGATAGTTCTGCCGGCTGTGATCGGCTGTGCTATTATCTGAGGTGTGTCTATGGACTTTGTTCTCTCACAGATAAGCAGTAAAGATGAGGATTTCTTGGACTTGTCAGTGGACGTGGAGCAGAACACTTCAATCACACACTGTCTCAGGTCTGAAAGCATACTTGCACTTAAACCCAGTTTAAACATCAATATGTGTCTGTTTTAATAAACTATTGTTTTTCTTATTGGCTCCTTATAGAGGTTTCAGTAATACAGAGACATTGTGCAGTGAGTATAAATATTACTGTGAGGAATGCAGAAGTAAACAAGAGGCACACAAACGGTGAGCATCGTTTCTGCCAGTTGCTTCCTGGTTTTCTGAACGTATTTACTGCATATACTTAATATATAAATGTGTTTGACTCTAGAATGCGGGTTAAGAAACTTCCCATGATCCTCGCCTTGCACTTGAAGAGATTTAAATACATGGAGCAGCTGCAGCGCTACACTAAGTTAAGTTACCGCGTGGTCTTCCCTCTGGAGCTCCGCCTCTTTAACACCTCTGGTGATGCCACCAATCCCGAAAGGCTTTACGACCTGGTCGCTGTGGTGGTGCATTGTGGCAGGTGAGTCGATACAAGTTTGAATGGAATCCAGGAATAGGGATGGGACAATAAATCGATATGGCGATATATCGCGATTCTTCTCAGTGCGATACGATAATCGATATCTGGCGCCAAATATCAATATTTTAATTAATAGAATAAGGTGCTCTAAATAGATTTCCCTGTTCAAAAATGCATGGAAATCGCAAAAGACGCGATGTGAACGGCTATTTCTTCGTGTGGGGCTCTGTTTTTATGATGAGAGGAGCAGAAAGGTTGAGAAAGCACTCCAGGTAAATTTTGAAATGTACCAGGTTTATATTATATCTATCTATCTAGATTTTCATCAGTTTGATAAGCAGTTAAACATGTTTTTTTACACAGATACAAATAAAAGTGTAGCTTTTAATAAGTCCAAGAATACAATTATTAATTTAGCCTATTCAACATGTTCAAATTGATTTACAGAACACATTTTTCTAACTTATGTTTTCTAACAGTTTGCACTTGAATAAAGAAAGAAAGCGTACACTTAACCTTTTCACATGCATTTTGCTTAGAAAGATATCGTGATGTATATTATAGGATTTTCTAGAAATATATTGATTATCGCAGAATCACAGTATCGTGATATTATCGTTACCGTGAGCCATTTATCGTGATAATATCGTATCGTGAGGTGCCCTGCGATTCCCAACCCTATCCAGGAAGCCAGAATGGACTTTCAAACCTTTATAAATGTGATGTTCTTCCTCCTCCATTGTCTGATTTCACAATACCTGGTTGTGTGAACAGAATCTCGTCATGCAAGCTTTTTGAAATCTGTCCTTGCAAAAAAAAAGAGAACTGTACTGATTTGCTTCCTTGATTTGTGTTTGTGTGTGCTTTTATAGCGGTCCAAACCGAGGACACTACATCGCAATTGTAAAGAGTCATGATTTCTGGCTACTGTTTGATGACGACATCGTAGAGGTAAGCTTCTATCCGTCATATATAAATATGAGTTATTTACTTATATAGAAATTTGTGAGATTCAGGGCTCCCACAGTCATGGAAAAAAAAATATTAGGGAATTTTAAGATAATAATTAGCAGGAATAAAAAATATATATATATATATATACACATATATATATACACACACACAATCTTAATAAAATAACTAAACAAAAACAACAATGACATTTTAAGATAATGATTTGCAGGAATTAAAAAAGTATAAATAGATAGATGTACACAAAATCTTAATAAAATAACTAAATATATACTATGTATATATAACTATATATGTATGTGTGTGTGTGTGTGTATATATTTATACAAATATATATTAGTGCTGTCAATCGATAAAAAAAAAATTTTACTAATTAATCGCAAATTTTTCTAAACTGAATCGCGATTAATCCCACCTAACATTAAAGTTTTAAAATATACTTTTATATTGCAATAATTTCACATTCAGATGTACAATGTACAAACAACAAAGACAGTATATTTTTTATATTTCTTTAATGGCATCTTTTTATGATTGAAGGCCAGCATCACTGATATCAATACTACTGATGTCTCTATAAAATAGTTTTTCCCCTAATATTTAACCATTGACTGTGGCCATTCAGCATTACAGTACAATTTGGAGCTATCGATTTTAACATTTATTAGACTTAACTTCTAATTTAAGTGAACTTAAAACAATCTTCACATGAACCCATAATAAATAACATATTTAGCTACCTGTGCCCTACTGCAGAAATATGCAGAAATGAATAGTAACCAAACACTAAATTCTAAATTAAATATAGATGAACACCTTAAAGCTATAAAAGTTATTGATTTCCTCTTTTTTCTTGTGTTCTTGGATTAATAGATATGTTTCAAAGGTCAGATCACAGATGTTAATAATATGAGTGCCGTTAAAATTATTTTGCGTTAACTGTAACATCACTAATGTATATGTATACATATATATATATATATATATATATATACATTAGTGCTAAGTATATATACACAGTATGTATGTATGTTAAGATGTAATATATGTAAAAATATACATTTTTGAAATATTCCACATTTAATAAAAAAATTCTTAAATATTTATTATTAATTAAAAAGATATAAAACTAAACACTATAGAAATCTATGTATTCCATAAGAGTGCAATCTTTATAAAAAGTTTTTTAAATAATAAGTAAATTAAATCATATAGTGAATCTATATTTTTCTAGTTATGCTTCTCTACAGATGCCATGGAAAAGTAATTGATTACAGAATGGTCTTTCTGCATTTGTTAAAAAGTGATTTGTTTCCCTCTGTAGAAAATTGATGCCCAGGCGATTGAGGAGTTCTACGGATTAACCTCGGAAATTTCCAAGAACTCCGAGTCCGGGTACATCCTGTTTTACCAGTCCAGAGACTGAAAGAGGCCAGAGCGGCGTCCCCTTACGGACACCTGTGCTGCAGGCGTGCCTGTACGCTGAACCCTGCGGCATCCCACCTGCGCGGGTTCTTACTGCAGCCTCGCCTCACACCGCACCCCACCCGTCCAAGCCCACCCTCGCCGGTCTCCATGCAGCAGTAACGATGCAGTCTCAAGGCCTTTTGAACGTTATTGTCAGTTGTATTTACGTTGTGGGAGCGTTTCATCACTCGTGTTCAGTCCTTTACCGTAGAGAGAATGTGTTTAATGTAACAGACTGTATGATACGACCGGGATTTGCATTCAACTTTCATGCTGCGACCTTTTGATTCCTGTGGCTGTGAGGAGGCTGAAGACTTGTGCATGGGGAAAGCGGGTGTGTTTATTTTAATGGCGGGGAGGGTCTAAACGCTCCGGGTGCGGGGCATTGCGGGTTATGTATTTCTACCTTGTACAGAGTGATATTTGTATAAATATTATGAGAATTATAATAATATTACTGATATAGCCAAAAAAAGAGGATAGAACCAGAAAAGATGTATAACACTATGGTGCACTTTTGATACAGTTTTGTAGATGTCGGAAGGTTAATGTGAGGGTTTGCTTGAGACGGCCTGTTGTGAAAATTATCATTTTCTGTTTTAAAGAAAAAGAAATAAAGTGTATACACCAAGATAGGATGTATGCATGCAAGCATGTAAATACCAGCTATTACCAGCCTAGTGCGATTTGATTGGATGCCTTTTTCATACAAGCAAGCCTTTTTTTCATGCTGATGACTCATTCTTGGTCACTGTAGCCCCACAGTGGCTGGTCAAGACTACTGCAAGATGGGGAATTGCTTAGCATCATTACGTTTTCACAGATGGCTTTCCTCCCACTCCAGCTTTAAAGGTTCTGTGTTGTTTGGCAGCGATTTTGCTAGGTCAATATTGCGTATAATTAGGGTGAATCCTTTTATATTTGCATGAAAGGTTACATATATTTATTGGTGCTCAAAAGCAATTCTAAAATCTATCATTTGAGAGCCATATCGAACCTAGTTTCAGACTGGAAAGGATGTTATTAGGCATCATCACTGAGCAGTGAGTCTGTCTGAGTTAGAGGCTTGGGGATGAAGGCTGCGTGGGGATGGAGGAGAGAGGGACAATAGTGGGGGAAGTGGCTGACACAGATGAGCATGCTGTTAATAGCACGCACCGAGAATAGCTCTCACAGGGGAGCAACACAATGTGCATCTTTCTGAATGTCAGATGCTAGATAAATGGATCTCATCCTATACAGACATGTTGCAATACCTTCTGGGTCATTTGAAATGGGTGCTTTTTCTATTTTGAAAAGTTTTTTTTATTAAAAATCAAGTGAATTAAGAGCTTAAATGTTCTATTGGACAAAAAAGTTAATAAATTACATTTTGCCAAGCAAAAAAGTTAAGCTAAATTGAAACCTTGCAATACATGTTTTGGCATGTTTTATTGCTTTCAAAAAAGTTCAGTTTTGAAGTTAATTTAGCCATTATGAGCCTTTCAAGGTCATGGTTTATTAATTAGTATAATAATTAGTATTAATTATTTACAAAATCATGGTAATGGGGTAGAATTTTCAAAATCATTCCCCTACTTTAAAAAAGGTGGTTGAGAAGAGATGCCATTTAAGATTAGTTTTTTAATTAAAATGATAATAACCAGGTTGAGCCACTGTCCTACAGAGTTTAACTCCAACCCTGATCAAACCCACATGCCTGTAGCTTTCTAGTGATCTTAAAAAACATTCATTAGCTTGTTCTGATGTGTTTGATTAGGGTTGGAGCTAACTGCATGACTGTGGCCCTCCAGAACCGAAGTTTCCCAGCCCTGATGTATTGTGTCATGTCATATCATGTACTTCATGTAATGAGATTTTACTCTGTGTTAAACTTCAAGAAGCACTTCTTCTCTGCAGTGAAAAAGATGAGACTTTTCACACATCACTTTGGGTGTTCCTTTTCAACCGGGAACCTTGCATCTTCTCTTTTTTTCACACATAATGAGAAATCCTGGTTAGGGATGGGAGCTGTGGAAAAATCAGCAGGGGATCAAATAACCCCCCCCCCACTGTGTATATATACGCACACACAGGCCACTTTATTAGGTACACCTGTTCAATTGCTTGGTAAAACAAATTGCTAATCAGCCAATCACATGGCAGCAACTTAATGCATTTAGGCATCTAGATGTGGTGAAGATGACTTGCTGAAGTTCAAACCGAGCATCAGAATGGGTAATAAAGGGGATTTAAGTGACTTTGAACATGGAATGGTTGTTGGTGCCAGACTGGTCTGAGTATTTCATAAACTGCTGATCTACTGGGATTTTCACTCAACCATCTCTAGGGTTTACAGAGAATGGTCAAGAGAAAATATCCAGTGGCGGCGGTTGTGTGGCAATGTTGATGTCAGAGGTCAGAGGAGAATGGGGGGCAGACTGGTTAGAGATGATAGAAAGGCAACAGTAACTCAAATAACCGCTCGTTACAACCAAGGTATGCAGAATACCATCTCTGAACGCACAACACATCGAACCCTGAAGCAGATGAGCTACAGCAGCAGAAGACCACACCGGGTGCCACTCCTGTCAGCTAAGAACAGGAAAGGCTATAGTTACAATAGAAGATTGGAAAAACGTTGCCTGGTCTGAAGAACATGAAAGCATGGATCCATCCTGCCTTATCTCAATGGTTCAGTCTGTTGGTGGTGGTGTAATGGTGTGGGGGATATTTTCTTGGCACACTTTGGGCCCTTTAGTACCAATTGAGCACTGTATAAACGCCACAGTCTACCTGAGTATTGTTACTGACCATGTCCATTCCTTTATGACTACAGTGTAACCATCTTCTGATGACTACTTCCAGCAGGATAATGCACCATGTCACAAAGCTCAAATCATCTCAGACTGGTTTCTTGAACATGACAATGAGTTCACTTAACTCAAATGGCCTCCACAGTCACCAGATCTCAATCCAATAGAGCACCTTTGGGATGTGGTGGAACGGGAGATTCTCATCCTGGATCTGCAGCCGACAAATCTGCAGCAACTGCGTGATGCTATCACGTCAATAATATAGACCAAAATCTCTGAGGAGTGTTTCCAACGCCTTGTTGAATCTACGACATGAAGAATTAAGGCAGCTCTGAAGGCAAAAGGGGGTCCAACCCCGGTACCAACAAGGTGTACCAAATAAAGTGGCCAGTGTGTGTGTGTGTGTGTGTGTGTATATATATATATATATATATATATATATATATACACACAGTGCCGAGAAAAGGTTTTTGCCCCCTTCCTGTTTTTTTTGCATATGTCACACTTAAAAGATCATCAAAATAATTGTAATATTAACGATAATGCAAGTAAACACTAAATTCGTTTTTAAATTATGATTTCATTTATTAAGGGAAAAAAGCTTTCCAAACCTAACTGGCACTATGTGGAAAATGAATTGTCCCATCCTGTGTTAAATCATGAAAGTGATTAACCACATTATTTTAGAAAGCTTAGTTAAATTTCACTAGCCAAACCCAAGTCTTGATTACTGCCAGACCTGTTGAATCAAAAAACACTTAAATAGAACCTGTCTGACAAAGTGAAGCATGCTTAAAGAGCAACACATTATACTGCGATTAAAAGAAATTGAAGAACAGATGAGAAACAAAATAGTTTACCCCCATTTTCACAGACAAGGCTTAAGCCTAGTCCTAGCCTAAAATGTAAGTCTGAGCTGTTTCAAATTAAATAAATTTACATTGACTAATCTTAAATAATATCAGTCCCTTTGTTTTGTCTTAAGATGCACACCAGCAATGTTTTTTTCTAAGGTACGTTTATAAAAATTACTTAAATTACCTAATTGAACAATGGCCTAATCCTGACTAAGGATAAACCCGATCTATGAAACTGGGCCCATATGTATCAGTCTGGAAAGGATTATAAAGCCATTTTTAAGGCTTTGGGACTCCAGCGAACCACGGTCAGAGCCATTATCCACAAATGGAGAACATTTGGAACATTTGTAAACCTTCCCAGGAGTGGCCGGCCTACCAAAATTACTCCAAGAGTGCAATGAGGACTCATCCAGGTGGTAATAAAAGAGCACAGAACAACATCTAAAGAACTGCAGGTCTCACTTACCTCAATAAAGGTCAGTGTTCATGATTCAACAATAAGAGAAAAAAAGACTGGGCAAAAACGGCATCCATGGGAGAGTTCCAAGAACACAAGGGTTTGTCTCACATTTGCCACAAATATATTGATTATTTCCAAGACTTTTGGGCAAATATTCTGTAGACTGATGAGACAAACATTTAACTTTTTGGAAGGTGTGTGTCCCATTACATCGGGCATAAAACCAACACAGGATTTCATAAAAAGAACATCATACCAACAGTCAAACATGGTGGTGGTAGTGTGATGGTTTGGGGGTGCTTTGCAGCTTCAGGGTCTGGGGGACTTTACATAACTGATGGAACCATGAATTCTGCACTCTTTCATAAAACCCTGAAGGAGAATGTCCGGCCGTCAGCTTGTGAACTTAAGCTCAAATGCACTTGGGTTATGCAGCAGGACAATGATCCCAAACACACCAGCAAGTTCACCTCTGAATGGCTCAAGAAAAACTAAATTAAGGTTTTGGAGTGGCCAAATCAAAGTCCAGGCTTAAAGGTCCCATATTGTACACCTTTCTGGAGTTTTATTTTAGGTTTTGATGTCCTTAAGAATATATATCTGCGGTATAAGCACCAAAAACCATCTCAATATATTTTTACTGCTCTTTTCTCAGGAGCTCTGCTGAAAACAGATTGATTTTGGTCCGTCTAATTAATATTAATACCCCGCGCCTCGCGCAGCCGCAGTCGGTGGCGATGCTCGTGCAGACGGCGAAGAGCCGCTACTGTTGTTGGCTGTGACGATCCTCCGATCCGGCATCAGACTCCTCCATCCGTCCGCGCGGCGCTACACCTGCGAACAGCGCTGCCATTGAATACCTTGGCAAGGCAAGAAGGACGCAAATGCATTTAAACAGGCACCTCTCCTCCAAAAGACAAGGTAGGGAAGCCTCCAGATGGAACCGGGTATATTTGAAATCAGTCTGCTTTGCATTTTACAACACATAAATATTTTTTACACAGCAAGAGCCTAAGCATTATTATAAAGCTAAAAGGACTGAGAGGCATTAGTGCTTGCATCCAGCTGCTTGCAGTGAAGATGTGCTTTAAGAGTCCATATCTAAGAGATGAAAGGATGCTGATGCAGGGCGCTTTTCTAAGCAGTGGAACCTGCCTTTATTTAATTTCAGCACTCACCAGGGCCCTCCCTTCCTTTCTGATTCTCCACCATTGTACTGTAGTCTGTGATTCAAAATGACCTCAATAATAGCAGGTTCCTATATCCACTAAATACATGTCTTTAATCGATCTTAATTTGATTCTTTGTTCTGCACAAAAGAACAATGAGTTTTAAGTGACTAACAGAGAAGGAATGCATAATTGTAGAGAACAATGGGTTTTGTGATTATAAATAGCTAATTTTCTACTCATTTGTTCTACAATGGATGATCTGATTTTTTTGTATTACCATTGATGTACTGTAAAAATGTTAATTTGAATGGAAAGGAAATGCAAAAATTCTATAATAAAGACACATTATTGGTTAACTCAATTGGTTATCCTAATATTTACAGTAAACATATTATATGAATTGATACAATACATATAATTCTACACTAAAACATTGAAAAAATAAAAAGTGTGAATCACATTATCTACTGAGAAATAAATATAAGCTTAATGCATTATATTTATAGTATTTATGTAAATAATAATAATAGTTGTATATTTAAAAAATATGTAATTCAAAGGAACAGAGGCGTTCCCAGAATTCACTGCACAAAACCTGTTAATATTTTATTCAAAACGTTTTTTTTTTGTTATCAGTTATGTACAAAATTGTTTTATTTTGCAATTATGTGAAAATATTTTGTAATATTATTTATGTAAATATAGTCACCAAAATGCCATTCTATCATGCTTGTAACATTTTCATGTTTTTTTACAGTAAAGTTATTGCAACCGCAGTTACTAGTTTTATAAATGTAATATTTAAAGGGATAGTCCACCCCAAAAATGTTAAAACAATGACATTTATTTTATTTTAATAGCCTGTATGACTCTTTCTTTTTTAACACATAAGAAATATAGAAACATGTTAACCAAAAAGTTTCAGTTCCCATTGATTTCCATATGGACAAAACTTACAATGGGAGTCAATGGGAACAAAAATTGGTAACCAACATTCTTCCAAATTTCTTCTTTTGTCTTCTACAGAAGAAAGCCAGTCATACAGGAATGACACAATGGTGAGTAAATGATAATAGAATTTTCAGTTTTGGGTGAACTATCCCTTAAACACACACACAGAAGTTGTTTGTTATGGTTTATGGGGACTCTCCATTGGCGTAATGGTTTTATATAGTACAAACTGTATTTTCTATCGCCCTACACCAACCCTACACCTAAACCTAACCCTCACAGGAAACTTTGTGCATTTTTTGATAAAAAAACAAAAACAAATTTTGAATGATTTATAAGCCTTTTGAATTCCAGGGACACTGAAAGTATCCTCGTAAATCCCCTTCATGTTGTAATATATGCCATACCCATGTCATTTGTGTCCTCATAAACCACATAAACATACACACACACACACACACATACACAAAATGTATAGTTGACAATGACTTTTTTGGGGGGGGGACAAAAGTAGTGGATTATTTTGTTTTGCCTTTTTTCTTTACACTACCTATACACCTCATTATGTTTTTCTCTGTGTGCCATTTTAGACGGGAGGCAGAATGAGTGAAGAAGTGCAAGTTTCTCCCAGCTGGCTAGCTCAAGAACCCACCTGGGGGGGCAGCAGCGGTGCGGGGAGCATAGAAAACATCACCGTCGGAACATACCCACCAGCGGTTGTCTTGCCGGCGAGGCCGCCCACTGAGCTGTTGGTAAACCCATGGGACATCGTACTGTGTTCATCCGGCACCCTTATAGCCTGCGAGAACGCCCTGGTGGTTTTGGTCATCTGGCAGAACCCGGCTCTGCGTGCTCCAATGTTTTTGCTGATTGGCAGTCTAGCTCTAGCCGACTTATTGGCTGGTTTAGGGTTAGTCCTGCACTTTACCTTCGCTTACCTGCTAAGATCTGACTCGGCACAGCTGCTGACTGTAGGTCTGGTGGTGGCATCCTTCTCAGCATCTGTTTTTAGCCTGCTAGCTATTACCATCGACCGCTACCTGTCGCTATACTACGCCCTCACCTACAACTCAGAGCGAACAGCTGCGTTCACATACACCATGCTTGTGCTTCTGTGGGGAGTATCGTTGTGTTTGGGTTTGCTGCCTGTTACCGGTGTGAACTGCTTGGGCCAGGAGGCGAACTGCAGCGTGGTTTGGCCCCTAACAAAAAACAACGTAGCCGTTCTGTCCATCTCCTTCCTTATACTGTTCGGCCTTATGCTTCAGCTCTACGTGCAGATTTGTAAAATTGTCATGCGACATGCGCACCAAATCGCCCTACAACACCACTTTTTAGCCGCAAGTCCTCACTACGTCACAACACGGAAAGGCGTATCCACCCTGGCGATCATTCTGGGCACATTCGCCGCTTGCTGGATGCCGTTTACGGTTTACTCACTCATAGCCGATTATACGTACCCTCCCCTTTACACATATGCCACCCTGGTTCCCGCCACCTACAACTCAGTGATCAACCCCGTAATTTACGCCTTCCGCAATCAAGAGATACAGAAAGCGTTGTGGCTGGTGTGCTGCGGATGTATCCCTGCCAGCGTGGCCCAGCGGGCACGGACCCCCAGCGATGTCTGATGTGCCTAGGGATTTGCACAGGCCAGAAATTCCCTCAATCCCTGGGATGAGAAGGGGCGTGCAGGTCACCCGTTTATGTCTTCCCCTAATAACTGTTATGTGACAACCACTGCCACACAATCTTTGCCTGATCCCAATCCGACCAGCAGCCACACCCTTTCCCCCCCAAAAAAGGGGTGGAAACGGATGCTGTGTGGCTGGCAGCTGTAAATATCTTGTATATATATATATGCATTTTGGGGCTTGTTTTGGCTCGGCCACAGCGACAGCCCCCTGTTGCACGGGCTGTGAGGGAGAAGGAGGATGAAGGGCAGCACGGGGCAGTCCTCTTGACTGGATCCTGAAGCTCATTCAGCTCGTCCTGCAGTTGCTGCATTCAAGAACGTGCGCTGAACGTTAAGTAACCGCGGTGTGCTAAAAATAGACTAGGCGCTCGGTGATCCGTGCCTGGCGTCCCCCGAAGATACCGACCTGGAGAACGCACGCACGCGAGATATAGAGACAGGCACGCTCTCTCTTCTGTTTGATTTAAATCTCAACCCAAGCGTGGCCGAATGTAAAATGTTCTCCAAAGCAGAAAACCATGAAGAGCTAACTACAATCTCAGAATGAGAACCACTCTATAAATAACCGAACCCATTGATGCCTTTATTTTGGTTTAGAGCAGAAGTCGAACTGTCTCTGCATTCTCTTCCATAAATGCGGGATGAACGTGACTGGGAGAAAGTGTATGTATGTTCATTTAAACAGCCCCCTGTGAATAGACGCTCACTTCAAAGAACTGTTGAGTACAAAACGTGCATTAAGTGGCAGAGAGAAAGAGGTTTGTTTATATGCAGCGACATGGATGATGGAACCGAATGTATTTTCTATTGATTTGCTTTTAATTTGCATTGTCATTGTCGCTCTGAATAGAGCACTACTCTGTTTATTATGTTCCAACTGGTAATTACTACTGGATATGGGATTGCTGTCACAATGGTAGTTCATAGCATTTTGCTTGAAATTGACATGTATTGCATTTGAAAAGAATGATGATTTGGGCATGACATTGAGATATATTAATTGGAGGTATTTTGTTTGAAACAACGAGAGTGAAGCTTTTCATCCCAAAATCAAAAGAAAAATTGAATTGCACGGTGACATTATTTTCACAAATACGAATGATTGATATAATCCCCCCCAAAAAACAAAACAGCCCTGAAAATTTTATAACAACTCCCACAAAAATATTAAGCAGCAGAACACCGTTTCAGCCATTTTACAAATGGCTAATAATAAGAGATGACATATGACACATATATGGGACAGACATCTAAAATATATGTTATGAATTATATAGTATATATATATTAATGTTATATAATGCATATATAATCAGATTATATAATTGTTATATAATTACGTAATATAATACTAGTTTTCTTATAATTAATAGATTCATTAGGTTAGGGTGTAAAAACGGACTTATCTATCATGGAAGGCTAAAATTTAATAATAGTCCCAATATATTCTTCATTGTCTTTATGCAAAGTACATTTTGATTTTGGGGTGAAATATGACTTGGACAAGATTTCGTGAGATTCACCCTTGATAAATGATATTCTAAAATGATGAAACCGTCAAAGATGTGCAAGACAAGCTTATGATGAGCCTTTCGTAGATTTATATTCAACTTGATTGTTGTTAAACTGGTGAATCTCCTCAAACGGTCCACGCGACACGATTATAATGAGGAGAACAGCTGGCCTATCAGACCTGGCCAATGTCAGATGAGGGAGGATGTTATTATGAAATCTATCTTCTCATACTTTCTTCACAACTGAGGCTGGAGTCATGCTACTATTACTATACTCATGCTACTATTATGAGCTGAAGTTCACCCCTGCTTTTTACCGTACGCCCTCCAAATGCCAACCAGCCACTATCCATTTCAGTGCTGTGGCCGAATCCATCAGCGAGCAATAACTACGGACCAAGCGTTTCATCAAATTATAGCAATACTCTGGCAGCAATAACAGCCGTGCCCAAGCAAAACCAACACCTCAGCTAGCCGAAAAAAACACATCCATGAAAAACCCACCACGAAAATACACGTGGATTCCAAGAACGACTGACAACTGTACTTATTTCAACATCATCCAAATGATATTAGTGAATTTGGGATTAGACAAAAAAAACTGAAATTGGACAGATGTCCCAATCCCTGTAAACATGTCCATAATCTCACAGCCTCGTGTTCACTCGTCCAGAAAGTGACTGTGCCCTGCCTGTGGTCATTTACGATATCTAACTATAAATGAAATCTCTCTGTACACTCAATGTGACCTACTCTGCCGTATGCATTTGCTTTTGCGAACTTTAGAGATGTTTATAATGTGTGAGGAACATAATGCGTAAGGCGTGACTGTCGGTGCATGGCCGTGTGTGTGCGTGTACATGTGAACGCATGCATATATATTCGTCTCTCCAGGGATAATGATGTAGTTGGGGTAATAATGTATATTCCCCATAGACCTGCATGGGCTAGAGTGGCTACAAGTCTTCCCATTGCGCCCTCTTTACATCGTGCCTGCGGGTCAGACACACCCTCGTGACCTTTTTTTGCCTGAGTGACTTCCACTGAAACAGCACATGAGCGGTAGGAAACAGGTTTGCGAGATTTAATAGGGCTTAGCATGGAGGCGATGATTGGTCTGTTGCCGGCCTTGTCTGATCTTTGAGGAATAACTTATTTTGCTATATTCAACGAAAGTCTCTATTTTTCCCCCTCAGTCTGGATTCTTTCGGAATTCCTGAGATTTTATTTTGTATTCTGATGCGCTGTACGGTCTCTTTCTGAATGTATCGGCAAAGAGATTCTTATCGTTACTATGGCCGATCGTCTTGATCCTGTAAATAAGGCATGCGACTTTAAGGAGGCATGATGACAACTCTCACCTGATGTCATTGAGCGATGTTGTGATGACGTATTTTTGTAACCCGAAAGTTTAGCATCACCCTGGTTTCCATTGACAAATGCCAATAGGATTTTTCCTGTGGCTTTTGGATTATTGCAGAAAATAAGCTCTGTGACTTCACAAAAATCCTGATAATCGTCATAATAATCTTCACAAATAAATTTAGGCCTAAATTAATATTTAATAGCTACCCAGTTAATATTTTTTGTTTCACAGAACATTCTGGTAACATTAGTTTCTGGTTCCCAGAACAGATATTCTAATGTTCTCTGTTGGTTAGCCAATAAAGTTTTCTTTATGTAAATAAAATGTTCCTTTTAGGTTAAGAGAACTTTCCCAGAACATTCTTTGGTTTGGTTACCCCCAAAATAACTAAAAGGGAACCATATGGGAACATTAGGGTAACGTTTTGTGTTTGCTGGTAGACTCCATGTTGAATTTAACGCAGAAAACAAGGCTGTGAGAGATTGACTTACAGTCTTTACAATGGCACGCTCTGTATAAAGGTCATAGACCACTTAATTTTCACAGCTCACATAGTTTAAAACTGTTTTATGAAGTTTGATAAACTACTGATTGTTTTTCCCCAGAAAGATGTTTCAGCTGAACAGTCGATGTGTTGACAACGGTACAACCCACTGAACGCCCTGCTTTAGCCCCTCACAGCCTTGTTTTCATTTCTGTCAAATTATTAAATACGGGGCTACCCTTGACTAGAATAGCTTGCAAGAGCGCGATTATATACCATTTTAGGCGAACTACGAGTAAGTTAGATGAGGTTATTTTTACCTGTTTGACTTGATGTCGTTAAAACCAGCTGTATGTACTTTTGAGTATTTTTGGGACTTTAGAGCCCCCTACAGTTAAGTGAGTGGAATTCACGTCGTAAACATTTCACTGTTGTAATATCAGTAGCTGGTGGTACGTGCATTTGTCGCTGTCATAAAGCAATTCACCCTTTTCGCTGAATTTCGTACCGCCTTCTTTAAAATGACACCCCTAGAACAGATGTTTGGCATTTTAGAATGATTTTGAAGCTGACTTTTCAAAGTCAAAAGAACAACAACAAACATAGTTTCTTTAAAATGTGCACTGTAAGTCCCATTTAGCTACTTGTTAACAACTGGATTTTTCAAGCCAAGTAAAAGCTTTAAAACATCATAAGGGGGTTATATTGATTTATTTTAAAATATATTTAACCCAAATATATTTACCCAAATATATTTAACCCAAAACAAAAATGTTGACTTCAGGATAATCAAACTGGCAATGCTAAATGCTTATTTCCAGTTAAGGCCTACAAAATGCGTCATTCCTGCAATGCTCTATTCTGAAACAGTTTATCTTGAGCCACATTCCAGCGTCTCCTATTGCCTGGGCATGCTTGTCTACAGCTGATTGAGAGGGTTCGTGCTTGATGCATAGCCGTTTGGTCAGAAATGACAGGGATTATTGCGGATGCTTTTGGGGGTTAGGCCTCTGCCTAAAACATTATATATCCTTCTGTATTTGAAAAGAGCTTTGTAAAATGATGTTATCATGCTTTGTGCCTGGTCTCTGATGGATTTTATGCAGATGGACATTTGGCGATTGAATCTTTGATTTAAATAGACTTGTATCCAACTGTAGATGATTGTGCTGTGTAATCCAATGCAAGAGATTTAAAATATCAAACCGAAGGGTGAAAGGGGCTCGGATGGGAGTCTGCCTCCGATTCTGGTTTATTTGAAGAGCGGAAAAGAAAATCATGTCTGGATTGATGTCTTGTGAGGAAACTTTATACATTTACACTAAGATTCAGACTCATTCTGTACTTTATTTAGTAACTAGAATTGAAATCTTGAAGAATCCGAGGGGCAGTCGGGTGCATCGGTTTCAGCATCCTGTGTACATGTATGCGTAGTTTTAACTGTGAAATGCACTTTATTTTTTTGATGAGAAAAGGCACAACAAATTACTTATCTGCAAAACAATATTATAAGAATTATAATCAACATGCACTAATTAACATTGTAAGACATTGTGTTAACGTGTTGTATATTTTTCCAACGTGTTGGTTGTTTTATTGCTTTGGTTTGTTTAAATGAACTGAGAGATCTTGTTAATTTTGTATTAAAAAGAATGTGCTGTGCATTAAAAATATCCTCGCCTGGGTTTATTCACACTCGCACATCAATTGACTGCCTCAAATCCACTGTTGCCATGGCGATTCCCAGTCTCAGCTGTACTGTTTCCATAGAGACACGAGTCTCGGAATCAAAACTGTCCCGATTCCATGAAGAAGCTGCTCAGAGAGCAGTTTAATGTAATTCGTCGGATTTTTATTGTCGCAACTGCTACACGCACGCATAAACCAGACATCACTTAGCGAACACATTTCAGGTTGTTTAATCAAATTCCTCGAGTCAGTTCACACAAATATAACTACTGACCGCAGTGTTTCTCAACATACATAGAAACGTTCATGCAGAAACTTCTGACCGCAACATGTTTATTTATCTGTAGTTCAAGTAGCTATTCACTACCTACAGTATGTCCATATCATTTATTAACACATTTTACATTAAAAAGCATTAGAAAAAGCATGGTAGTTCAGGGAAAAGATTGACTATTTTAGTATTTCATAATACAGACGGCCTATCATGCCTTTATTAAAATGCATACTGTACAAGATCATTGTGTGTATGGGAGATGCAATGTTAATGTTCACAGGTGAATTAGGGAGTAAGTGTCTGTGTAATTTGTGCATTCGTATAGTTTTAGTCAGACCAGTCATTGTCCTCAAGCTCAGATTCATCTTCAGAGTCACTGTATTCCACAGCGATGCGGCGAGATAAGATAGTTGCGACATCATTGCCCACTGGTTCACGTTTCGCCTGCTGCTCCTGCTGCTCTTGAACCTTTTTCAGCTGGATGCCTGCAGTGCAAACAAACATAAACACTTTTAACAGCTCATTCATTTTCAATGAGAGATGAACAATAGTGGGGGTATGCGATGCAATGTGGGCGTCTCCGGTCAGTGTCAAGTCAGTGGAGCTCACATGATCTGTCTCCTGTGAGACACTGTAGTGTAGTAGGAGAAGTTAATGTTACAGGGAGCGAATTCACTGTTCTGTATGATTTGTGTCTGCCCACATGCTGGTATAAAATAAGAAACGGATGCGTGGAAAACAGAAATTGTCAGACATTTGATTCATGCATTGTTCATATTTTTCACAATATGATTCATTATGCACTGCTGCAATTTATATAAACACTTCAAAAGTTGTTCAAAACTATTTTTGTGTCATTTTTTTAAAGAAATGATGTCAGCAAGGATGCATTTAATTGACTAAAAGAGACAGTAAAGATATTTATAATGTAACAAAAGACTATTTAAAAAATATATATATTAATACAAAAAATCCCCCAAAATTGTATTACGGTTTCGATAAAAATATTAAGCAGCAAAAAAAAAATCATCAACTTTTTTTTTTTCAACATTGATAATAATAATAAATGTTTATTGAATATCAAAGCAGCTTATTATAATTATTTCTGAAGAATCCTGTGACACTAAAGACTGAAGTAATGACTGCTGATGATATATTAAAATAGCAACTATTTTAAATAATACAAATATTTCACAATATTACTGTTTTTACTGTATTTTTGATAACATATATACAGCTTTGGTGAGCTGTATAAAATACTTATTTAATTTCAAAATAAAAATGTATATATATATATATGAAGAGCTCTTTTCCAAAACGCTATAAATCCATTTTAATAGTTTTCATGAAAATGAATTTTTTTACCTAGACCCATACATTTTGTTAATATTCAATTTATCATGTCAAAATGGTCTGTTGGCTCAGTCTGAACATGTTAAACAATGATTGTTAAACCCCCGGTCTGCACCATCACACCGAGCGGGTCTCGAACCCGGGTTTCGCGGGAGGCGGGCGCTAAAAGGAACCAAAGGCTACAGCTTTTAGCGTCAGTCGCTAGTGCGCCTCTTTGTGAGGTCAGGCGAGTGAGGTACATTTTAAACAAGGAAATATAGCGATTTGGCATGAAACATTGATGGAGCAGTGAATAGGTTCAGTACACAGCAAAATGGCATGACGAACTCATTACATTTGGCGTTTATCGCGTTTTGGAAAAGAGCTCTTCACATATATATATATATCACCCTGCATGTCACTTTTATGCCACTGATCAGGCTTTTATATGTAGTTTGGGGCATCAAAGGGTTTTATAGGTTTGAGTGAAATAGTAACGCAATAACTGACATTTAAAATCAATGTTTCAACCAACAAAAAACAGATCAAGACAAAAAGTTGCCATTTATAGTATCTAAACATGTATCCAAATCCAAATGTAATAAAAATTTATGTATGTGTGTTTTATGTGCAATGTCTTAGCAACTAGGGATTGGTACATAGGGTTATACAGGCATCTAGTGGCAACACAATGATATTACAGATAATAATTTTTAGCAAAATGTTTATCTTAAGTCAATTTACATATAATGCATTCAGATTTGTGGAACTCAATCTCCACAAATTAGTGTCGTTACTATGGAAAACAAGTTGAATGTGACAGAAATAATAGGGAATAGGGCAATAGGGATTTCGCCTAGGGCATCTGATATACCCCTGATATATATTTACCGATTTGACAGTACTAATTAAATTACACACTCACACATATACATTATATATTATAACGATCATCTACCCATTATCAAGAACAAGATGTTTATGTTTAATAAGTGAAATGCTTATGTTCATAACCTAAACACATTACGTACCCATTCTTATAGCTGAGAGCAGGTCACTACGGGCATCGTTCGTGAGCTGGGACTCATTAGGCACAGAGGGCCGTTTGGGAGTGATGGATTGGGCTGCACTGGGGGGAGGGGGTGGGGCTACTGGTGGAGGAGGGGCAGCCATTGGTCCAGAGGTAGATTGAATGGATAGGGCATAGCCAGCAACTGCTCCCATTGGTCCTAGATGGCCTGGAGGCGGGGCCGGTCCCATGGGCGGCATAGCAAAAGCAGTTTGTGCTGATGGGATGACAGCTGGTGGTGGAGGCAGTGGCCCAGAATTCATGTAATCAACACTGTCAAGAGAGGAAGGAAATGAAATCATGCTTTTCATGTCATTCAACATAAAATGATGCTTATACATTTAAAAGTAAAAGGTAAACCTACATAGTAAAATCATGAATGCTTGTCACAAACATGTTGACCATTAGGTGGCAGAATTTGCATCTGTACAAGATCAGGGGGTTTCAAACTTTATAACCCTAACCATAACCTTTCATTAAAGTTGTCCTAAAACCAAAATGTGTTCTTGTCTTAGGACAACTTTGATTAACTTTTTTGATTATTTTTTTAAATAAAATCATTTCATTAACACATTTTGTTTCACATGTTAGCCAGCACTCCCCATTTTGAGATTTTGGGACTCACAGTTGAAAAAGAAGTACCAAACTTAAAATTATAACAGGTGCTGACACACCTGTTACACACACAATTTCAGTGTCTTTGGAAAGAAGACCCTTTGGGCTTTACTAACCCTGGGTTGAAAAGTAATGGGTTGAAAGTCATATGTCTCATGAGTTTATATTTCAAATCTGAAGAATATAGCATGAAAAATTAGATTTTCCTGAGACTATAACAATAATAATAATTTGAGTAATAAAAAAAAGAAAGAAAAAAAATAGCTTTGTATGTAGTACATACTCACGTACATACTCTGATTGTCAGACATACACTGATTTTGCCAGCCATTCACACTGATTGCTGATAATATGTCAGTAATCACACACTGATGTGCAGTGTAATACAGATGATAATCATACAGATATGGGCCATATAGTCAGTTATAGGCATTCATAGTGATAGCCCTCATTCAGTCAGAGTAATCACAGCTGATATCAGCCACACAGATGCTATATCATACTATATATTCTATATATCATATAGATAAAGCCACATTCCCTACAAAACACACATACACATATATAAAAAAAGAAAAAAAAAGGTTTATTTTTTTTGAGCGTGAGCAGTTCCAAAACGGATTTAAAAAAAAACTATCCCTGAAGAAAGGAGACGTAAACAAAGGAATATCCGTCCATAGAACAACATTATTGCTTCATTGGACCAAAGTACACGGTGGGATGTTGTTCCGTGTACCCTTACCTCTCTAACTAAACCGGGATTTACAGCAGTGGATGCATTTGTGACTCAATATTACAGGAAGCTGGTATGTACTGCTTTTTTACTATGGATGGTTTGATGTGTACTGCTTACACAAATTTAGCAAATACATTCCTTATAAGTTTTCCATCGAAAAACAGCGATCTATCGTCGATGCTTGAGGCTTAGACTTTCAGAATGATATATAGTTTGTCAAGATTAATTTAGTCCCGTTTCATTTAATCGGTTTGTAAACAATGACATGTGCAAACAAAGAGCTTTCAGTGTGATGGCGTCCTCGTGCATCTTAACAGGTTTTAACCTAATGTTAACTGAAATAAAATAAATGAATAACTTTTTAAGCTCAAAAGCCAAGGCAACATTTCTCATTCAAGTGTAGTAAAATAACTAAAAATTAAACCAAAATTAATAACAACCATATAGGCATATTAATTAATAAAGCTACTCAAAATGGCAAAAAACACAACAAAACGAGGATGACTTTAACTAAATAGAACTGACAAACCTGTAGTCAGCCGGTGGGAGGGTCAGAGAACCATTAACAGTGTTTGATGCTGGTGGAGGGGGCGGAGCCTGGTGTGGACGACCCAGTGTGCCAGAACGGTAAGCCATAGACCCTCCCCGGTAATCCTGCTCCATGTTCATGTGGCTGTGAGCTGACAGGGCCGCCATACTGAGCGGAGGCCCTGAGTAAGTGTGCGCATAGCCAGCGTGATTGGCCATGGAGAGATAACCATGATCTCCGTGAGACCTGCATGAATTATGAAGCTATTAGATGAAACTGAGTTTATATGAGTGTAATTAAGTGCATGTAGGCTGTGTTACCTGTGCTCTGGGGACATGGGGCCCTCCGTGGAGCCTCCTCTGTGCACAGTGTGAGAATGTCGATGGTCAGGTCTCAGTTCTTTATCGAAGGCCATCATGTTCCATTCCTGCCTGCGGTTTCTTGCTTTACGCACCTTCTTCACCTCTCTCTGCAGTGTGCCGTCCACACATCGCCTCTGCTCCTGTCGCAAAGTGACAGAGAGATGTTTAATTATCACATATCACCTCATCAATGACTATTATACTATTAACTAGGTTCAGCAAAATGCTGCATAATGGGACACAATCACAGCTAGTCAGAACATATTTGATTTTTTATATACATTTATGTGGAGTGTGAGATTTGACAAGATATTTCACCATACAGTCCCAGTAAGTTTGGGGTTGGTAAGATATTTTAATGTTTTTAAAGAAAGTCTCTTATGCTCATCAAGGCTGCATTTGTTTGATAAAAAAAAATACTGTAAAAACAGTAATGTTGTAACATATTATTACAATTTAAATGAGCTGTTTCCTATTTAAATACATTTAAAATATATTTTATTCCTGTGAAGGCAAAGCTAAATTTTCAGCTGCCATTAGTGTGACACGATCCTACAGAAATCATTCTAATATGCTTATTTTGTGCTCAAGATATATTTATTATTAATGTTAATGCTGTGCAGCTTAATGTTTTCTTTGATTCTTTGATGAATAGAAGTTCAAAAGAACATAATTTGTTTTATATATTTTTTACAACATAATACATTTCTTTAGCGTCACTTTTAATCATTTAAATACATCCTTGCTAAATAAAAGTATTCATTTCTTTAAAGGGTCATCGGAGCTCAGAGCTCATTAGCATTTAAAGGGACATGCACCGAAACGGCTCGCTGTGAACAAGGGTAAAAAGGGTTTTGTTTTACACTATCATTGAGACATTTTAACCAAAGCGTGTTGTAGACTTTTCATTAAGACCCTAAAGAATTATATCAACCTGAGGAAAATGGGCATCCGATGACCCCCAAAAAATAAAAATACTGACCCCAAACTTTTGAGCGTTATTATAGATGGAGAAAAACTCAAGAGAGAGGGAAAAAGAGAGAGAAAGAAAGCGTGTTCAACCTTCTGTCGTCTCTTCTCTTTCCTCTTGTCTTCTGTGTCCTGTAGCATCTTCTCCTTCCACAGGTCAAAGAAGTAAGACGGGTCCGTGTAGATCTTCAGCCCTTCTTTATTATCATCTCTAGGGAAACAACAACAAACAATTCATAATAATAACTTCTGTGATTGATTTTTGTTATTCAACGCTATTGAATCATTTTCTCAATTAATCTCTCGATAAAACAAAGAGTCAATTTGGTTCCAGACGCATTTATGTAACCGTTCTTATTCAGAGAACTGGTCGCTGGATTGCTTTTATGGACCTCTTCAGATGAGAAAAGGATTTTAAAAGCATCTTGATTCATCTTTTCTGACTGGCTGATTTTCCAAAAGTGCTATTAATTTGCCATTAATCATTTATGCAAAATCACCAACAACTTTGTGAACCGCATTCAGCCGAACAGACAGAAAAAGATGAGTCAGAGTGCAGCCACTTCCCTTGAAATATTCACTCCACACATTCTGCATTAGATCTGTTTAAGTATTCATGATCGGCCCACATTCTCTACCTTGAGAACCAGCGCTTTCATGAACTACATCTGCCAGCTTTAATGATTCATCTCTGCTCTATATTCCTTAAAGAGACTTCAGGAGAAAAAACTACATTCATGTGTGTTCATGGAAATTGGTCAAACTTGTATACGTACTTCTAATACCTATTAATATTTTGGGAAAGCATTAATACCTCATTTATTTCTGGTATATTCAATGGTATTTTCTGACCTGTCTAATCTGTCGAGGCAGTAAATAAATAATGTTTGAGTTTTAGCTTTGGACAATCTTAGGTTTTAGGGATTAAATGAAATGCTGTATTACTCGCTGCTTCGCTCGCTCTTATTTTCTGATGACTGAGAGGAATAAACACAGTGCGATTACACAGATAGAGAAAGACAAATAACAATTTAATATGCAAATATTGAATGCAAAAATTTTAGATCATTATAATTCATAAAGATTGAATGAATAATAAACTGCATTATAATGTTGTCATTGTTATTATTATTATTAATCGTTTCAAAGTTAAAAAAATAGTCAAATTAAATTAATTCTATCAATGAAAGTTAATTACATAAATTTAAATTACATGTTTATAAAATCATAAATTATAATTATAGGCCAATTTAATCTGACAGCCGATAGATTGCCGTGCTTCACTTCTCAGACATTTCTTAACACGATAAATGGTGATTAAACATTAAACATTTAGTTTGGTGAAAACTATCGTTGACCAACGGCAGACTGGGGTGACAAAACCTGACAAAACACAACGGACGTGTCTGATTTTGCCGTTTGTCTGCATGTGTCGGCAAGCTGTAGATTGGAGTCTAAAAATAATAAACTACAAATAAAAAATTCAATTATTGAACATTTTTTTAAATACTGACTTAACACCAAAGGCTGATGTTAACTAAAAAGTTTGAGAATGTATGTTAATTGAATGCATGTTAATTATTTAGTCATATTTATTAGAACAACTTAAAAAAATATAAGTGATTTTCCCATTTGGTCCACAAAATCTGACCCAAACGTGTGTGCACATACCTGTAGGGTGAGAGAATATTAAGAGGAGGTGGTTTATCACTCAGATTGTACATCTCAATCACCGGGTTCGGTACGCTGTTCTTGGACACCACCTGCTGGTCCTGTATGGTAGAGCTTTTAAAAGCCTTCCTCATGTTTATGTCCTGAAGAGAGACTGAAGGAGAACGAGAGAGATTGATTACACCTGCCCTCCAGAGTGTGTAAAGTAAACTCCAGTATTGATCTTTTAATTGAATAAAAGTGCACGGTTTGGTGTGGATAATAGAGGAATGTAAATGTAAAATGTATTTCTTGTTGATTTTGAAGGGATACAGTGGTATTGATCTCACACTGGAGCTATGTAACCTCAGAGATGTGTTTCTGGGATGAACTGAGATGCTGATGATGGTCACCGTGTTGCAGAAACAGACTCACCCTCCTCAACCGTTGAGTCCAGCTGCGTGACCTTGACAGCAAGTCGGTCAATCCGATCCTGCAGAGAGTTCACGCGCAGATAGAACACGTTTGCCTCATTGAAGAGCTCTCCGAATACATCTTCAGCATGTTTACCTTTCAAATAAGAGGAGAATATGCTGAAGTGAGGACATAAAACAGGGAATATATATTAAATAATATATGAATATATATTTTAGCTCAAAATTGACTTTATCGATACTATTGTCAACTTAGTAAACAAGTACACAAACTTTAAATAAAACTTTATTATGAGAAAAATTGTTTGTTGTGGAGAACATGACAGCAGTTGCAATTTGTGTAAACGTACTTGAATTATTTCCACACAAATATTTACATTTATTTCACATTCTTTTTTTCCTTTTTTGTTTTAAAATGTAACAATTCGCATGTTTATAATGTTTTTGCTTACTTTTTAAGTCTAAGTGTCAAACAAAAAACAGTACATGAAAGCAAAAAGCAAAAATTAATGACTCGTGGTAAAAAGTTTCAAATACTTTTTTAATATGACCCTAATTTTAATATGACCCGATAACTATATATATATATATATATACACACACACACACATAAAATACTCATTATAATTCATTACAATAATTAACAAATAATAATTTACTATAACTAATAATAATTTTAGCGTAACTATTATTTAACATAATAAAATTACATAAAATTGCCTGTTATTGATTCAATTAAATAAATTATAAATGTGATTTGTATTAATATTTATATGAATGTATTATTTATAATATATCACTATATCATATTATTCCATATATGTAAATTATTAATTAACTCTACACATTACATTATTAAATTATATTTTTTTCTGTATTTAAAATCTGAGGTTTCACATAAATAAAATACAGAAAAGACAGGACATTAAAGACAGGAAATATAAATGAGCTACTTTTACATTCTGGGCCTGTTTGAAAAAACAGAAAAACATAATGGCTGGATGGATGGAAAAATGGATAATGTCCTGGCAGAAAATGACCAGTACCTTAAGTACCAGTAAGTTTACGGATATTTCCTTCAACCCTAAAACACAATGCAATGTCTAATTCAAAATACAGGGTAAAACACTTGTGAAAAATCAAGACACAAAACTCCTTCATATTAATATGGAACATTAGGCCATATTTGTACAGACTTTTCTCAGTGTTTAGTGGAGAGACATTTAATAAGATGAACACAAAGAATACACTTAATTTTTACCACCTCAACTGGGGCTATTAATAACAGCGTGTTAAACAAAAGCACACAGGAACATATTTACAGGAAGGAAGAGTGTCTGTTACTTACACATTCCTGGCCTATGACCCAGACACACACACACACATCACGCACTTACACTCGTTTCCAGCACTGCACCCACCAACACATGAAAAGCATGTTTCCAGACATGCACATGCTATTTTTATCACACGCACACATCATTTACAGCTCTGCCTTCAAGTCCAATGGGCTGTCATTTCTATTTAATCCACACAGCTGCTACTGAAGGCCCTCTCCTTCTCCAGGCATCCACGAAACACCACTAGCAGAGGCACAGTAAAGACACTTGAGGAGATTTCAGGGGTCCGCTGGGGAGTTATAGAGCAGGTGGACGGATGGATGGGCAAAGCAGTATACACAGAGAGAGACTTGCCCATTCAGAGAACATGTTTTCAAGATAATGGTCTTATGTAACGCAGACGCAGAGTCCCGTGAGTCAAGAGGAATTATTATTAAGAACATTCTCTAGCATCGTGAGCTGAAAATACCACTGACCACTAAATTATAGTGCACACAGTATTGAAAACAAACCAAATCTAAAGTTTTAGTGTAATGTAATGACTTGTGGTAAAAGCAACAAGATTTGTATCTTTTCTGTAGAAAATGTGAGGGCGTGCATCTTAACGCAGTCAACAGAGCCGAACACCAAGTGATCTATCTAACGTTTGGACAAAATAACTGAGAAATGCTCCCAAATGTTAGCTTAAAAATGTCCCTTTGGGAGAAAAATATTCACAAAGACATGAAATTACATATTTATGCTATTCTAATGTATATTACCCTTCAAATGTTTGGGGTTAGTAACATTTTATTTGTATACATTTTTATTCAGCAAGAATGCAATCTTGAATATAACACAAAATATTAAGCAGAAAAACTATTCTAAATATTGATAATATTAACAAATATTTCTTGAGCAACAAATCAGCATATTAAAATGATTTCCGAAAGATCACGTGACACTGGAGACTGGAGTAACGACTGCCGAAAATTCAGCTTTGCAAGATCACAAAATTACATTTTAAATATATTAAATATGAATCAGTTATTTTAAATTACATTTTTTTTAATCTTACCGACACCAGTATACTAGATGCATTATGAAAGTTTTGACAGAACAAGCCATGCTGGAAGCCATTGGATCATTTCTTATAAAAAGGCACACTTTTATATTAGTACAGCAAGCTGACATGACTGCAAACAGCCCAAAGTTAGGTTTATGAACAACAACTTTGGCTTATTTAGAATTGCTTATTTCTATACTATTCTCATTGTTAGGATTAGGCCTTACTAATGCTAATTACCTTCGATCAACAACAATAGAAGCTAAAACCAAGTCCCAAATTAGCCAGGTAAACTCAGTGTGTGTTAAAGAAAGAAAGAACTTACTGAGACTGCTGAGTTGGCGTATGATGGCAGAGAGTGTGTTGTTCATCACACACTCCAGCTCGCTGCCGATGCCCTCCGGTAGCACCCCGCGGCACAGGTGCCTGGGCTCAATGTTTCTCTTCACCAGCGGCATGACTGCTGCCCCTTATACAGCCGCAGCCCACTCTACCTGCCCAGACAAAACACAAACACTGTATTTAAACACACACACACGCGTGCACAGACTACTGCTGAAGTGTGAAGGCAAGGTCCATCTATCATGTTTACACCGTTTTCAGCTGTATTTGGATGAAGCTCATATTATATAAGACACCCACATGTTGAGAGAGAGTGAACGTTCGAATGAAACTGGGACAGTTGGAGATCAAGAAAAGGGAACCGAGTTACTCAGATTTCGGTTAACCCTCTTACTCTGGTCAAAACCCCCCCACACTGACCTCTAACTCTGAAATCACACGCCTAACGTTCAGCACAAATGAAGCTCAATCTATTCCAACACAAACAGAAACACAGACTATAACTGCCTTCACAAGCAGCCTCGGATGGGAGGATTACAGAGCATTAAGAAAAGAAGATACCGTCAAAATAATCCTGTTCATCATCCGAGCTGCCCAGCTGTAGATCAGAGGACAACGAGAGATGCAACCTGATCATGTGCTTAAGGAAACGGATGACATCCTCACTTCTAATCATTAGTCTACTGAATTCAAGGTATATTACTTGGTGTGCATGTTGATGTGTGGACTTCAGGAAACATATCAATATTGTGCCTTTATTCTTACATTTGATTTTTTTTATTAACAAAATCGATAATAAAAACACAATTTTGATTGATTATAGGGTTACATTATCTCCTGTTTAGATGTTAATAGTAATTTGTTTTCACAGTTTTTCTTTACATTATTTTCAATATCATACTGAATACTTTAGAGTCAAAACATGATAAATTCAGAATTACATACACTGCAATTCAAAAGTTTGGGGTCTCTAAGATTTTATTAAAATGTATTTATTTGGGTCAGTAAGATTTTTTTGTTTTTTTTTCCGAGGATGCATTAAATTAATAAAAAGTGACAATTATGACATTTATAATGCTACAAGAGATTTCTATTTCAATTAAATTCTGTTAATTTGAATATTCATCATACAAAAACTGTTTTCAACATTGATAAGTATTTTCTTGAGCAACAAATCAGCATATTAGAATGATTTCTGCAGGATCATGCGACATATATATATATATATATATTCACAATAAAAATATATTTATTAATAAAAAAAAATTATTAAGCCTTAGTGATTATAAGAGTTTAAAACACAATTTTTTATAATCTACACAATATATAATATGAACTTCTTTGTTTCCCCATATAATGAATACATATATTCATTATTTATTCTTATTTTCCTTATATTGTCTCAGACATTTTACATCATAAACAATATGTAAAAAAGATATAAAATCAAAAACTGCAAAAAAATTGCAAAACAGAATCATAACAAAACAGATTAATATATGACTTACTGAATAAGTAGTTATCAAATTAACTCAGAAATGGTCTTTTATGTAGTTATTTATGTTAAATAGTCTATATGGTGTGACTTGTAAAACATTGCTTCCCATGCAAGACAGTCAAACCATATGGTATAATATTACTACATATGATATTTTACTCATATGTTTTAAGACAGCTTATGTCTATGTATGACACACAAAATAAATGTTGTGCATTTGCATTGTGCAAAGTTTCTCATCCCTCACATGAGTAGCCTAACTAAGCCATGTCATCTGATTCAACTGGACACCGTGACAGAATGCTCCCATCTGTGAAAGACTAACCCCCACAGTGATTGGCCAGCTGAGAGGCCATCTGCAGTGTGATTGGCTAAGGGGGGTGAAAGTCAAAGATTAGGGACAAGAACAAAGGGATGGAGGGACAGCATCTCAGAGGTCATCTTATCTGCCTGTTTCCCTGCTTCCTGTTTTCCAGCTCCACACCCAGCTCTCCGCTTCCTGTTCCTCTCTGTGTCACATCTCTAACTTCCTGTCATCCCAAACAGCCAGAACAATGATGCAGTAGGGGTGTAAAGCAATTCCATTTGCACACAATCACAACATTTAAATAACTGCTATGTAACCGCTTATTTCCTCTCATATCCTGCTTGTACAATCTAAACATAACTATGAATACTACTTGTGACTACACCTTAAAACCAGGCTCAGAAGGAATCCGCTGACCTTTTCACCTTTTCTACGATGATTGTGTAATAAAACATGCAGAATTTCATCAAATGTGGTTTAAATTGGGTAAAATGTGTTAAATGGAGCTGAAACGCAGATAAAAGCACTTTTCAATTAGCACATGCAACATTATGAAAGACAGAATTACATAAAATGTAATTGTACATGTTTATGAATATATATATATACACACACACACACAGTAATGTATAAGTTACAGCTGAAAGGCAACTAAAACATTATTAATTGACCAAAATATTCAATAAATGTAAATGCAACATTGTGAATGACAGAATTCTGTCAAATGTATTTATAAAAGGTCAAATTTGTTATGTGTTAAACACTTAACAAAAATGTATGCAACATTAAGAATGACCTGATTCCATAAAATGTATTTACTTTTGGTAAATTAGGTTAAAAAGTGTGTGTGTGTGTATATATATATATATATATATATATATATATATATATGTATATGTATATGTATATATATAGGCGTGTGTATGTATGTATGTGTGTGTATTAAAAAGCTGAAAGGCAGATAACAGCATCATTAACTGGGCCGAAACATTAATTAAACATGCAACATTGGGAATGACAGAATTCCATTTAAAAAAATTATATTTGGGAAAATCTGAAGAATTACAGAAAATGTACTTATACAGGTAATATGTGTTAAATGCTGAGGACAGGCAGCTTAAAGCGTTACTAAAGAAAACTGTATCAAACATAAATGCAACATTGAGAATGAGCGAATTCTGCTAAATAGATTTAAATATGAAAAAGTTGCAGAATTACGTAAAATAGATTCACACATGGTCACATGTATCTCAAAGGCTAATAAATGCATTATTAGATTAGCCACAGCATTTAATTAATGTTCACGTATATTGTGAATAATGGGTATTTAAATGTAATATACATTGTGGAGCTTTGTAGACCTGCACATAACCAACTCAGAAACTAAACCTGAACACTGATTTAGCACATTCATAAGAACTGTAGTTTGAGGCCATTTACCATAGTAACATCATAAAAGTGGCCCCAAAGACCATTGTTCTTATACACCGCCTGCCAAACCTGTTTGCTTCCCAATTAAAAGTGAAAACGACAAACAAACTGCCTCCTGCAAGAGACCTGAACTTCACTGCAGATATGCCATCAGGCCTCACTCATACACTGCTGTTGTAGTAGTCTAATGAGGTACAGGTCTGTGAGTGAACCGTCTCTCCACGGCATTGTAATTCCGCAGCGCACGGCAGTATGGACACAACCCAAACTAATTACACAGTGCATTGAATTAAGACCGCGCCGGGAGGGGGGCCAGAACCACAGAGCAGACAAAGAGAAGGAAATGTGAGTCTGAGTGAAAAACAGTTTGTGAGATAGACGAGAAAGTGAACAGTTTCGGTTGGGAAGACCAGAAAACGTACTGAAGCGATTCAGAAGGAAGAGAGAATGGGGGACAGTATGAGGAGAGAGGATGGGGGAGGGCGAGTGGCAGGGGACCTCAGGGAAGCCTCTCTGAAAGGTTCCCGGGACAATAGCCTCTCCGTTCACAGGGCAACAGAGGAGCTCTCCCATGCATGCTCGTTCCCTCCCCCAACCCGTTACCCCCACCCCCCTCTCTTCTTCAAATAAAAGCACTCCTGCCTCTCTCTCCTTTTCAGCGGCCCTCTTTTTCCATAAGTCTGTGCCTACTGCAAAAACCACACACATTAACAGCACTTCAGACAGACCAAATGCAACCTACCATCTTCAAATAATGCGAAAGAGAGTGTTTAACCAAAAGCAGACACTTTGAGATGCAGGAATAACATGTAAACATACAAATACTCAGTGTGCATGACATCTGTTTACAGCCCCATCAGTGCTGCTGCCAGGCTCTGAAGTTCATCAGACCCATCCCGTGACCACAGGAGGCCACATCCTGTCCAAACTAACGAGGGAGACACGCATTCACTCCCTAAACGCTGTTCGAAACGCAGAAAAGACAGGATGACAATGCATTAGCTATTCATAACTGAAGTAAAGCGCATCTCTAAGACTACATTAATATTTCAGTACGGATCACGTCACACATGAATGTCACGAGCCAGTTGCTCTGAGATTTCCGTGCGTGAGCGAGGACTATATGTGTATATTATTTCAACACTTTCGGGTGGAATTCATTAAGTTTTTAGCGTTTGTTAATTACTAAATATTAAAATGTAAGGTTGCGGAATTCTGTTATGTATTATATTCTTTGATAACAGTTTACTGAAAGAAAACTTTCAGTCTTAAGTGATTATGTTGATCTGATATATATATAAAAAATATTTATTATTCTTAGGAGGACATATTCTACTATAAGGCACCCGACGCACGCTTGTTATTGTACACAATATAGTAACGTTATGATTAATAAAACAGAATAAACAACTAAATCAAACATCAATAATTATATCATCAACATAATCTCGCCATTAATTAAAAATAAAAAACAAGAATCAAAATAAACCCCCACTAAAGAAACCCAAACGTTACATTTATTATATAAAGCACCATAAACAGTAAATATAACAAGTGTAATATGACAAAATAAGTACATTAGCGAAAATAAGTAACTGTTTGATGCTTACCAAAAGTGAATTTTGCTGAAAATGATATTCGCTCACATGTCCAGGCTTTCAGCGGACCGGATTACCATCCTGTGTCTCCATCGCTCCATCTGACCATTCCAAACAATCCGCTAGGGGCGGGGCATACTGGGTTGTTCGCACCAATCAACATTTGGCACACTCAGCCTATCAGATGAGAGGCTGAGGATGATTGACAGAGATTTCCCCGGTCATTAAACGACATGGCGGCTGGGTGAGGGTGGGCTCTATCTGGGTATGTTAGGTGGGCTTTAAACACACCACAGCTAAAATACATAATACAACTGTGGATACTTCTTATATAAGCAAAGATATAATTGAAAACACCCTAAACTGAATTTTAACAAACGTTTGGTAATTGGCACTTTCTATGAATAGGATATAAAATAGCGCGAGGGACAGCAAGGTCCACTAACCGCTGGTGGTGGGGGAGGTGTTGATTGAAAATGTTGATCGATTGTTACCAAAACTGGGACAATACGTCTGAATGTATTTTAAAACCCCGATTCGTGTGGCTTAGAGCAATAAACTGTAAAATAAATTAAACTTTCAACACTTATAAAATATTAATAATAACATTTTAAACATTGGGACACAGCAATTAGATTTAGTCCAATTTAAGATGTCCTTCAGCAGGAGTTACAATTAAATGTGACTTTTAAAATGTAAAATGAGTTAATAAAATAGTTTAACTACTACTGTAATTAAATATCAACGCAATACATTTAAATAAACTAAAATTGGATCTAGTCAAAGAATGACCAAAATAATTTTAAGGGAGGCTAGTTTTAGAATAAATAAATTAAATATGGGACTTATAAGGCCTATTAAAAATCATGGGAACATGCAACATGGCGATCGCATTTAGAGCAGTCTGAGCCATTAATTAGCTCATTTAAGTCTGGATGTTTATGTAATCATTGTTATAAACAGTAACACCACAATATAATAGTCCTTTGTAACAGACTTGGTGATATACAAAAATAGCAACATGCAGAAAACAAAATCGGTTACTTCTATTACAGCTTCAAATGCACTACTGCTGTACTCCAGTGAAATAAGTATAAATATAATGCATTCGATAAGTAAAAAATTAAAACAATGCAACAAAAGAGAGAAAGATAACACTGCCATAATTCCTAATGAAAATGGACTCAAACACATGAATAAAAGCGTTTCCCATTTTTTTTTAAACGCTTCCACTTTTATTGTCAGGATATTTGTTTCATGTAAAATATTTCATTACAATACAGTACAATGCATGTTCAATCTGCTGTCCACACAACGTTTGTCATGAAGTTCTAAGGCCGATCTTTCACGCATAACAGCATGTCTGACAGCAAAATGGAAGTTACCAACTTCTCCTAACGTAAAACCAAACCATTAAATTATTAACTACTAAAACCAAGTTTGTTTTTTCTTTTATACCGCCTTCTACCAGCATGATCCAGCAGGGGGCACTAGAGGTTCTCATTATGCTTCAGTCAGCAGCTCCAGCACAGAGAATTCGGTCCCCAGCAATGGGCTAAAAGAGTGAGTGCTTCAGTATTTGTATGCGTGTGTGTGTGTGTGTGTGTGTGTGGGTAGATGGAGAGACAGACAGAATGACAAATGTCATTCTGTCTTTGCTGGCAGTCACATAGCAGCTTTAAATCTTGGAGAGGCCAACGTTTTTCAAAAGTGAGGGCAAGAAAGACTGGGGCTAAAGAGATTGGATGGTACGGTGGATCTCCACCTCACTCCAAACCAGTCTCACTACATAGTGCAGCTGTTCAGTACCACATATTGAGAATGTTTGTAGCTTTTTTTGTGTTTTTCTTATTCGAGAAGTATCACAGACTTGCAGCGAAGACTTCAACTATCACCAATGGAACAAATATCCGCTTTTCTCATTTGTTTTTCACTTAGTCTATTATTTATTTATTTCTCCTTTTGACAGCGGAGGATAATGTCGGCTGTATGATACGGTGATGTGTTGTTAGGTTACAGTTACTGTTCCTGCGGTGGAAATGCTGCACAGTAAAGCGCCCAGTGGGTGAGGCAGCTCGACTAAGGTCCACACCCGCCTCCCTGAGTACATTCTCCCTATTGGGCACTGCGAGAGGGGGGCGTGGCCTGACTCAGTAGCGGTGGGTCTGGTGTGAGTACTGTGGAGGCTGCTGGGAGGTAGAGGAGTATCCCATGCTGCTTTGGGGCAATGATGTGCTTGGTCCTGGGTTCTGGTAGGCAGCATGTTGATTGGTGCGCTGGAACACAGATGAACTTTTATTAAGGTTTTCTGCATGCTTTAGAAGCAACACACACACTTCAACTGGGCTTTAAGGAATTATACTTTTATATTGACTAAATTGCTAAATAAGTTACAGTTAAACAAACATTGTTTGAAGGATCATGTGACACTAAAAACAGGCATATTGGCTGCTGAAAATTCAGCTTTGCCATCACAGGAATTAATGACATTTTAAAATACAGCAAAATAGAAAAGTTATTTTAAATTGTAGTAATATTTCACATTTCTACATTTTCTACATTTATACATTTCTACATTAATTGTATTTTGACCAATGCAAAATGCAGACTTGGTGAGCATAATAGGCTTTATTCAAAAACATAAAAAAAAAACTTTTTAATTGTATTGTATATTAAAAAGTTATAAAATAGTAAAGTAACAGACTGAAAAAGCTGAACAATCATCAGCTGTTATGGCTGATGGGCAATTGAAGGTAATTTTTTTAAGCCTGTTTGTAAAAAAAAACAAAGCTAAAAGGTTTATGTTTACATGTGGTACCTGGTAATCTGAGGTCATGATCAGGCCACTTGAGGTAGTAGTGGGCGGAACTACTCTCACCTTCTTCAGAGGCGGGCCTTGTGCGTGGCTGTTGTCAGGGTTACCTGTGTGCCCCGCCCCATTGGTGTGGTTGTTCCCCTGATGCTGCTGCTGCTGGTTTTTCTGCAGGTGTAGAAAAGAAAGAAAATTGCAATTCATAAAAATGTTAAATATCACAGCTCTCAATTAAAAACGTAATCTAACTACATAATATGCTGACCAAATGAATCACAAATCATTTCTTAACTGATTACGCTTAGAAAAGGCTTTAAATGCTCAGAAATATATTCACATGCACAGAAATACTAAAAGCAGAAAACACACATTTCTTTCTTTATCTGCCTTGTCTTCCGGCTCCTCTTCCGTCAGGAATTCTCGTTTGGGATAAGGAATCTGGCAGCCAGCGAAGACACTAAACAAAACACAGCTTTATACAAATATTTCTTAAACAACATCTTGTGCAAGTATAGCTCGGCAGTTGACCTAATTTCAGTGAACATAAACAAATTCAGAAATCCTTTATGCAAAAAGCACTTAAAATCACTCACTCAGATGTGGGTAAAGGTTCCTCCAGGAAGTACGGGTCTTGCATGGCCTGCTCAGATGTGATTCGGCGGATTGGGTCCATAGTAAGCAGCTTTTGCAGCTGAAAGGGACTTCATAAGTTAACAGCTGAATTTATGTGAACGGATATATGAGATTTGCAATTCTATTCGCCCACTTACCAAGTGGAATGCTTTGCTGTCAGGTTTGACTTTATGTTTCTCCATATACTTTATAAGGCTGCAGCTAGTGTATCTACAGCAAGAGGCACAAACACCATCAGATTAAAAATCTCAGTCAATGAAAAGCATTATTAGTATGATATTTTTACAGTCAAAGATGAAATCAAACTAACGTATTCCTCCTAAAGTCTTTCATCAACGTAGAGTGTTCCGGCATCTTCTTAATGTCCTCCCAGTCTTTATCTAAGAAGAAAATTAGATTACAAAATGATCAGGAGGACAATTGACTGAAGCATTGTGAACTATTACCTTCAGCTGAACTGTAACGGCAAATAGAAATATTTAAACAACAATTGTTCATGTCACAAGTATTACTTTAGTATCATTTATATATTATTTAATTTTTTTTAGTTAGCTTTTAATTTTATATTAAGTTTTTTGTTTAATTTTAGCTTAAGTATGAATATTTTTGTTAAGAGCTTCTGTCAGCTTTATTACAATCATTTTATTTAATTTATTTACTTTTTTTCTATTTGGCTTAAATGTATTTAATAAAAATTGAGGCTTTAGTCATTTAAACTTAATTTCTAAACAACATTTCACATTTTTACTTAAGGTTTCTCTCCATATATTACAATTTAATATGCAATTTTTTTAAAGCTCTTCATATTCATTATTAATCAAAGATATGCAATAAATCATTGTATAGTATGCAGTGTTGGGCACGTTAATTTAAAAAAAAGTAATTAGTTATATTACTAGTTACTTCTCACAAATACTAACTGAGTTACATCGTTATAAAATAAACTAATTATCAGGGAAAGTAACTATTGTTACATTTAAAGAAAAAAAGGTTCAAATATGTCAAATAACTTGGATGCCCCAATATTAAATATGTTAAATGAATGAAATGGTCACCAAATAGAATAAATTATTATTATAAAACATTACACTAATCTACACTATTTTAATGTTTCTGTGGGACAATGTGAGAGACACCTATCAAATTAAATTGATTATTTCAGTCAAATATTATAATATGATATTATGATAATTTAGCATTATATGATGATAGAACTTTAGAATAACCATGTATGAATGCATATTTGTCATGTTGTCTGAATTTAGGACTGTTGGTGGTGCTTAAGATATTGTTTGTCATTTAGTGTTTCTATAAAAAAGGGGAAAACCTACAAATACTGATAAGATGACAAAACTACCACGAATTCTACTATTAATAACCATATAAACGCACTAAGGGTTATTGAGCTGCTGGGTTCATGAATATTAATCAGGTCATCTGCATTCGCTCGAACTGATTCGCTGAAATCAAAACAGGGATGATGATAGGTGAGCACCGGCCAATGAGATTGCCGTTTGCGCATTAGCTCCGCCCACTACAGGAGAACCCAGCAGTTCTTAAAAGCTGAAGACTTCCAAAACGAACTCCGTTATTTTGACAGGAAAGTACAACAAAGTATATCGTTTATTATCAATTCCGCATGTTATGAAAGACCCGCGGACATGAAAACAACCCGCGCCAAACTGCGGACTTGGCAACATAGCAGCGTGCCAACTTGATGCTTCCTCTGAAGACTGCTTAGATGTGTTTGCAAGCAGCACTGCTAGACCGATCGGTGTGTGTCATCAAAGTACCGCGAGAGCTATAGGAGAGCGGACGTCTCCTAATGCTTTCTCTCGCCGTACTTGGATGTCATACGATCGTCATACATTACTCTCGCGTGTCACGTGACAGAGTATAATCGCAGCCTCTGCAGTTGAGAAATCGCGTGTTTTCATATCGCGATATTATCGCAAATGCAATTAATCATTCAGCCCTACTTAACGTTTTCACTGAATTGTCTAGATTAAAATGAATACCTGCAGGAAAGCCCATGACATTAAAGATCCGGTCCAGCTGATCGTGATGGTAGGGATTACTGGTCTTAATGTCTTCCTGTCGACAGTGGAAGATAGGCTCTGAGGTCAAAAGCTCAGCAAAGATACAGCCAATCGCCCAGATATCTGTGAAGAAAAGAGAAAGTCATTAAATCTAAAACACACATTTTAAAATGTGCATTTGCACACACACTCATAAACAAACATCTCACCGATGGCTTTGGTGTAATGCCTGGCTCCCAGCAGCAGCTCTGGTGCTCTGTACCAGAACGTAACAACTACAGGATCCAGATCTGCTAAAGGCTTCAGTGGTGAGTTGAAGAGCCGTGCAAAACCCATATCAGCTGCACATAAGGGACATATTTTTAAAACGGTTATGATTGCGCATCAAAACACTCAGATGCACACATCATCTCTTCTGTTTGTCACAAGAGAAAAGAAACAGAGCTGATGTCATACCTATCTTCACACGTCCTCTTTCAGGACCTTCTCCCATTACCAATATGTTGGCAGGTTTCTGTGGTGAAAGAGTCAAAGTTCAGAGTTGTAACACTTACCTCGCTCATTTCATTGTGATAACTGATGCTGTAACTTCTTTGCAACTTTTGTGAACAAGATGCATTTAAAAATAAATACCTATACTAAATGACGATTGGTACCATTAGAATTAACCTTTTACAAGAATTCCTTCATATTTATTTAGAATTCTTCATTCATGGATAATTTGGAAACACTATTATGTATGTATGTATATATATAGTCTGAATTAGCCTTTAATTTGACCTTAAAGGCACAGTATGTAATTTTTCACAGCAAAGGGCCCGCATTCAAAATAAACAAAGGCGTAGTTTGATGACGCCATGACTGAATGGGGAATCATGGGAGTTGTCTCCCCGATGGGACTATGGCAGAAAACCTGTTCATGGATGAGCTTATGTATTAAAGATTTCTTAACATATTAGAATGAAGCAGAGTGAGGCAGAAAGCCGTCGAAGCAAAACGTGCAAAGATTTGACGCACGGCTCGAAAGCAGCGGAGCTTTATTATGTCACAGTCGGCCACTTCCGCTTCTTCCGGTCGAGCGTATGTGAGGTAAACAGCGCTGTTTTATCATACTAGATACCTTTGAAAGTTCTGTTATAATGCTACTCTGTTCAGTCATCACCGGTCTAATAAAACACATAAAATATTAAAGTGTCTTTGGTGTTTCCATGTTTTCTATAAAAAAACTAAACCAGAAATCGAGGGTGTATGACGTCATTGGCAGGCAACGCAAGGACACGGTCCGTTTCACTAGATAAAATAGCTTATTTAAACATTCAATTTAAACATTCTTCGAAACATTTGGGATAGTCAGCAAAATATATAACACCGTTCTAGTGGTTTTTGGATATTTGAATAAAAAAAATCTTACATATTGTGCCTTTAAGGTTTAGTCATTTTGTTGTGCGTATAATTGTTTCATTCTATCCTTACATCTGTTGTGGTAAGAATAGATTTACAAATTATTTTATAAATGCTGCCACCTACAGGAAATTGTCATGGGATTTCTAATAATCACCGAGAACATTCTACTCTATAACATTCAAGATGATCACAAAAAAAGATAAACTAGTCAAATGAGCTAATCTTGATAAACGTTTGACTATTCAATATAACACATATTGAACCTCACCAGGTCTCTGTGCAGGACCCAGTTGGCGTGCAAATAGTGAATGCCATCCAGGATCTGGTAGAGCAAAGACTTTACCATCCCACGCGGCAGCTGAAGAGGCTTCTTATTGGCCTTGGAGGCTCTGTGGAACTTAATGATGTGCTACAAAGAAACATAAGACCTATAGCAAGATATGCACTGTATACAAACATTTCTCTGTGTGTGTGCATGAGCGTTTGATTGCATGTTACCCAGAGGTCATGTTCAGCGTAGTCAAAGAGAAGCCACACTTTGCGGTCTGCATGTGACAGGAAAACCTTCTGCAGTGAGATCACATTGGGGTGCTTCAGTTCACGCAGCAGCTGCAGGGAGCAAACAAGAACGAACACACACACAGGCGCACATGCTGAGACAAACCTCTACAGAGCACCCAAAGTACACAACATCACTTCAGCCTGAAGAATGCTTATTACACAAAGATAGCTCGGCCCAAAATAAAAACTCTGTCATTGTTTATTCACCCTCACGCTGTTACAAACCTTTACAACGAAGGAAGACAAAAGCAGACATTTTGAAAAATGTGCTGGTTGCTCTTTTCCATGCAATTACAATAAATGGAAATTTGAGTTTTAAAGCTTCAAAAGGATACAAACACATTAAAGCTGTCCATATGACCCATGCACTATATTTAAGTCATATAAAACCAAACGACAGCTTTGTGTGATGAATAAGCCTAAATTTAAATTATTTTCTAATAATGTTCACTTTCACTGGACTACCGGATTAGTTGGAACCCAAATCAATGGCTGTGTCCGTAATCATTACTAAGTAAACGTATGTTTCATATAGTATGAATGCAGTCCGGACGCACTACATTCGTCATGCTGCCATTAGCTATGTTTCAATCACCCTGTTTTTACGCGCATTTTGAATTATCGCATCAGAAGCGAATGATGGAAAGACCAAATAAAAAACTAAAAAATTACGCCTGCTTTAGGTGGTTTTTAACTTGTGCAAATAATGGGATATAGAAATACATTTTGATGCAAATGCGCATCAAAAGTCATATGACTTTGAGCTTTGGGACGGCATAACCTGACTAACCAGTGGACCAATCTTGTTGTGCAGCATCTGAAATGTTATGATCATTCTTAAATGTCCGACCAAAGTATGTTGTCAAAGTATTTCTGTATAAATGCCACCCAGAACTGTTACATGACTGTGTTCCCAAACAGCAGGCAGGTTTCCACTTCCAAGAGCAATGACCACATTTGTGTTTCATCTGCTCGCTCTGAGGCACAATATGGAAATTATTATAATTCATCAGTGGCTTCTACTTTTAGTGATATTTAGAGTCAGTTTATCAGGAAGTGATGATTTTGTTCTCTTTGACTCGTTGGATGCTTATTCGCAAATGTTTTATGCAATATTCCAATTTTGCACATAAGTTGAATCCGCAACTTTGGATGGACACCCGGTCATGTGATTTACCCGTGTCACTTCACTGCCATTCACAAATTCTCTCCCGTGGCCTCACTGAATGCACACTTCCGAACCCCACTGGAAATAGTAGGTCATCTGGGAATGAACACTGTAAATTTGGACATACTACTCTGTTTGCGAACTGTTTTTCGCCTACTATATAGTAGAGTATATGCAATTTTGGGTGCAACCATTCATCTGTTTTGTGAACAGCATCCCCTGATTCATTGACACAAAATAATGAGTTGTTTCTGAAACTTACAAAACTACTTTTAGCAAGTTAAGGAAAGCTTACATTTCAGCACACACATAAAATGAAAGTTATTATATAGAAGAATTGAAATAAGATGGGGGTGATATAAAATAAAGACAATTTTCAATTTTTAAGTGAACTATCCCATTACTTGAGAATATAAGTATACAATTTTTTTTTCCAAATTCATAATGCTAATCACAGATTAGCACTGTAGTCACCACATGCTGGAAATACATGTTCAGGAACTTATTTAACCAAGATGGCATGTGCCAGAGCTTCTTGAAGAAGATCCTCTAGACAGAAACACGTTTAAAGCTTGATGTACTTACTGCAATCTCTCTGCAGGCGGACATAGAGATCCCTGTGCCTTCAATCTGCTTCAGAGCATAATCTTTATCATCCTTCCTGCAAATAGACATAACAGCAACCACAATTACTCTTCAGTACATTACATTTCCCAGAATCTATATCTACATATCATATAAACTCATAGAGAGAAGGAATCCACTAGGAAAGGCAACCAGAATTTTAAGCAGATGATTTGAACTCGTTTATTACCAGCACACCTTCAAAAACTCATAAGTCTCCTGACGACTAATCATAAAAGCAAGAGGGTAATGTTGAAATGAAGTCCCGCAGAAAACATCAGCCTATAAAATCCCACAATGCCCTGTCCAGTTTCTGGAGAACAAATTAGTTGTAAACCACTCATAAACAATCAACTTCTATGGTGAACACAAACACCTTTAAACACTTAAAGTGAGACTTTGGCCGCCAGGCAGTCTGGACTTTAATAGCCCAGCTTTGGGTCTGTCTGATGGGTGTCACTTAAAGCCCCGTATTTCAGAACCAACTTACAGTAACTCGTCAGAAGATCCATTCTTACTCCAAGATACTTTGCAATTGGTGTGAAATAAAGATTGACATGAGGGCAACTTTCTGTCAAGCTTTCAAAGCAAAAACTACCAATACAAGTAAAATGTAGAATGGACATTTTAGATCTGTTATTTATTCCCCAAGTCGCAGCTCTAATTTCGAATCAATAAATGCAAAACGTCAAGTCATGGTCATTTCATTTCTTTCCAAAAGAGTTGGCAAATCATTTTAAAAGAGTAGGCAAATTAAAATGAAATAGTTTTAACTGACACAGCAGCTGGAACTAGAAAGTTAGAGCCCTGTTAAATGAGTTTTATTATTTTAATGGTTGAGTTTAAATGTAATAATCAAAAGGGTGTGTAATGATGAATACATAAAACTTTAAGAATGTATTCATTTTTTACAATAATAGGGCCCTATGAAATGTTTCATTTTTCAAAAACTGTTGTCAGTTTTAATTTTTGCGGAATTATGATTTACAATTATGAATACAAATGATCAAAAATGGTGGCAATGAAAAAATGCATAAAAACTTTACTTTTAATTAATCTTTTAAAATGTAGTCAACTTCAGCTCAAACTAGGGCTGCACGATATATCGCAAGCGATATTTAATGCGCATCTTGTCAAGTTGTCAGTAAAGCCGGTTCTGTAATCACTACTAATCGGCGGTAATTTCCATCACATGCGTGATTTCACATGGAGCAGCATTTACCACACAGAGCCGTTGTTCACTGACAAGCTGCGCAAATCCACGTTCATTATCAACCTGGTTTTACGCAACAGAACCTAAGTAAATTCTAATGTTAAACTGCACAACAGTCTTTTTTGTGGTTTAATATTCACAGACACTAGTCCACATTGTAATTTGATTATATATAGTTTACTTCTAGTAAAGTGTTCTGTTCTTTAGATTTATTTTGTCCAATTTTTGCCAAATTCTGTGACATTCCACGTTATACAGTAACATGTTTTTATGACTGAATTCTGTTATTTTATCAGTGCATATTTTACAGAATTAGAGTTATATACACTTGCCAAACTAATAACTCGGCATGTCAAAGCTGTATTGATGTTATAACAACCTGTCATAATCCTCCACATCTGCTGACATAAATGGTTAAGTGAAACAAAATGTACTGATCCAACCAGTGCAATTGCAGAGATATTTCAACAGGGCAGCAGAAGAGAAAGAGAAACCATAAAAGGGAAAAGAACCCTGAACAAGGCTAAAAAGATCCTCCTCTAAACCTGCGTAGGGAACCACAATCTCAACGTAAATATCTCAAAAGTGAAGTCAATCACACCAACAATGGATTCAGGTGTTGACATGAAATTGGGAGACTAGTGATATATTTACACGGCTGAGGTGGCATGCATTTACAAGGGAACAACAACTGAAAATAGAGACTATAAAACGTAAATAAATAAATATGAAATTATATGCAAGATTCCATTTGTTAACATTATTTAACATGAACTGCCAATTCTAAAGCATGTATTCATCTTCAAGATTTAATTGTAAGTGGGCTAACAAGGATTAATAAATTCTGTAACAAATATATGGCTTATTGATATTTAATGCATTAACAAAGGGACCTTATTGTAAAGGGTTACATAATTGTAAACTTAGAAACATAACAGTTTAAATAAAATATGAATAATTAAACTATTAATAATTAGAATTCTCTGCTATTACAAAGGCAACATAAAAGGCTGCATTTTATTCACACACAATGTAAACAGCATCAGAGCCTCATTTTATACTAGATATGCTGATTTTATGCAACGTTGTGTGTTTTGGAGCAGCCCTTTGGTCAGCGGTTGAAAGATGCCATTAAGAAAGTGTAGTTTTTGTTCGAGGTAAATACAGTTTGCGTCATGACGAAGAAAAACAACATGTTGCAAACCTAAATCTGCATCAAATGCACATGTGCCCACCGTAACTGCACACGTCCGTCAATCACAACAGCGCTCGTGCCTGCTGACGTACATTCACAATCCCCTCAAAATAAGCCTCCACTAAGACTGTGAGCTGTAACGTTACATATCAAACTCTCTTTGAAGACAGGAGACGCGGCTCTCTGAAACACCGGGCCGAGGGCGGATACCACACGGTCTGTTTTGGTTTCTGAGAGCAGAACGCGACAGCAGCGCAGGCCTCATATCGCTGCACAAGTCCATCCTGTAAACTCACCCATCTTTCCTCTTTGCTTTGTACACATGGCCATATGTCCCCCGTCCAACTTTACATCCCTCGTACTCAAAGAGATCCTCGACTCGTTCTCTCTCCCCGGTGAGCTTCACTTTGAAATCATAGTCCATTTTCACCGTTATTCTGGGGATCCGGGCTGTGGCTTCCCTTTAAAGCGCCGCTGGGGAGGCAACTTACTCAAGCCCCGTTTAGACAATTAGTTGCCTTCCCTCGCGTCGCTTTTCCGCTCAACTAAAGAGTCCACATTTACCGCGAGCAAATACGAGCAGCTGAGACGGCGTATGAACCACGTGCTTTTGATCTGACAGAAAGTGCAAAGTGTTATTGGACTATCAGACGCTTTCTTTGATATTTCTGTGCAACTGCGCCGCTCAGCCGGTATCTCACCAGGGAGAGTTGTGTCCACGTACGGTATGTCGCAAAACGTCGTGAATGCCACTACCAACCACAGACGGCGAGGAATGGGCAACTCTACTCTTTTACCTGTTTGTACATAATGCTGTTCTTCTCTGCACTCTTATCTTTGGTACCTTGGCATTAATACAAAAAAAAAGGAGCGCTTTTTTTTCTTTTTTCTTTTTTTACGCATACGTAATTATTATTATTTTTGCATAGTTTTTTTATTGTTGTTGTTTTTGCAATACAGATAAATGTTTATTAACAATATATATTTAACAACAATTTCACAAAGTGTACGGGTTACACAGTGCAAAAAATACAAAATAGTAGTATAATAAAACAAAATAATACAAAATGTTTCTAACTATAAATATTGCATTTATTAACAATAATATTGAGTGCCATATTTGCTTTTAAATTTATACAAAACACTACAGTATTATAGTTATTATATCATGTAGCATTTGATGTTGTTCGGATAGACAAATACACACATCCTCAACTTTTTTTAAATGAAGCATATCGTTGCTCTCAAAACCATCAAACATCGTCCTACAGTTATCCAGAATATTTTTATTCTTTACTAAATCTCTTCACATAAAAAACAGGCATACTTGCTTGTAAACACACACGCACGCATATATAATAGTCTAACATAATAAATACTAAAATATATAAAAGCAAATTATAACATTATTACTAAATTATAATATTATGTAACTAAATGAAACTTAACAGCGGCTTAATTAACATATACTGCATTTAATATTAATGATATGTATTTTTATCAAATTATAATTCAACATAGCTAATTTATGTATAAAACGCAAACTTAACAATAAGATAATATTGTGGATAAACGATCAATTAACAACACAGCATTGCAGAAAAGAAAGAAAAGAAACAGGAAAGAAACGTTATCAATAAGTGCGTTATAGTGTTGTTGCTGACGTATTACAGTGGGGAACTGGTTTTGCGCACATGGTAGTTATCCGGACAGTTGTTTGTGTGGCTCCGTTGGTCCCATCTTGGCTAGTACATTGTAATCAGAGCGGAGAGGAAAGAGAACTCGTCCATATTACAGCTGCTGTTTCGGGTACTTGCATGTCTATTACTAGCTTTGTTTCCTTATTTTGTTCTCAATCTTGACAGTGTTATTGCATTTCATATTTTCTGTTACGTTCTTGTGTCAGTGACATTTTCCCCCATCTTGTCAAAATAATGATCTAAACCTTTCATTGGCCCACAGTTAGCTTGTCAGCAATCTGTCGACACCATCAAAGGTGTTGCGCATTTAAAATGACAGCTCGCTCTACCGCACGGTTTGCGTTTGCCCGGTGACAGACGATGGTGATAGTTTATTGACAAATTTCAGTTGTGAATTTCACCCTGTGTAGAGTGCTAAGACTTGGCTTTTTATTGTCTCTGGGATAGGTTGCTAGCTGACATGGAGCCCGACTTTTTCTTTGTCATGTCCCTCCTTTGACCGATGCTGAGTGGATAGTCTGGCTGTCAGTCATGGCTTCTCGGGCGCTGATTGGTTGTGAGGCTGACAGCCCAGTTTTGGAGAATGACTTGTTCTGCGGTGCTGTCTGTGGCCTACTGTATTATTACAGAGCAGCAATACTGTTTGAAATGACTGAAGTGTTATTCATATGAATTAATTTGACGCTATTGTCAACGTCACGTGGGTCTCGATGTGTTTTGACCGGTGTCAAAGTGGTTTTGCTTACATATTAGGATTTAGGGATTGCCTTTCAGAGACGTTCATTTTGTCGTGCTGTCTCCTAATGGTGGCTGTGTTTTAGACAGAGACAAGTTTATGCTAAGACTATCCTTATGTATATCCAAGATATTTTTTTGAGTACATTTTCTTGCTGTCTCATTTTCAGTGATTTATTTGTGGAGCTGGTTTCTATATTAACGTAGATCATGATTTCATATTTTTAAACTGATAATTGGCAGATTCTGCAGTGATTTATATATTTACATATATTGCTGTCTTCATGATTTTATTGAAGAAGAAAAGATTACATGACATATGTTATGTAAATTAATTATTATGTCCTATGATGTTATGTTATTTTTTATTAAAATCCCTTTTTGCGTATTCTTTTATAATTATTGTGCATGTAATTTTAATGACCCACGTGGCATTCTATTCTTAAAAATGTAATTGCTTAAAAAAAAAAGTTAAAAATTAATAAATGTAATTGCCACCACAACCATAATATCAAAGTTGATTAAAATATATGATGAGCAGTTACAAGACCACTCATTTTACACGTTCCCTTATAAACTGAAATATTAATAAAACATTAATTCAGAGAAAAGAAAAGTTACACATAATGAAACAGAACAGAGAAAGCCATAACTGGGCAGGTTAAGTATCTATTAAACAATTTTTGTTATTTTTGTTATTTTTAAATCTTGTAATATCTCTGAGCAGCGGTTTCTGTGGTGATGGACCCTCCCGGCAGCCGAGACGAGCGTCATCGTCAAGCGGAGCGGCTTCGGCGGGAGGAGGCATACTATCACTTCATTAATGAACTGAGCGAGGAGGAATACAGACTAATGAGAGACAGCAATCTACTGGGAACACCTGGTGAGAACACGCCGAACCCGGTCGTATGCAAAGATGCGTGTAGTTTCATTTACAAAGATAAATATTTAAAGCATTTTACAAAATTAAAGGTGTGAGGAAGTACACATTTCCAAACCTAGCCTTTTACTTAAATGAACAATAGATGGATATTAAATAGGGTGTGTCTTTGTTTGATTACAGGTGAAGTCACAGCAGAGGAGCTGAGGCAGCGTCTTGATGGGGCAAAGGAACGAGTGTCATCTCAGCCACGCCCTGAAACCCGCCCACAGAGCAGTGAAGCAGAGGGCAGTAGTGGTAAGGACAGAAAAGGATGGTTTTGAATTCAGTTGCTCAGCTATACTAGTAATTTTACTTTAAATGATCAGCTGGATTTGTATGCAATAAACACCTTTCAGGCAGAGTCACAATGCAATTATAAAACAAGTCAGGATGCATCTGCATTGTTTAGCAACAGTGCAGGGGCATAAATCTTGGGGTTAAGGTTGTGATGATATACAGCTTTATGCAGTCATAGTAAAACATGTATGATCTGACCCACATTGGGCATAAATTTAATGTTAAACTTTGTTGTCAGTCCACATTTGTGATTCTTCTGAATGTAAAACTACTGTAATCTGCTAAGATTTACAAAATGTAATGCATCCTTGTCGAATCAGGTTAGATTGTGCAAGTAGAAACAACCTGAATGAAAGTAAATTGTTTCATTACTTACCCTTTTATTAATCAATATTGATAAAAATTGATAATATACAATATTGATAAATATTTTTTTATTTTCCAGGTGCAGTTGAGCCAGGTGCAGAGACCTCTAATGGAGACTCCCTGTTGGAATGGCTGAACACTTTCCGGCGCACTGGAAATGCTACACGTAGCGGGCAGAGCGGAAACCAAACATGGCGTGCCGTCAGCCGCACCAACCCTAATAGTGGCGAGTTCCGCTTCAGTCTTGAGATCAACATCAACCACGAGCAACCAGAGCCTGGAGAACATAGCGACACCCCTGACCCGACTGAACTTCCAATGCCTCCTCCTCCCCTCCTCCTCCTCCTCCTCCTCCTCCCTCTCCCCCAGTGTCGTCTACCTCTGCCTCTGCACCCACAACCCCTTACAACCCTTCAAGGTCTGCACCTTACTCACTTCAACACCCAACGCCATACTCTACGGCCAGACCCACCCTGGGAAGGAGGGGCGCGGTGCGCCGCACTCGGAGTAGCACGGCTCCGCCTGCAACACCACCTCTGACCTCACAGGCTCCTCCCACAGCTCTTACAAGGAACTTATCTTCTTTGCCAAGCTCTCCTCCTCCGGCTCAACTAGCTTTTCAGTCACAAGAGCAGGATGGTGGTGCCCTAAGGGGTCAAATACAGGTCACAGCCTCCTCAGTTAATGCAGGGGAGGGGCAGAATGGAAATGAAGGCTCAGACTGCCCCACCGCTCTGCCTCAGTCCGGCCCCCAGGTGGCGCCGGCTGCCCGTGAGCCACGAAACAGCAGGACTCGTTCACGTGGCCGCATGCGCCGGGCAGCAGGAGCTGGTGGGGTTTTGTCTCGCTCTTCGAGACGTAGCCGCTCCCCCCTGGACAGAAACCCCGCCTCCAATGTTAGCCCCACCCATAACGGAAGCGCTGCCCCAGTGGAGTCCACCGGAAGTACCGCTGTAGCAATGGAAATGGGCGAGGCCACTGTAGAGCCCGCTGCTCCAACGGATCCTCCAGAAGCAGGTGAGGAAGAGGGGGAGGCGCCTGTATCAGGTGCCGGAGGTGTGCGGCGCCACCCCACTATCATGCTGGACCTCCAGGTGCGGCGCATCAGGCCGGGCGAGAACCGGGACAGGGACAGCATTGCCAGTCGCACTCGCTCTCGTGCTCGGGCCGCCGAGAACACAGTCACCTTCGAGAGCGACAGTGGCGGCTTTCGTCGAACCATCTCGCGCTCGGAACGTGCGGGAATCCGCACTTACGTCAGCACTATACGAATCCCTCTGCGACGCATTTCCGAGACGGGTCTTGGCGAGCCTAGCTCCATGGCGCTAAGATCTATCCTGCGCCAGATTATGACTGGCTTTGGTGAGCTCAGCTCCCTCATGGAGACAGAAGCAGACTCAGAGACCGTCACTCCCAACCAGGACTCCACTTCAGTTGGTGGAGCCCAGGCGTACCGCGTTGTTAGTGGCGAGGGCGGTGTGGCCCATGGCGGAGTGGAAACGGCACGGGAAGGTTTAGTGGCTGGTGAGGAGGAAGGACAAGTGCGGGTGAGCAGGACTGGGACAGAGGGACGACCTAGCAGCAGGGACACTAATAGCTTGGTGGAAAATGGGACGTTGCCCATCTTAAGGCTGGCACACTTTTTCCTTCTCAATGAAGATGAAGATGAGGAACACCCAAGGGGCCTCACCAAAGAACAGATCGACAATCTGGTCACACGCACTTACGAGCAGGTCAACCTGGAGGGCGAGCTGGGCCGCGCTTGCAGCGTTTGCATCAACGAGTATGCTCAAGGCAACAAGCTGCGCCGCTTGCCCTGCGCCCACGAGTTCCACATCCACTGCATCGACCGCTGGCTATCTGAAAACAACACCTGCCCCATCTGCAGGCAGCCTATTCTGTCCAGCCATCAGGAATGATGTCAGGCTGTAGCTATCAATCAACGGACTGAACGACTGACTTTTGTTCCACCATCGGTGGCACCTGTACATAGTGCTTCATTGTTTTCATTCTCTGAGATCCATTGTATTCAAGCTAAAGGTAGAACCAAAAGCAGAAAAAGACTATAATGCAGAGATTTAACAAAGCTTTATTTTTTTAGACCCTTTTCGTTTTCATCTCTTCCTCTTCTTCCATTCACCATTATGCTTTGTGGACATATTAACAGACGGCATGACTAACTCGGACGGAGTTTGGAATGTTAGCTTCAGCTAAAGGTGCGGTTACATTTACTGCTATTTGGCAAATATTCATGGTCAAAATCTAGTCATTTCAATGGGTATCCATGTGAATTTCGTGTGAGGGCGAATAATTTCTTTTAGCAACGGATTTACGTTGATAAGTCATTCAATGCATTGACCAACAGAAAGCTGCTTGGTCTGTAAGCTGTGCTTCGTACATCACGACACTATAGAAAATAGACATTGGATCTTTTTTGCCTGTGAAGAAATTTCACAAATGCAGCCGCACCTTAATTCTATCTCACTTACGAATTTTAAGTTTGATGGCTTCAAAAAAATGGATAGACCTCTTAAAACTCTTTAAGGACATGTAAATAAATGAATGTCTGTGTTTTCAGTTTTAACGGTAAGACATATTCTAGAAAGAACCGTACACTGGTTCAATTGCATTTTCAAAAGGATCCTTTACTTTTAAGCGCTTGCAGAGAAATCCACCGGGTTTGAAGCTCTATGAGTCCTCCATGTAAAAGCTCCTTAATGTTGGCCAGTGTTCTTTTAAATGCATTTTCAATTAAAGCAGGCTTTTAGTATGATTTTTATGGGGTCGTTAAGAATAGTCATGAGATATGAATGATGCATCTGGTCGTAGATGAATTTGTCGCTGAAATTCCAACTGAAATGCATCTGCATCTTTATACTACAGGAAACGGCAATCGGCAACTCCACAAACACTACAGTACTCAATTTTTAAGTGTGGTCATTATTTTCCCTGTGAACTAAATATGCTTTCCTCTTTGAGTGTCATTACATTTCTAATGAGAACGAGCCATTTGCATTTGAACAACAGTTTTGGAGTGCCGATCAGATTATACGGTATTGAATGAGCTAGTAAGTGCATGCTTGATTTGTACCTGCGTATAAACCCCTGCACATAGTTCACAATGTTTTAATGAAAAGCTGAAATAGATTTTCACTTGAAAGCACTTGTCAGCCGCTGCACTATAGGGCAGTACATTCAAGCCTGTCACAGGCCAGACTTCTTCCAGGGTGATGCAATGATACAAGAAGGCATTGAATTGTGGTTAAATATTATGTTTTTCTACTTTTACCCTTCACGTACCTGTTTTTATCATCACATGCTCTTTTACCGTACACATATGTCCTGCCCTGCTAACCTTCCCTCAGTATTTTAACGTACAATGGTTTCACTTATGGCCTTGTCTGAAAGCCCCGTTTGCTCTAAATGACCATTTTCATGCAGTGTTGCTCCTTCCCCATGTGAGGCAGAGCGTGAAGTAGGACTTCTGAATGAATGATCGTGAATGTAGTGGTACCTTGGTCTTTCCAAGGTACACTTTTCCTCAATGTACAATAGATGTCTGCTTATGTTTCAGAATCTCAATTAAAACAAAGACAGAGTCTGTTATTCAACACCTGTCCTCGATGTTATTGTTTTCTTGTATACAAAAATGTCCCTTTATTTTGTCTGTATGTTGTGAGGATGTGTGTATGTTCTGTAAGTTTGTGTGTAGCAAATGTGTGTGTATATTGCTGAATGGTTTCTGAGCTATTGTGTATCTGCGAGTGGGGGATCTTTGGCCATGAAGTTTAGATATTTGATGGCGAAAAATTTACATCATAGAGCTATGACTATGTATTATGTTATAATGTGATGCTAAAACAGAAGACTATGTATTCTGTTACGATATAATAAAATAAAACACAGATTTTTTCTTCTCTGCTCCCTAACAATGGAATTACATTTTTAAGGAACAAATAGGGTTTCAAATACTGATATAATGTGTTTTGTGCAGTAAGATTGTTTTTAAGTTAATATTTGCATTCAGCAAGGATGCATTAAATTGATCAAAAGTGCCAGTAAAGGCATTTATGTTGTTACAAAAGACTTCTATTTAAAATGAATGCGGTTCATCTGAAATTGATATGTAAACTTCACACAGGAAATATATTTGGACACAGGAACAATTTTTATTATTTTAGCTGTTGACCAAAATGTATTCAAGTTGCAGTTATATAATGAATATGGGCTTAAAGTTCACACTCTGAACTTTAATTTGAGGGTATTCTCATCACAATTGGAGGAAAGGTTAAGGATTTACAGCTCTTTAATATGTACCTCTAAAAAGGCCTGGAGGTCTATGCAAGACAACAGTGGTGGATGATCAGAGAATCCTCTCCATGGAAAAGAAAAACCCTTTCACTGCATCCAGCCAAGAGAAGAACACTCTACAGGAGGGAGTTGTGTCACTCTCAAAGTCTACAATCAAGAGAAATGGTCACGAGAACAAATACAGAGGGTTCAGCACAAGGTGCAAACAAGGCCAGACCATTTCTGGAAAATAATTATTTGGGATGCTTGGATCAACCTGTACCAGAATGACATGAAGAAAAAGTATGGAGAACGTTTGAAACAGCTCATGATCTGAAGCATACAGTATCATCTGTGAAACATGGTGGAGTAGTGATGGGATGAGCACCCATGGCTTCCAGTGGCACTGGATTACTGCTGTTTAGTGATGATGTGACAGAGGACAGAAACAGCCAGGAGAATTCTGAAGTGATGTACTCTCTGTCCAGATTCAGACAAATTGAGCAAAGCTGATTGGGCAGTGCTTCATAGTAAAAATGGACCATGACCCAAACATACAGCAAAAGCAACCCAGGAATTGGAGGTAAAAGCAGTGAATTATTCTGCAATGGCCAAGTCAATCTCCTGATCTCAACCCGATTGAGCATGCATTTCACTTGCTGAAGACAAACTAAAGGAAGAAAGACCCACGAACAAACAACAACTCAAGTCAGCAGCAAGTAAAGGCCTGGCAAAGCACCACAAAGGAGGAAACCCTGTCTTTGGTGATGTCCATGAGCTCCAGACTTAAGGCAGTCATTGCCTGTAAAGGTTTCTCAACAAAATATAAAAATGAACATTTTATTTATGATTATATTTATTTGTCCAATTACATTCAAGCCCCTGAAAATGAAAAGAATGTGTATAAAAATGGTTGTAATTCCTAAGTGTTTTGTGTTATATTTTTGTTCAACCCCTTGAATTAAAACTTAAGTCTGCACTTTAGTTTCATGTTTCATTTTAATTATATTCTGGTGGCATAAAGAGCCAAAATTAGGAAAATTGTGGCAGTGTCCAAATATATATGGACCTGACATATATATATATATATATATATATATATATATAAGTAAAAAAAAATTTAGTTACATTTTTTTTATTGTTAAATATATATAGGCTAGTTAAATATTGATTCATTCATAAAGGCCACCTTTAACCCTGAATCAATGCAATTCAAAGGTACAACATTGTTAATTATTAAATCAGGGTAAAGTCTTAAACCAGCCAAATACTCTAAAGCTGAATATGTACAATATTTAAATAAATGAAAATGTATGTATATTAGTAAGTCCAGAGCACACAAGGGTGTATTGTTAAGTGTCCATTTAGGACAGGCAGGGTCTGATGACTCAGCGCGCGCGCACGCGACGGATCAGCAGGAGGGCAGGAGCGCGTTCCCGAGCCAGTGCGCGCGGCTGAGAGTGACCCATCATCAGTAACTATGCTGCCTCCATCAAACACCGCAGCCCTGCGCCTGTGGCCCGCATACCCCCGCTGAAACCCGAGTATGCCATCATCTCGCTCCCGCTGCTGGAAGCTCCACACATGCGTGCAGAATGTACTTCAACAGACGCTCGAAGAAGATCCACAGCGAGGGAGGTGAGCGTGACATAATCCGCTGACATGGGCGACGCACATTGGCACTGTTTACGCATGCATGTTCTTCGGTGCTCTGGATATTCGCATGTTCCTCTATGTGTACATTATTAATTGTTATATAATTGACCTGCCTAATTCTAGCTATACATACACACACACACATTAGAAAGGCATCAGTTATGCTCCACCTGTCCTTCTGCTGAGGCTCTTGTTGGTGACCTGTCATATTCGCTGCGTAAACAAATGGGTTACTAGGGTGATGTTCGCTTTTCAGCTGATGGTGGGAAATTAGCGACAACTGTTCTTTTGAGATAAACTGTGATGCGGCTATGATAAATCTTATCCAGATCTGCACAGACCTTTACTGAGAAACTCCCTGTTGGTGGTTATTTAGTTCATCACGTGACTGTTTAAAGCGCTCTAAATGTCTAAGCTCACAGATTCACCTGTTGAGGTCACGTGCACCTGGTTAAAATATCTAGCTTTTTATTAATTGCTTTACATTTAAGTAAAATATCATTTAAATTAGATGCAGTCATGTAGCAGGTGCAGGCTTATTATTTACATTTATTTAAGGCTTTATCTTTGCTATTTTCTAATGTTGTAAATGTCCGCAGTTTTACTCACTTCTTTTTATTAAAATATTAATAAATAAATACATAATTTTATAATATAGAATGTAAACAAAATCTATCAAAAGAATAAATTAAAATCAACCCAATAAAGTAATTTAACCACTTTGATTTGTATAAATTATAAATGATTTAAAATATGTAAAACAGATAGGAAATAGCAGAAATTCAAGATGTTATAACATAATGATGAAAATATTTCAAGCAATACCGTAAAAGAGTCTTACTTCATTATTTGTAATTTGTATATACACTGAAAAAATGTTGGGTTTACTTTGAAACAGTTTTCACTTAGAAATCGGAAGTGAATATCACAAATATCTAGAAACAAATACATTTAATTAGCCGTGAAAGCAATTAAAAGTGACAAAGACTGAAAGTGTAGAGTGTAAGCTAACAAATGCATGCAATATAAGGCTAAAATCAAAATATCCACCTGATTTTTGTAAGAATTTGTTTTTGATTTTTTGATTTTCAGTGAAACCACTGAAAGAGAATCACTTACTGCATCACTGCAGTCTTTTAAAGGCTCTGTTCTGAATGGAAATGAGCCATTGAGACATTTATTATTATTACAAATCTTAGTAAAAGCTTATATATCATTCTCCAGACGTCAGTGGACTAACTTTTGGCTTTCAGAGTAATGCACCAAACAGGGGCCAAGAATACATCACAAATACACCGCTCTTGAGATTGGAACGTTGGTGCCAGGTTTGAGAGATTGCAGAGTGTTTTGGCAGCAGGTCTGTTCCAGCATGGGTTTAATCGGCAGGGTTTTGTGGGGTACTGGCACAGAGGGTGGAGTCTTTTTGACGGACTGACACATATGCATTGTGGATCACACTGAAGGTTTGTTCACAGCGTTTGTTTGGCCTGCTCTGACCCATTTGTTCCAGAATTAACATGCAGGAGCCATATTGTTGGTAACCTCTTTTGTAATTCAGTGAAACGTGTGACTTATCAGTTCTGCTCATGTTAAGAGATGACCGACAGATATTTTCCTTCGACTTTGCTCTCGAATGTTCATGTACATGTTGGAACGGATGCAAAATAGCATGCATGTCAAATCAAGTGCTCGAATACATAGCGTGATTTAGAGTGTGTTGTTGTTTTAGCAGTCATTTGGCAAAAGATAAGCTTCTGATGTCACGTTTGGGTTCCATAATCACAGAACCAATGATGTAATTGATTAAAGGGCCCTGTTTTAGTGATCATCAGCACTGTTCAGCGTTTCTGTGCATCACTTTTAAAGGCCACATGGGGGCAGCAACTGTAAACTCATCACTCATCTCGTGGTAGCAAACTATTTTATTGACTTCTTAAATTACATTGTCAATAAATAGTAATATATACAGTATATCACATTAAACTGATGGGATGCAGATAAGACAAAGTTTCTGTATTTACATCAAAATATAATATGCCGTATATAAATTAAACACATACTTTATTTTAGCATATGTTTCTCTTGTCAGAATGCCAGTTGGAGGGATACCTAAAAACACTGTTTAATGTTCTACTTCTATAATAGCTTGGTCAAACGATGCTTCTTCTTTTAATAGAATTGAAGGAATAGAACCAATTAAGGTAATTAATGCAATGTCATTGTCATCCATTGCTTGAAATACTATTACTAGCATTAGGTTATAACTTCACAGATACATTCTGGAGACACTCAAGACCAATATTACATCTTGTAAAAAGGGGCATAATGGGTGCCCTTTAAAGCATCTGACAAGTTGTTTTTTTTAACTATTGTTTGCCTGATTAAAATAATGTTTTGTAAATGATAGTCATTTGCGTTATACAGATTCACTGTTGTGGGAAGATGATAGGAGAAAAATAAATATTAATGTCTGCTTACTCAGATAATAATAAATCCTTCTTGAACTATTCTCATATTAAGCACCACAATAGCCTTTTTTATATTACACACTTATTTTGAATTGAGAGAAATTTTAAGGGGAAAGATTGCACATTTAAAGCATTGTTTTTCATTTCTTGGATCAGAGTGGTTTATCATGTTAGACAGAGAAAAATGTACTTGCTTTGTGTTGTAATGTGAGGCATTATTGAACATAAAGGTGATGAATTATAGCCAGTAAGGTACAGATAAATCAACAAGATCCTTTTGACATGTCAGAGGCCCCTTTACACTATAAAAAAGCCTTTCTATTGAGGAAGATCTTTTAAATATTATAGCTTAAGCACCATTTCTCATCCCTAAAAGCACGTTTCTAAGAGTGTTCTGCTCTGTGGTCTTACTGACTTGATATCTTGTGTTGTTTTTTTCTTATGGCAACCCTTGTTGGGGCTCCTCCAGAACAGTTAGTGTTGACCCCTCTTAGCCAGGACTCCCCCCTCCGGCAGGACCAGCCCATGGGCTCCAACATGTGCTCCCACCTGGCAGACAGGTTTGAGAAAAGTGAGTGCCCCCCTTAAGCAGGCTGCTGCCTCCCGCTACTGCTTGGAGCCTCACAGGTGCATGAAGCCACCCCTTCCTTCAGCCCACACTGCATGGATAGACTAATAAAGCTAACGTTCTCTGCACTCTTTTATCACATGCACACAGACATGGCATGCATTAGGGCTGGGCGGTATGACAGTATATATTGTGGGCACTCTTTCAAGCGTGTATTGTCAGAGATACTGCGTTAGATGTTAGAGTGGTAAAGAAACGTGTGAAAGAGAAAATATAAAGCGAGAACTGCTTGATGTTAGAGATAGCGTGAACGGTCAAAAGAGCACACGTTTATGTTAAAATGTCCATTGAGTAGTTTTGTAAACACAGCCGGTTATGTCTAAGTAAATGTAAGTTGGGAGAAAATAGTTTGTGTATCAATATATGAGATCAGTGCGTGAGGTTTTAAAGGAATAGTTCACCCTAAAATGAACATTTGTTGAGAATGTACTCAGAATGTACCTCAGGCCATTCAAGATGCAGTTTGTTTCTTCATCAGAACAGATTTGGAGAAATTTAGCATTACATCACATGCTCACCAATGGATCCTCTGCAGTGAATGGGTGCCGTCAGAATGAGAGTCCAAACAGCTGATAAAACATCACAATAATCTACAAGTAATCCACATGACTCCAGTCCATCAGTTAATGTCTAAAGTGAAAAGCTGTGTGTTTAGGAAACAAATCCATCAAGATGTTTTAACTTTAAACTGTTACTTTTAGTGAGCCCAATAATCCATAATAACAATTGCCTCCTTTTAAAACTGTCCATCCCCTATTTTCCATTCACATCAAAATTTACCATTGACATATTTGTTTTGAACGATTTTTGACTGTTTTTGCCTTATTTGATCTTTGCATATTTCACTCCTGATTCAGACAAGACAACTTTTTCACTGGCAGCTTTATTAGTTAAACATGTAATAAAGATGAATTGTTTTTTTACGAACACACAGCTTTTCTCTTCACAAGATGTTAATTGATGGACTAGGTTCATGTTGATTCATTGTGACATTTTTATCAGCTGTTTGGACTCTCATTCTGACGGCACCCATTCACTGCAGAGGATCCATTGGTGAGAAAGTGATGTAATGCTGGATTTCTCCAAATCTGATCCGATGAAGAAACAAACTCGGTTTCATCTTGGATGACCTGAGGGTAAGATCATTTTCAGGAATTTTCATCATTTTGGGGTGAACTGTTACTTTAAAGTGTCAGCAGCCTAATAAATCTGCTGCCGTCTTTGTCAATAAAGTTAATCAAACAACAAAGAAAAAAGAGAAAATAGGCCCACTCTACAAAAGTTGTGCTCTTGAGACTTGTATTTTGAATAAGAATCTATTTACATGTAGGCTATTTTTACATTCGATTATTCAATTTCAATGATTTCTTGCTTGCATTTTAAATAAACCTACTGCACCTGAACAGCTTATTTAATTTGTATGTTCTATTGTATGTCCTATGTTTGTAATTCGCTTCTTTGCCCTTATTTTTAATTGCAAAAATAAAATAACAAAAATAGCTATATATTGGTATATGTCATTATCATGAATGAAAGTTTCTCATATAGTGAAATAAGATTTTGGTTGTATTGCCCACTCCTAGCACGCATCAAGTGATGCACCAAAATGCATGCATGCATAACAGAAATAACAGTCCTTCTGATGTGGGTGTTAGTCGGTAAGCAGGGGTTAGACTGTGACGCTTGCATGGCTTGTATTGTGCATGAGGTTGCGGGTGGCTGACGTGTCTGGTGGTGTAAGTGAACGATCTCACCTGTGCTCTGGGATAAAGCCCGGTCAGGATTAGATACAGATGAAGTTGCAGAGCCGACAGAAAGAGGATTACCCTCTCTGGTCACTGTGCCTGTAAGAGGCTTCCATTCCTCATTCACCCTTTTCCATCGCCATAGCGGCCCAAGCAGCGAGCGCACCCCCGTTCCCCTTGGGGTCCACCAGGACCTGTGGGTCACCTTGGCAACGGGAACAACATGTCACGCCGAGGGCGCAGGAAGTCTAGGCGGGTCTCTGTAGGTAATGGGTTTCCACACGTGAGCATGTGTGAACTAGGGATGGGCGGATCAATTATTGATGCTTCTGATATTGATGCCACATTGAGAGGATTGATCCACATAGAATCGATCTTCAGTGGTTTATTTAATACCAATGCTTTTATTATTTAAACTCTAAATTGGTGTCAGTGTCATCTCAAAATACCTCTAATCAGACTATGATGAATAAATTATTACTTTTTTACAAAAAATATTTCACACAAACATTGACCATGTTAAACCAATGACATGTTTAAAATAACTAATTAAAATAGTTAATAAATAAATCACTGTGTTCACATGTGTGTGAACAGCTTTTTATTGTGAAATTTAACTTTGGAAGAACTTTTACACAACTTTTAGTATTTTCAAAATATAAGTTTTAACCAATGCCATATATATATATTTTTTTCCCTGAATTATTTTCAATAGATTTTTTTTCCCAAAAGAAAAACAAATTAAAAAGATCTCAAAGGGTTTTAGGCACTTTGTAAATGTGTAAGAAACAGCATCAATTTAATATTTTTATAAATATACAATGTTTCATGACTGAAAAATCAAGGGAGATTTTTCATAATTTTGATAATTAATGACCCTGGACAAACAGAGAGAGCAATGTTTGCAGGTTGGTTCATTTTCTATGATATAGAACTTGGTATAGGAATTTTAAAAAAAATCCTCAGAAATCACAAAAAAGTTATATTCATTAGAGGTATCAGTACCAATAGGTACTGATATTTGCATTTTAATTGAACAAATAACTGGTATCGCCCATCCCTAGTGGGAGACCGTAGCTGTATGCAATTTGCAAATTAAGAGCCTCCTAGAGCATGTCATATTTTTTTGTCTTTGGCTTTTGCTGGGTCATCTGTTCACTGTCCTCTTGAACCGGCTCCAGTGCCATTGTGTCGGGGTAGCAGAAAATACTAGACAACAGAGGAATTTGACACCCATTTGAACAGCATGACCATAGTCTGACTAATCAGAGTAGTATAATACAGACTGAGAGATGTGCAGTGATATTGCATGGAATAAGAGAGGCCCGCTGAATGAAGGCATGCGGTATTAGAGGATGCGGTGGTAAAGTGAGCATGGTTACAAAGGCGTAGGGATGAATAATGCAATCAGGGCTATTCATAATTTAAAAGCATGCTACGTTTTAGTGTTGAAAAGCTGGCAGATGGCCAAATGACCACACTCACCCCACACTCACCCCAGACTGTGCTCAGGGTCAAACTCAGTGATAGGTTCAGACATGACTAATCAGAAGCACATATGTTATTGACATATTATTTGTTTACATGCTTTTAATCATATAAGATAAAATAATACTAAATTTGACAAAAAAAAAAAAAATCTAATTATAGAAAATATATATTTATATTGTATATTTAATACATATATATATATATTAGGGGTGTAACCGTACACAAAAATGATGGTTTGGTATGTACCTCCAATTTAAAGGCATGGTTTAGTACGTTTTCGGTATATTGCAATCAAACAGTGGTTTACTGAGCAAATTGTGACTCTGTCTTTAAAGCTGCAGTCCGTAACTTTTCTTTTAGTTAAAAATGATCTGAAATCAATATTTGAGCACGTACATAACCAGCCAGTGTTCAAACCTATCGCCTTACTTTAGCCCGATTCACAACGGTTAGCTTATAATAATGTTTTCTAATTTGAGTGGTACGGGTAAGTTTTCGTGGGAAATTCGAGCGTGGCACTGCGTCATTACTTCACGTCTGTAAACATAGTTTTTCCCGGCTAGTAGACCATCTCATTTGAGGATCTTGCAGGCGGCGTTCGTTTATAGCCTTTTCTAACTGTAGCTAGAATAATTAAATGTAACATTTTGATGGCGGATTGTAATCCAGAAAGGATTATGAGTTTCTGAAGCACATGTGAATTAAATTAAATTATATTCCGGTTTTAAATGTGCTTCTGGTTTCCGATTACACAAGATTTGTATTTTAAAGAAAACCAGTTCAAAGGAGTCATAGTTTGCTTTTTGGGGTTAAAAGAATTTCTAAATATGAAATTCAAATGGTATGACAACTAGATTATACTGTACGGAAATCAGTGGTGGTCAGTAACGAAGTACAACTACTTCGTTACTGTACTTAAGTACATTTTTCAAGTATCTGTACTTTACTGGAGTAGTTTTATTTTGAGTAACTTTTACTTTTACTTCACTACATTCCAAAGCATAAGATCGTACTTTTTACTTCACTACATTTCATAAAACATATCGTTACTCACGTGATACATCACGTGCTCCGAGACGCAGAAGCGGTGTCTGATTCATGAACAAACTGATTCTTTTCAATGAACCTGTTCAATCGGTTCGCAAATCGCAACAAAGCGCAGCTGTTCTCGAGTCAAAACTCACTGATTCAAATGATCCGTTTAGGCGAGTCTTCTTCAGTGAACTGAACTCACAAGTAAAGAACCGAGATCTTGTGAGCGCGCTACTGATGCTGTGAAAAGTAAGTTACTAATGTCGAATTTTAGGATTAATTATTGTAACTGAAAATAATATTTAGGTCAAAACTGTCAGTTGTTTGTGAACTAAATCTGCTGTAAAGGGTGATCTATTTAAGCCCACTGAAATGCTTGAATGCAGACAGATCAACATCAGTGTCTCTAACGTTATGTTTTAGGTCAAAAACAAAACATTAAAATAACACCGATTAAATAAAATAACTCATATGCGTTCATATTCCCGCTGCTGTAACGTTCGCAGTTTTATTAAAATGCTACGCATTTAGACCTATGTGACGTCTGTTTTTATATTGTTTATCAACAGTATACATTTTTATATTGTTTAGATCAACTAGCCGAGTAGACAGATATGAATGTTTATTCATAACCATACTGAAAATAAGTAAATATCGTTAGCTGATGCTAACTGTCTAGCTAACAAGCTTGCTGGTGCTAAGTTGAGGAAATGTTTAGATATAAAGTCCAAATATCTTTATTCAGCCACCTAGATAGATTCCATCTGAGGGAAAAAGAAAGGATGTGATGTTCAGAACATAGTAACTACAGTAATTATCAGAGTGGGAAGTGATGATGCCCTCTGGGGGCATTTGGCCAGGGGTGTTTTTACACCACAGACAAAGTTTGAGAAGAAAAAAAAATCATTATGAAAATATAATTAGATTTTCCTTAAAATGTTCTTCCTAATTTCAGGCCTAATTCTCATGTCATATATAACTGACGTTCTGCAAAACAACAAGTTCTAAAACACTTTTTTCTTACTGGTGAAAATTAGATGGTGAAATCTGTTTTCTCTCAGGTACATGGCAGTGTAAGCTTCACAGTGAACATTACTACATCACTCTCATCAATGTAGTCCATATCAACAACATATATATCTTGACTCTATATAGGGGTTATTTTGGGAAAAACCCAGGTATTTTGGGCAGTATGATTATAAAAATATGTGCTAATATAAAATTAAATAAAGTAGTCTATATAAAATTGCAAAATAAATCTGTCTATCAGTACTTTTTTACTTAAGTACATAAAAAATTGAGTACTTTTGTACTTTCACTCGAGTAAAATTGAAAAAGCAGTACTTTTACTTTTACTGGAGTAATATTTTATTATACCTATCTGTACTTTTACTCAAGTACTTGATCTGTGTACTTTGTCCACCACTGACGGAAATTGAAATCTACACGTCAATACACACTATACCCATAGTCACGCAATGCTGATGTTGTTAACATTAATAGTTTGAGAATAAAGTGACAATAATAATTTTTTCATGGTTTAATGGGATATGAGCTAATCGATCGTTACATTTAATCACTATTGGTTGCGCGATTTAATGCTTTTTTCCTCAGTTGGGCAGAACAAACGTGGCAGACTTGTTACTTACTTGTTCAGATGACAATATTCAGGGGAAAATTCTGATTTGGGTCATGTATTCCAAGACGTAGGCTAGAATCTGTGATTACTAAGTGTTTGATTCACGCCGGTGTGGTGACTGACAGCTACACATTCACCTCAAAACATTAGATTCATCCGCGCTTAAGCCCTGCCAGAGTACAGCCCACATAATAAAGGTAATTCCACACCTGGCTGTAGTACCAGGTTTTCAACAGCAATGGAGACAAAGAGGCAAAACTTACGGACTGCAGCTTTAATTAAATTGAATGATTACAAATGTATTAAGAATAAAATATCTTCAGTATCTCTTAGTTATAATGCAATAAAATGAGCCCAATTAGTAGCACATTAATATAATATTGAGGTTACAATGAACAGTATAGCCCAAACTATTAAATTAAATTGCCATTTATTTTTAGATAATCAACACTCAAATAAAATATTATATGCAAATATATAAATTGCACATAGGTTTGCAAAGGGATGGAACATTTCTGGTAAATTACTGGAAACTTACCAGGATTTTTGGGACATTTTCTGCCTCTTTACAACCCTAACTTTACGCAAGGCAATTTTTATATTAACCTTTATATATAACCATTTAGCAATATTTAGTTATATATCGTTTATTTATTGCTATAAAGATTTTTAAAAAGGTTTTAGGGTGTTAGGTTATATTTTTCATTTTGGAAATCTAGTTTTCAACTATGTTTTGAGCTGAAATGTTGTGCAATTATTTAGTGTTTGGGTGTGATTAATATTCTGCTCACACAAAAACAGTCCAATCAGTGATTCTTTCTTGGTCCTTATCTGAGGGCAAAAGTCAGTGTAGCACTCAACTTCCCAGTTTTATCAGCACATTTGGGCAACTTGTGAATTGAGTGCTTGTTAATAATCTTAACCAGAGCCAGAGCATGTTTGTCATGTATCTGTCCAGTCAATGTACTGCTCATCATTTACCAGTATGTTGCTGATTTTACAGTTCTGTGATGTTAATCAGGTACAGTGTGTCTGCCGGTCTGGACATTGAGATTGAATGGCTGAGATTGGGAATTGAATTGGAAGAATAAGTAGTGTAAAGAGAAAATGAAAGCGTTCGAGGAAGAAAGTGATCATTCAGAGCGGGATATGAGATGTATGATAAAGTGTGTATTATGGGATTCTTTGGCCCTAGTGCAGAGTACGTCCTACTGAGGAACTCTCATGAACTTCTGGTTCACGTTGCTTTGTATATTTATTTAGTGAGGCAGATCTGGAAACATGACACGTGTTTACAGCAGTGGTTCTCAGTAGGTCTCCAGTCTGGAAAATATAATGGTAAATTAAAATAATAAGATAAGCATGCATAGTTAGGATAACAAAATGTATTTGCTTATTAAAATTTAGTAGTAAAATGTTTCCTATTTCCTATTTACGTCAAACATGTTCAAACTATTTTAGAGCAAAAACTTATGAATAATAATAACACAATATTGTATTAAAGTCTGCATATTGCTGGATCAATGCAATTAATAGTATGTATGTATCTCAATGTTTCATTTTAAGTTGTATAATAAACACTATTTGTAAAATATGGGTGCTGTCGCAGAACCATTTGAGTGCCACTATAAACTACAGCTACTAACTCATCGTTGTAGTTCATGATACAATTAGGTCTGAAGGTGCCCGGAGTCACCTTGAAAGATGCATTAGCTATAGGGCTGTAACGATACGCGATATGAAACCGAAATCGCGACACTCAGATCCACGATCCTGTGTCACGGTGTGATAAGAGAGAATCGCGACACACCCCGTGACTACCTTTCCAATCATGTGACGCCTGCCTGCAAAAGTTGAGCTAGTTGCACACAGATTTTCCCCTCAAGGACATCGCGTGCGTGCTCCTTGCCCAAACAAAAACGCCAAAGATTGTGTGTGTCGCCATCGCAAATAACGAGGTCACGGATCCACACTTCTTGAGCGCCTTGCTAGTGCTCGCCATGATAATAAAGGAAAACTGTATTCCTACCAGAATGCAGGTTTCTTCAAACAGACCAGTCAGTGAAGGCGAAGAAGAGGATGATGTATTCTCCCGGCGGTCCTTATATTATGGTCGCGCCGGCCAACGGATGGTGTTTTTACATATGTATCTTCAGACACGAGTCATGCTGAAGGCGTTCCCCCATAGCGACCCCTAGGGGACGCAGTTCGAAGTTCCCATGAAGGGAACTTGATTGAAGAAGAATTTTTAACATGCTCGAATCATCTCCACAATGGAGTTTAGTTCTGTTTGTTTTTCAACAGTATTTTGTTACAAAGAAAACAGAAGTGTTATAGCTTTGGCTATTTATTTATTTTATATATGGCTATTTATATTGTTCATAATTTGCATAGTTAATCTTGTTCTTTGGTGTTCAATTTATAAAGATTTTTCAAATGTTATTTAATAAAAAATATTGTTTTAAAAATCTTTTTTTTTTTTTTTTACCCCCCACGAAAAAATCGTGATACGAACCGAATCGTGGGTCAAAAATCGTGATACGAACCGAATCGTGGGTTTGGTGTATCGTTACAGCCCTAATTAGCTATAATCTATGATTCCATAAAAACATATTTAAGAGCCAGTGTCTTCAGCACTAAAATATATAACTCAGTTAGTGGCAAGTTATCAGTGGTCAAGCTGGCCTTTGACACCAAAGAGATGAGTGCTTGCTACATTTACACCCTGCTCCTCATAAGTTAAGATCATGTTGTTAGAAGGAAGTTAACTTTTCAGAATGCAGTGTCAGAAAGTCGACCAATCTAATGGAAATGTAGCCGTTAGTATGATCACATCTGCAAGTTTTAGCTGATTCATCTGGTTTGTGGTTTTGCAGTACTGACTAGCAGATAATGGGTTAGATGGTGCAAGAGACAGCATGGTTGTCTTGATAAAAAGTCAAAAGAAAAAAGAAGCTTCTCAAGCAGCAAGCGCATATTTTTTGAGAGTTTGTAGGAAGAAAGTTTGTTATCTTTGACCTATAGTAGGTCTGTCCTTTTAAAAATGTGTTTAACCTAGAGTCAAAGTAAGAATGAAGTACTTTATAGATTAAAGCCATACATTTTTATAGTACTTCCTCCTTACCTTTACTGTAAGTCAAATTATTTTCTTTACATTTTTAAAAGGAAATCTGATATTTTCGACTTTGCTTAAACAACTTTTTCTATAATAGATCTGTGACAAGTTAATATCGTTTTGCTGATGGCTTGCATTTTTTCACATCCATAAACCCCAGGGCCCTCATTTATCAACAATGCGTAGAAAAGCATCTATATTTTGTCCTACGAATGAAGTTTAGAACGTGCCTAAGTACAAGAAAATCTGTATTTATCAAACGTGCGCACGCAGTTCTTACGCACACCAGTAAGTGATCATTGTTGATAAATCCCACATGTGTGTAAGTACCATGTTGGTTTGCGGTCATTTACATTTGGGAACGCTTCCAATTGAATCATATATGGTGACAACACTTCCCTTTTTTAAATAATGTGATTGAAACCCTAACCCCTAATTATAAGCTACTCTGTGCTCTTGCCAAGCAGATCAGTACGATCTTTGAATGTGTAGTGTGTAGTGTCGCTATTCTACTTCTAGATTCGCTGAGTAAGCATGCTCAGAGGTGTGCTTATATTTACACACATTTCTATGCATAAGTACAAGTTGGTAAATCCCATGTGAAACTGTTCTTACGCACTCATTACACACACATCTGTGAGTACGCACTGTTAATAAATGAGGGCCCAGAATATTCAGATCATGGTCACTAATGTGTTTTTCAATGGAATATTTAACCTTTACATTTGTTGCCTCGATGCACATTTACTAACATATTTGACTACAGTCTTATGGAAATAATACAATAACCATCTAATTGTGCAGATGACAAAATGTTAAGTTCTTCTTCCTAATTATCTTGTTGACCTCAAAAGCTGGGAGTCAAACCTTTTGAAACATTATGGTATATTGCCAAATCTGGCTAATAATATTGTGGCCCAATTCATAATTCATTAATCCCACAGTAGGCCTATTCACATCAGTGGTCACTGGTCAATAATTTTCAATGGCATATTCTTCGACTATTATTTGTTCTCCCATTCACATCTGCCTTAACCACTTAAATCTTCCTAATGGCATACAATTGACCTGACCTTCAAACACCAACTCTCAAAGAGAAACACACATGTGGCCACAGGTAGAGTTTCCATCGTAGAATCAAGGAGGAGCAAAGGAACAGGAAGCGACTCCTTGCCTGTCAGTGAGCACGTTTATTTAGTGCGGTTCGATCTATGGTTGTGGAGACGGTGATCTGTGGTCCTCGAGCAGTGCCTGCGCCTTTAAATGTAAGGCTTTTTTTGTGTTGTCTGACTGCGGGGAACGGTGTCGTTAGACGCGGACATATGTGCGCGTGGTCTGAAGGGAAAATATCGTCTGTTGCAGAAAAGCCGTAGTGGAGTTTTATTAAAACGTCCACAGATTGCCCGAGGCGGCCCTAATGACACGGCGGGAGAGGGTTCGGGGCTTGTCTAGAGGCTGACTGGAATGGGAGAAGTGACGCGTGTAGTCCATCTCTCCACACCAGCTTTCGATCATGGAGCAGCTGGGTAAACTCTCCTGTCACATACAGACAGAGCTATTATTTATCGAGGGTGCATTATTTATTACGTGCGGAAAATAATAATTTGGCGATCATCTGTGATGCGGCAACATTTGAGAGGGAATCGTAGTAAGCGGCTGTGTCTCAAAACACCCCACGCGACGCAACGCAACCGCTACACTGGACGCATAGAAGCCATACGTCAACGCAGAATGTTGACCTCACGGACCAATCAGCTGTAAGCTCGAGACTACTCATGAATAAATAACATTAATTATGTACTATTATAACAGCATATACATATAATAATTGTATATAAATTATTGTAAAGTATTGTTATAGATCGATAGGTCATCTCGAACAGACTGTTATGCAACGTCAATTTAAACGAATTATATTTAAAATAAAATGTATAAAATCATTATAGTTCATTCAGATGGCGAAAATGAGTAGCTCTGCAGCGCGTCAAAGACAAAAACCGTCGACGCGACGCAACGGAACGCTTTAGTGTGTTGATGATAATGGTAGAGATTTATTTTAACGCGTCGTGACTCCGACATGAATGGATGTTGGGATAAGGCGCGGATAATGTCTAAAACGCTGTCAAGGTAGGAAGCTTGCTACGATTTGAGACACAGCCCTTGTCTCATTGCTTTTCGTTTCAGCGCATCGTGAATACACAGGTGATTCCACGGAATAAAGCAGCTTTTATAAAGATAAACAAATGCACAAGGTTTCCTACAAAGGTGTTTGCTGCGCCATTGTGCTCCCATCAGCACATTCTAAACAGGGGGGTCCCGTGGGCGTCGCGCTCATGCTGTATTGGTGACGGAGCTTTTGCTCGTGGATGATGATGAGGAGGAGGATGATGAAAGGGACGGGGAGGGCGGTGCACCGAGGGAAACGTCATTGGCATCAGGCGCGGCTTGCATCAGCACAGTATAGTAGTGTTAGTGGCCAGGGCACTGAACTGTAAACCACATTTCTATGTCTCTTCTTCCTCCTGTCTTCTTCCACGCGCACTTACGCTAGCCTCGCCTCTCTCCCATCATTCGAACTGTGCAGGACCCGCGTGCTCGGCTGCCGGCTACCGCAAGGCAGAGGATGAGATGTCCGGAACAACATCACAGGCGGACCCGATAGATGCCACAGCGAGGATCGTGCTGCTCAACCGAGCCCAGACCACCAAATTTTGTGACAACCATGTCAGGTGAGTTCATTTAGCTCTTTATTGAAAATGATACAATGTCGTTTGATTTATTCACGCTTGTTTTATTGTATTCTTTGTTTAAAGTGTGAACACGTTCAGGTCTCGTAGTTTGTAATATGATTGTGGTCTTTATAATGTGGCAATTTTAAAAGCATGTTTAAGATGCTGCAAACAGTTGTATCTTTGTTGCGGTGGTGTGTGGTGGTCTTCTGAAATGAGAATGAAAAAACTCTTTTTGCATTTTAGTCTAAAACAAAAGCAAAAAGTTATTGACCGGTAATTTTAAAACAATAGTTTCAAGTTTCTATTTCTGTTTATGTGAACTTTTAATTGTATGTATTTGTCCATTTAAGTTGCTTAAAATCAAGATCTTTTTCCACACTGTTTTGCATTGCATCAGAAATATCAACTGAAAGGCACTAACAAGTATATTTAGTGTATCTTTATTTATTAACAGTTAAATCTTTATAAAATTAAAAACCTCAATAAACAATGCAAGTGAATTGATGGTGGTTGGAGATGCACCTTCAGTTATTACTATTATTTATTATTATTTTTGCACACTTCAAAGAGGGGCAATATCTCATTCATAGTGTTATCAGCCAGTCACAGAGATGTGAAGGCTCCTCCGTCTTTGCTATATTTCCTTCACTCTCATTTTTGTGTGTTCACCTGTTATTCTTGAATTAATAATTATTAAATTTAACGCATTGGATTTGATGCTTCACCAACAACACAGCTGTTTCAACATTTCATTATCCTGCATAAAAATCATCTTATTAACTCCTAATGCTATGAGATTGATTGTAAAAATGCTTTAATCAAGTTAAGATTTTCCCTCAGGCAATTTACATGCTAAATGTATGCGACATTGCGAATCCGAATAGCTCCCATTAGTGAAGTACTCCATCAGAGATTTCCTGTGAGTACACCAAGGTCACGTTCCGCGCCGTGCTTGGCTAGAGTTCATCTGCAGTTCCAGAACAAAAAGTCTTTTGGTCTCCAAAGTGCCTAAGTCCTCCAAATGGTTTTTAAAAATCTTTTGAATGGCAGTTATATCAGTTTGATTCTTTTCGTATGCAGTGAAGTTCTGCTTGATGACAAAATTGCACTTTTTGATACATTATGATGATTGTGTTATGTATATGATCAATAGTTGTTACAAAAGCTTGATGGATTTGGATCCCAGATCGCATTCATATTAGTGCCACAATATGAAAGCTCATACAAAATCAGCCTTTCAGTACCGAAACACTCACCCACACACACTTCATCGATCCGCCAGTGTATTCTAAAGATTCGATTCTGCTCTAAAAGGCTCTATTTTGATTCCTGTAACAACATTAAGGCGGACCTAGAAATCCATAGCCGTTTTGTCATTGTCTAATTTCAGATCAGATGGAGCTCTGACCTTTTCAGCTCATCAGCTTCTCAGCATATAATGCCTGCGTAGCTGCGGCAGTGGAAAATGTCATAACAATTGTTCAGATCACTCTTTTATTCCTCGATCTTCATGTTTTATTTACCAACCGGTCTCTGCTTCCCATTGTATTGACCTCCATTTGTCAGCTGTTAGTCACAAAGTAACCAGACCAAGAAATCCAGAAGTGCAATCATCCATATCAGTCTTTTAGGGTAACCCCAGGTACTACACATCATGGTGACTGCAGTGTGGGTTACTGTGTGTGTGATTGGACCGCTGAATGTTAATGAAGGAGATCGTATGAATGCTCTTAGCCACTCTTTGATGTCAATGATAGTCTGCCGTACTTCCAGGTCAGCCACAGTGTAGGTTACACAGGGTGTGTTAGGCTGTGAACTCATTGCCAATAAGCCCAAGAAGGGTGTCGTGTTTACAGAAGACTGCACTCACATAAGTACACATGCGGTAGTATAGAAACATGCGTACACTTTTAAAAATAAAGCTTCTTTATTGGCATATAGGGTTACATGAAGAACATTTAACATCAATAGAACCTTTCCACTGAAGAAATGGCTCTTTTATATTGTTTCGATTATTTAAATGTTCTTCAATTGTTCACTGAACCCAAAATGGTTATTCTAAGGCATCTTTGTGAAAAAAAACAACATTATTTTTAAGGGGGATTAGAAATGCAGTATACAAAATGTGCCTCCAGATGCGGATATAAACACACCCACACAAACGGATACTGACTCATGTTTAGATTTAGATGGACAGCCTTGGGACGGAGGAAAATTTGTAGTCCTAAGGTTATTTTTAGGCATTCTTAACAACTATTTTAATGATTGTAATACATTTACTGCCGCTATCAGCTATTCAAGAGCTACTTAGGAGTTTAATCAATACCGATAATTGACAGGCACGGTGAGAAACATCCATCCTAACCGCCCAGACACTTATTTTGGGATTGTTTATCTAAATTTAATGCAGTGGGGAGTGAAGTGTCAGGCATTCGTGAAAGCAGGTAGATGTTGGCTTGTATCAAAACACTTACGAATGCTTTTTTTTTTTTTTAGAAGCCTGAGGGGAGCTAATTCTAAATTAGTGCTGTTATGGCCCTGGCTATATATATATATATATATATAGTTTAAAAATAGTTTGATAGTTTAAACACTGTCGATTTTCTCTTTTTCCCCTCTAGCACGGCTAAATACGGGATCCTTACCTTCCTGCCGCGGTTCCTGTACGAACAGATCAGGCGAGCGGCCAATGCTTTCTTTCTCTTCATCGCTCTTATGCAGGTATGACACTTGGCATGCTGTCTGAACTGCATCTGCTTTGTCTTGAGGACCTCAAAGTACATAATGTGTTGGTTGTGTATTGATGTCTTTCAAAGGGGATCTCCGAGGTGCTAAACTGCTTATGCTGACCATGTGACTTTTCGGTTATTTGCCAACATGTCCATTTGTGCATTATTATATCCGTTTTTGGAAGTGGTCCACTATTTCACTCTCATCCGCTCTCATATGAGTCACTATGTAATATCAATAACGGCCGCCATGTGATCCAGCCTGTTAGGCCGGTTTTTCATGAAAACAAGTGAGCCAAATATGTTAAATGGCTAAAAGGTTTCTTCACGGTGTCATGTTATTTACTCATTGGAGTGCTTTGCAAGGCAGCAAAATTCCACAAAAATGCTGGCTAAGCAGTTTGTTCTGAAGTGATATGATGCATTCAGTCTTTGTTTTGAAGTGTGCTTGTATTATAGATTTATATATAATAACATTCTTTTTTTTATGTTTACAAGAATAGTTGACCTAAAATGTAAAATTCAGTTTGTTTGTTTTCCCCATATGTTAAGAAATGATGGTGACTGGAGCTTATAAGCTTCAAAAACAGTGATACAATGATAATAAAAGTAGTCCATACGACTGCTACACTATATTCTGAATCTTGTGAAATCACATTCTGTTTTACCTACCTAATTTAATTTGTTTTAAAATAGACATAGGTCTTTTCCAAAGCATGTAGTTTTACCATCAGTGTAAAGTACTTCATATTATGTTTTATCGATATGCATTTTCAAATGCAGCAAATCCCTGATGTCTCCCCGACGGGTCGCTACACAACGCTGGTGCCCCTTATCTTTATTCTGACAGTGGCTGGGATCAAGGAGATCATTGAGGATTATGTGAGTATTCTGCTGAAGGGAGCACTGAATTACTGTTAAACTGTCCAGACTATGTAACACTGGAAAAGTGCATTGTCTCTGAAGTGCAGTTGATATTTTTCCGATGAATAATTCTGATGAGATTTCACGTGTTGTGTTCTTGCAGAAAAGACATAAAGCAGACAATACGGTGAACAAGAAAAAGACAACAGGTTGAGTATTACTGTCTTATTTATCTGTGTAACAGGGTCAGAAATGATCTAGGACAACCAGAAGTAACAAAAATGACCTAAAAAATTTGAGGCTTTTATCTGTTATCTAAGATTTGATATATTTCAAAATACTCTTTTAGGCCTATCAAGTTATGGTTTAGTGCTTTTGCAGTCATGGTAGTGACCTATATCTGTATTCACTCACTTGGAGGCGAGTGCTATTAAATATGTAGTGAATATGGTTTTTAGCTAAAGCTCTGAAAACATCATGATGTACAACAATGATTCTCCTAAATTAAAATATATATATTTTGATAAATATTTAAAATATTTTTTACTTTTAGCTTACCCTTGTTTTTTAATTAAACACTAATTATTTAACCATTTTTAAATTTAATATTTAACAATGTCAAAATGTATATTTCTTTTTAATATTTACTTTAAAAAAAAAAGTACATTATAACATTGTGATGCAGCATTTTTTTTACAATGCAAAATAGTATAGAATTTAATATATTCTGTTTCAGTTATCTGCCACAACAAATAAAAATAATAATTGGCTTTTTATCAGATTTATCAGTCAGATTTAAGATTTATATATAGCATCCATCATTATTCATAATTATTAAAAATATTTGACTTACCCCGTGGGTTGCCCATGTTTTTGGATGGTTAGAAAAAATATGCCCTCATGAAGGTGTATTTATGTCCCTGAAAATCTTTTTTAGGTGCAAATATTGCCTCTTAATAAAAACGTAAATTTAGTTATTATCTAATTATGTTATATATTCTGATAATGTCATTGTTTTGCAGTTCTGTGTAATGGAGCATGGCAAACCATCATATGGAAGCAGGTAACCCAATCTTTCTCTTTCTTTCTGCATCTTTTTTCTTACTCTATTTCCCCTCCTTTCTGTCAATGATGCTTTCGTTTCTGTGCTGTAGTTCATATGGTAACACTTGCTTTTTCAGTTCACCTAACACTGCATTTTTTTACATTCTCTTTTTGATTTTGTGCATCCTGCTGTATGTTGCTTCTCCTTTCTTTGTTTCAAGCACTGTGGTCTCTTTCTTAATCTCATTTTCTTCCTCCTCATGCTGTTGCAATGCTGCACCTGCCCACTAGGTGGCAGTGGGAGACATAGTCAAGGTGACCAATGGGCAGCATCTTCCGGCTGACATTGTCATAGTGTCCTCCAGGTCAGCACCGCAGTGTTTGTGTGTATCCGTGGGGTTTGTCATCCTGTGTTTGTACTGTAGTGTGATTTATAGCAGTGAAAAATAAAATACACGTATTTTTGGGAATGTGTTTCAGGAAAATATGTATGTGTGTTATTTGTGTAGCTGTTTTGTGTTCAAAATCTGTGTTTCTCACAGTGAGCCTCAGGCGATGTGTTATACTGAAACATCCAACTTAGATGGTGAGACCAACCTAAAGATCCGACAGGTATGCATATAAATCTAATATGTATATAATGTTATGTAATATGTTATCTAATGTATATAATGTGTGTTTCAGGGCCTCTCTCTCACAGCTAGTTTTCAGTCTCTGGAGGAACTGATGGCTTTGTCTGGGCGTCTTGAATGTGAGGGGCCAAACAGACACTTGTATGACTTCACTGGAACACTGCGCTTAGACAACCTCAAGTGCGTCAACTTGCTATTAATGAGAAATTAAAATATAACTTGCATACACACACACATTAAGTCATCTGTGCTTTTATTACAGCCCAGCTCCACTTGGGCCCGACCAGGTGTTGTTACGAGGAGCCCAGCTCAGGAACACGCAGTGGGTTGTGGGAATTGTAGTTTACACTGGACATGATTCAAAGCTCATGCAGGTGAGCGTGATCTCATAAAAGCTGGATGTGGACCAGTGCTGTTACAATTTAAAACTTGTTTTATTTATATAATATAAATAATTATATAGAATAATATACTAAATTGGTTGGAATATTATCTTGGCTACTGACTGTATCATATGCATTATTATTTAAAATAATAATAATTAAAACTAAACAGAAATATAAAAATGGCAGAAACAGAATACAATTAATCTAAACTGAAAATATTAAATTAAAAGCTAACTCAAAATATTAGCAAATACTGTAATAATTGGTTAAAAATATATTCTATATAACAGTAAAGTAACACTGATGTGGACAGTTATTAGTATTATTTGAAGGAAATTATATGAAATATAAATATAGTAACCATGATCAGGTGGTTTTAATGATGCAGTCATCTGAAATTACATCTGAGGCTACACTTTCCTAATACCTTTTATAAACGAAAATTTATTTTATCCTATTTATCCTTTATAAATCCTAGTGACCCCAAATTTGAACGGTAGTGTGTGTACATGTTGTGTTTTGAGCATTAATATAATATTTCCATCCTGCAGAATTCCACTAAAGCTCCACTGAAGCGCTCTAATGTGGAGCGTGTGACAAACATGCAGATCCTGGTTCTGTTCGGGATTCTCCTGGTCATGGCGCTGGTCAGCTCCATCGGCGCCGCCATATGGAACCAACAGCACACAGACGAGGCTTGCTGGTACCTTTCCCGTGCAGGTGAAACCCACGGGGAAACTTACATTCCCTTTACAGATATGGATTTAGAATATTTATTGTACTTTTTCATTTAATAGCACTTACTAAGACAAAAAATAAATACTTTTGTTAATTTTGCACATGTTAGTCTTTATAAAATAAGCATATGTGGTTGTGTATCCAGGTGACATCTCTCTGAACTTCTGGTACAATCTGCTAACCTTCATCATCCTCTATAACAACCTGATTCCCATCAGCCTCCTGGTCACGCTAGAAGTGGTCAGGTTCACACAGGCTCTCTTCATCAACTGGGTAAAATTTCATTGGTATCAATTGATCGCAGTGTCGCAGTATGTTTTGCCAAAACCATGAGCACAGAACTCTGATTCTCTGTGAATAAGTGCTTTGTTCTTCATGCATGTTTACAGGATGTTGAGATTCTCTGTGAATAAGTGCTTTGTTCTTCATGCATGTTTACAGGATGTTGAGATGTATTACGCCGAGACAGACACCCCTGCTATGGCCCGAACGTCCAATCTGAATGAAGAACTCGGCCAAGTAAGGAGAAGCTTCTCCAATTAACTTTTACAAATGTTTATTTACCTCAACTTCAGTACGTCTCCTTCACCGTCTCTTTCTTTTTCAGGTAAAATATCTGTTTTCAGATAAGACCGGCACTCTCACCTGCAACATCATGCACTTTAAGAAATGCACGATAGCTGGAATAGCATACGGGTAATTGTTGTGTTCCTTTGCTTTCATCCATCAATACACTCACATTATCTTTGTGGCTCTATTAGTGTGCATTGATCTGTTACTTTCTGTTTATATTTGTGAGTGGCCACTGATCTATAATACTGTCTCCAGGCATTTCCCAGACCTGGACTGCGATCGATCCATGGAGGACTTCAGGTCAGATGCCGTTGATTCTATCTCTGTCCTGTACCCTAGTGAATATTACGCAGGTCAAAGAGGATAATGTGCTTTATTATGTTATGTTGTCCATTATATCTCATTTCTGTTTTGGGTTTTTTGCAGTCACCTTCCCTCTACAAGTCATAATTCCACTGAGTTTGACGATCCTGCTCTTATCCAGAACATTGAGAAGAATCATGTAAGAGCTTTGTAGCTGAAATTATTCCATCAAAGGTTGGATATTAAAACAGTTTCTTGTGAATTATGTATGTTAATAGGTCAAATCTGTGTCTTCCCTTTCTCTATAGCCTACATCCCCGCAGATTTGTGAGTTTTTGACCATGATGGCGGTTTGTCATACTGTTGTTCCTGAGCGAGAAGGAAACCAAATTATCTTCCAGGCTTCCTCACCAGGTACCAAGACATCCTTGTTGGTTATTTGAAGCTGCTCCCTCAGTTTGATTTGATTTGAGTTAACCAGTTAATTTTCACACTTAAAACAGTTTTCATATAATTAAAAAGGATATATGGAAAAACACATTGACACAATAATCATAACTTTTACTCTTCATTTAACATAAGTTACATGCCATAGTGCTGTTATTCCTAGGCAGGGGATAAATATTTTGCGTCTTCCAATCCTTTTCATATTTAGCAGTGTAAAGTTTTGCATTAGTGTAAAAAATGTATATAAATATTATTTATGTTTTAAGTAAGAATTTTAACTTTTTAAGAAATGCACTGATATCAATTAATTAATGTAATATTTAATATTAGTTTATTTTTATATATGCACATACTACCTTTCAAAAGTTTAGAGTCAGTAAGGATGCATTCAATTGACAATTTATTTCTAAAATATTTCTAATGTAAAAAAATATTTGTTTCAAATAAATGCTGTTCTTTTGAACTTTCTATTTATCAAAGTATCCTAGAAAAAATGATCACAGTTTCCACAAAAATATTACGCAACACCACTCTTTCAATACCGGCAATAATAAGAAATGTTTCTTGAGGAGCAATTCCATGTATTAAAATGATGAAAATGACATTTCTGAAGGATCATGTGACTGAAGAGTGGAGTAATGATACTGAAAATTCAGCTTTGTCATAATAGAACTAACTTAAATTTTAAAATGTATTAACAAATTATTTCACGATATAACAGCTTCGGTTGATTTTTTTTTTTTAGCCTTGGGGCATTTAACTGATGTCTCCATAATCTTGTGTTTTCAGATGAAGGAGCGCTGGTTAAAGGAGCCAAAAGTCTGGGCTTTGTTTTTACTGCACGAACTCCACGTTCAGTCATCATAGAAGCGGTTAGTCTGTGTGTTCTTGGCATTAATAATGAACCAAAACTCTTTGAATGGTTAATATGTTTCTTGTGTTTGTTTCTCAGAGAGGAAAAGAGGAGACATATGAGCTTCTTAATGTACTGGAATTTTCCAGGTAGGAACCAGCTGTGAGCTCTCACAACATCACACACACCCAGTGCCTTGTGTTTCAATGTCTGTGTCTTTTATGCAGCAATCGTAAACGGATGTCAGTGATTGTCAGAACACCTACGGGAAAGCTTCGACTTTACTGCAAGGGAGCGGTGCGTGATACATAAACCACATAATTAGCATAAAAACAGAACGTAAACGAATATTTAAGTGTCTGTCAGATCAAAAATAAAGTAATGTTGTGAAATATTATTATAATTTAAAGAACTTATGTTTAAATTTTTTAAATGTAACCTTCTTGTGATGACAGCTGATAATTTTTTTATACTCACTGTGATTATATGACACAAGTAATTTTAATGTAGTGATGTCATGGATGCATTACAGGACAATGTGATTTTTGAGCGTCTGAATGAGGCGTCAGATTATAAGGACCTGACCATGACCCATCTGGAGCAGTTTGCCACAGAAGGTGAAGAGTTTCTCAGTATGTCATTGTTTCAAGGTTTAACATTTAATTCTCTTTGGATTGACTTTGGTTTGTGTTTGCTCGCATGTGCAGGGCTGCGAACACTTTGCTTCACGTATGTGGACCTCGAGGAGGGGGCGTATCAGGAATGGCTGAAGGAGTACCATCGTGTCAGCACTGTGCTAAAGGACAGAGCACAGAAACTGGAGGAATGCTATGAACTCATAGAGAAGGTGTGTAATCTATGCCATGCTTACATGTAATCAATACATGTAATCAATGTGTCTTTACTTTGACCAAACCAGACTTTTACTACAGATCTGGTTCACATAGATAAACCACTTTTTTACACAGTGTAGATTTGAAAATGGACCTCTTAGAAATAAGTGCAAAATATACAGGTGTGCTGAAGGATGTAATGTTTATTTGCGCACACATACATTAAAGTGAATATATAAATGTATTGCCATACTATTGACACAGCAATGAGAGTGTCAGTGTAGATGGGAAAACTGATGGAAATTATTCCAGTATCTTCACATAAAGTATTGATGTCTTGCGTTAATCACAAGGTGCATAAGTGACAGGCATTTTATAATTCTTACATATTTGTCATATCCAGAATGATGAAACACCTTGACAATTCAAACTCAAAAAAAGTTTATTGACTCTATTGGGATGCAGGGGATTTGTTGCATCATCTACCACCAGTTTGCTAAAAGAAAAATAGGAGTAAAGGGTCGCTCTCTCCATCAGGCCATCAAGTCCATATCAAGTGCTACTGAAAAAGCAGTAACTGGCTCTGGATCAAGCATAAGGACCCCATCTGGGCAGCAAGGTAGAGACAGATGGTATGTGGTCAGGCTTAGGCCTGACTCGGGGAGAAGGACGCTCCTGCCATGCAGAGCCCATCAGGGATATAAAGGGTATGGCATGGAGGGGGGTGTACCTGGGACGCTGGGTACACCGTTGAGCCTTCTGGAGACGTTGTGGGCTTCAATCAATGAAACGTCGATGAAGCAGGGCGCCCACCTGATGACCCTAATGACATGCCTTACCCTCCTTTTAACCACTCCACACCGACTGCTACTTTCAAGAGTTTTCTACTAAAGGGATTGAAACAACTAGTTATATAAGCTTTACTCTCAGAAGCACCTATTTGTAGCAACTTGGTATCTTAAAAACTAAAACAAAAAAACATAAGTGCCTTTTTGTGTAGAGAGGGAGCAAATCTGTTATGTTCATTATACACGAGAGAGTCTGATGCAGAGACTAGCATCTTTTGTACATGGCTGTCCTCCAGATGCAGTGCTTTGACTGGTCAACAGGTGGCACTGTAACATTACATTTTCACAGTTCTGAACTCAGATTGTGTTCTCTCATTAACCGATACAAGCTATAAATTCACTGCCTCCCTGTCAGGCCGGATTACACAGTACTGCAAAACTTCAAAACTACCGATCAGAGATCTGGGCCTCAGGACACAGACGCTGTTATATGGAGCAGTGAAAATCCAGTTCATTGGGTTTTGCATGCTTTTCAGTTCTCTGGCCCAGATTAGTAGTCTGAGGAGGAGTTGGTATACCACAGCGAGGATAATTACCTGCACATGTCTGCCAAGAGCCCCATAAAACCAGAGTCAACAACACTACTGTGTTACCTCTGCACACACACATAAATACACCAAAAACTCCTCAAATATCCCTCCAAATACACATACTCTCACAGAGGGAGAGAGGAATCATTTAAAAGAAGCGGATAAGACATGGTGAAAGATGGAGAGGAGAAGGTGTAAAAGCTGAGAGGTTTTAGGTTGCCTGTATTTACTGAGTTCCTGTGTGTGGTTGTTTAGTAGTGCTTTCTGCTATGGTTTGAGGTTTTCGAAACATGAATGATACTTCAAACTGTGTAATGTATGAAGAAGGGTGTGCTATTACTTTGTAAAGAAATAAGATTTAGAATTGCCAGTGGAGAATAAAATAAGTTTAAAAATCACATAGAATGGCATTTAAGAAGGGACTCATGACATATCTAGAGACCAGAATGTAATCAAGACATAAGGGTCAATAAAGTAACTTCCTAGTAAACCCCACATAGCACCCTAGCATCATAATCCAGTTTATTTTAAGTTAGAGAACAGGATGCAGAATTATACATTTATATGAATTTAAAATGCTGTAATTGTATTTTCTTTTCTTTTTTTTTAAATGCATATAATTTTACACTATAAATTAGCCATCAACATGTTGTCTTGCGCAAAATATGGTATAATACCCAGAAACAAGATAATATTCATAATTTCACTATATTTTATACATTTGGTTAAATTAATACTGTTCAATTCAACTTTGTGGTGAGGTTACCATTTTGATTTGTAAAGCTTCCTCTCTCTGTTTTTCATCTCTTTGCCACACACAGAACCTGCTGTTGCTGGGAGCCACTGCGATAGAAGACCGACTGCAAGCGGGTGTCCCAGAAACCATAGCAACACTCATGAAAGCCGACATCAAGATCTGGGTTCTGACCGGAGACAAGCAGGAGACGGCCATCAATATTGGTGTGTGTCATACATGGTTATATACTTATTCCACAAAATCATACCATTGTTTGAGTCTGTAGTTGCATATTCAATAGAACACCACTTGTAGAAATCCATAACTGATTATAACATGATTTTGCTGTTGTGGATGTTTGACATCAGATGATCATGTTAGCACCCAGGGTGATCTACATGGTTAATATTCAACATTTATTCCTCTGCATATATAATACATCATTGGGACAAAGTGCTGAGAAACCTGTTGGTCTGTTTTGCTGGTTTAAGAGGGCTTTTGTGTGTTTGTCAGCTGGATAAACCAAGGTTGTTGTTTTTTTTGTTTTTTTATATAAACATGAATTACATATAGACAAACCTGTTCTGAAACAGGTGTGTAAAACTAGTAAATGAGCTTTTGTTTTTAATTTTACACATGCAAAAACAGGCTAGCACTACAATATGTTTCTTCTGCAATGTATTATTTGTTTGCTAAGAGACTTTATTTTATGTAATTTTTATTTTGTTATATTACCAGTCAAAAGTTTGGAATAATTAGGACTTTTTATGTTTTTTACCTGGTCAAATCTACAGTAAAACAGTGATATTATGAAAATAAAATTATTAAAATTTAAAAGATTTCAAAACTTTTAAAAAGATTGATATATATTTTTTTAAGGGTGTAATGGTATACAGATGTCACGGTTCGGTACGTATCTCAGTTCGGGGGTCACTGTTCGATACGATTTCGGTACAACAAGAAAAAAAGAAAAATAAATCTGCTATGCTAGGTTTCTTTTAATTTATTTTGAACAGTCAGTAGTACAAATAAAAAAAAAAAATCCCACCTAGATGTGAAAATACAAAATATTACTATTTAAATTAAATGACTAACATTTATTTCTAAAAAAAAATCTGCGGTACATATATACATACAAGGAATAAATATTTGTAATATATAACAGATAAACAAGGGGATGAAAACACACAGGTGCACATGGTCACTGTCTAGTGGGCTTTAGTGGAACTCACGCCATTCGTCTGTTTTTCAGCTGGCGGTTATCAAACAGCGTTGCATTACTGTATTCGTGACGGTTCGATACGAATACATGTATCGTTACACCCCTAATATATATATATATATATATATATATATATCTCACATTAAGTGATCCTTCTAAAAATCGTTCTAGTATGCTTATTTGGTGCTCAGTTATCAATTATAATTGCTTTTAATATAAAAAAAGTCAGATTGGAGTAATAGCTGTTGAAATTTCACCTTTGCTCTCTCAGAGGAAAAATTACATTTGAAAAATTTAATTTTAACCGAAATGGTGATTTTAAATTGTAATATTTTTTAAACAAAATAATTTTTTCACTGTAGTTTTGATCAAATAAATGCAGCGCAGGTAAGCATAAATGACTTATTTTAAAAACATAATTAATTCAAAGATTATGTATTTTTTATTCTATAGTTATATATTTTGAAGCTAAAATACTTATTTGTATTATAATTTCATTATAAATTGCAGACAGCAGGTAGACTGACAAGGAAATACAATGACCCAACACAATACAATATCAAACAGACACTGATTGAAAACACACAAGCGGACTCCTAGGACTAATGAAGTCGCAGAAGGACAGACAGATAGGGGGTCAGACAGGTGCTGCAGACAGACAACTCTAAATAAATTGGGTGAGACTGAGATAAACCAGTGGACAGCAGACAGGCATTAGTGGGTAATGACAGATATACAAAGAGGTTAAGTTGTTGTTGGGGTGTGTACGTGTGGCTTTGTGTAACGTGTCTACTGTAACTCTCCACTGTGTCTCAGGTTACTCCTGTAAGCTGGTGTCACATGGCATGTCCCTCATCATCGTCAATGAAGATTCTCTGGATGTGAGTACATATTGTGTTTTTGTGTGTGTGTGTGTTGGTAAGTGTTCTCAGGAGGACGCTGGGTGTGGATAGGTGAGGAAATGTCTTTGTTCTCGTACAGGTGAAGGTAATTAAGGTGTCTGGTGTCATCATTGAGAACATGATGAAAGTGTGATGGATCTTATGGACACACATACTGTATGAGCAGAACACACACTCATATATGTTATGACAAAAGCACATGAGAAAAAGCTGAAAAGCACACACAGGTGGTTTTTCAATTAGAGGAATGTTTCTGTTCTCTAGGATGATTATGAAGTAAAAATGCGTAATTATTCCAGTTTTAAAAGGTTAATTATAATAGCTATCAATTTTATTGTCTCTTTTATAATGTTTTCCTTTTTTCCAACTACTCTCTACTTCGTCGACTTCTCTATTTTTCTCCCACACAAAAGGTTAATTACTTCCAGGCACAGATAGTCATACTAGGGAGCTTGTAAAGTCCCAGATCTCTGAGAACAGTCGGCCAGACAGGAGAGCATCACACACATAAGCGTGCATAAACACACACACACACACACACACACACACAGAGACTGAACTGAGTGCTGGAAACAAAAGCTCCTGGGAAGCAGCAGGATTCATGACTGTTCTTTTTTTCAGACATTTGCCTGTTTAGAATGAAACATTGATAATGGTTTGTAAAAACACTGTTGTTGCCAGATTTTTGGACCATTTTGTTTCCAGTTATTGTGTTTGTGAAATGAAAACAGTATGTTCAGAATGATGAGTCGGATAGTTTTTGTTGTTGGATAGAGATTTTAAGGGACCATGCTATATTGTAAGTATGAATATAGCTAAAGGGCATTGATGCCCCCTTCAGTAGGATCAAATTGCTTCTATCAAACCCATAGAAAAATGTTCAGAAGAGAAGCAAGAGTTTGCATGAGTGCCGAATGTTGCATGTGATTAACATGCCCTTGCATTAGTCAGAACATGTTGAACACGCTTCTGTCAGTAATGTTTTGCATCGTATGGCATTATTTTTCAGCAACAGTATGCTCATGAATTTATGAAGATACATTATAGCTATATCATTTCCAACTTGTGTACATAAAACAATCATTTTAATGAACAAAAATCACAAAGAAAAAAGTAAATATATATTTGAGCTAAAAATATTTTTTAAATCAGGGTTCCTACGAGGATTGGAAAAGTATGGAATTTGATTTAAGTATTTTCCAGGTCTTAAAGTATGGAAAAAAGAAAGCAGAGAATGGAAAAATATTAGTTTAGTTTTTTAATAATAGAAAATTAAGAATTTAATACAAATAAATGTATCGTAAAAGAAGTGAGGTTTCATGGCAGCTGTTTAGTGATTCTTTAGTGATCGTCAAATTAATGAATTAATTTATTGTGCCCTTTTTATTATACAAAATGCAGGTTATAAGCATTTTGGGTTTAGCACCAATATTACATTGCCTCAAGGATCTTTGCACAAAAAAAACTTAACAAATAGGACAATGCACACAGAGCCACCTGTTGTGCCATCAGCCCATTTCGCGGTGTGGTTTCTTGGCTGCCACAGACTATGCATTAAAGAGACCAAAGGCCTTGAAATATGGCATACTGCCCCAATGAAAGCCAACTCTTAAACACTTTTTTACAGCACCAGTCTTTTTTATAGACCCTTGAACTTGGCAAATGTTATGCCATCAGCCCATTTCGTGTCATAGTTTCTCCACCGCCACAGAGGATGGGTTAAATTGGACATTAGGCCTTGATATTCGAGGTACTACATGTGCTTCCATGCTATCATTTTATTCATAGTAAGATGCAATGATGCACAAAGGAAATAGGTTATATAAAACTAGAAATTGTAATGCGTTAAAACCTTTTTATTTATTTATTATTATTTTTTTCGGGACCCTGTGTGTTATTTTAAGAAAATCAATGAAAAACTAAATAAAAATATTTACAGATGACTGTACTATATACCAAATATAAAGCTGAAAAAAGAATGCTGTATGAACCATTTATGTTAAATAGGGTCTGAAAATCTACCGAGAGGTTTGGAAATTTGAGTCTGGAAAAGTATGAAATTCTGAAATAAAAAATGTGTAGGAACCCTGTTAAATGTTTACTGTATGTTAAACAAAGCTGCATTTATTTGATCAAAAATACTGTAAACTATTTCAAAATTGTGCAACATATTTTATCTATGATGAATTGACCAATCAGCATCCATAAATGGATCTATTTTATAAGTATTTATTTCACTATTCTTATTTTATTAATAATTACTTGCCAAATTTGGCGAGAATTCATACTTGGCGAGAACAGCCCTAATTGGCTCAATCTGAAGCCTACGGCCTGGAAACAAGTTTTCGCAGTTGCAATGGATGACGATTAATAGTGTTGTTTTTGTTCTGCCTCTAATGGGCTGCCATTTGCAGTAATCAATATTGTGCTTTTGAATATTGTCCAACCACATTATGGGATTTATTGAATGACTGTTTAATGGCCTTTTATTTGTACGCTTTATGCAGCTAGTAAAAAAAGCATATAAAAGATTGATGATTTGTGGAGATGTGCAGCTTTCGTCTCGGTTAAAATCTCCAAAATAATTCTTTCTTATCTTACCAAGCTCTTAAAATAACTCACAATACCCCAGTCACTGCTGGGGGAAGCCTAATGTCACAGCTGTGTGTTTGTGTGGAAGATATGGAGTGTGTGTGACAGCTGCCGTTTCGTGTAAAGCACAGTTGGGCCAACACATCACACTCCTTCATGTCTTCTTCTTTCTTTCTTTCTTTCTGTCTGTCATCTATATAATGCACAAATAAGTTGATCATTGTTGATGGTGTGATTGGTCGATTTGCTCTGTCTCTCCTGTCACACAACTCCTCCTCCTTCTGTCAGCGGCTACCAAATTTACAGGAAAAGTGTGTGCATTAGAGTGTGTTCGAGCGTAAGTGTGTGTGTGGGGTGAGGAGTAACATGATCTCCTTTTGGCGCTCAATCTCGTCAAAACAAATTCTGCCAGCAAAGCCTCCTGGGTAAACATGATGGCTTTTGACTCAGACTCTGTGACAAGTTCCATCTGTCAGTCTGCTGTGACACACACACACACACACACACACACTGTCCCATTCAGACAGCTGGTGTCCTTGTAACACACAGAGGCATTTTTACCCAAACATTTTCTCTGCCTCCTTCCTTTGTCGCACATATTCTTTCCATGGCCCTACACATATTCACTCTTGCTTTCCCAGACACACACACACACACACACAGCTGTCTGTCTGATCTTTCTGATAGGCTGCATTCCACGTTTTCTGTCACGCTGCCTGTATTGCATGACCTACACAAACACACTCACTGTAGTCATCATTAATCATATACACACAGATTGTGCTCCTCTTTTTCATTCTCTTTGTGTAATACAAATACTATACACAGCACTAAGAAGTCTGCACTTGCTCAAGATGACTGACATGTGATCCAAATCTCTCTGCCACGCACACTATTTTGGGGCCAGGTATCACGCAGGTATCCACATGTTTGTTGTTTTATAAGTATGGGGCTGTTTCTGGCATTTAAAGGGGTAGTTCATACTAAAATGAAAATTCTGTAAGTACTTTCTCAAAGGTTGTTTTTGTTCTATACTTGTAGGACGTTATTTTGTCAGTGAAATGCAAAAGGTGATCATTTTGACGGTTCATGCAACTATTCCAATACTATAACAGTTCATAGCGACTTAATACCATAAATGTGCCCCCCCCCCTGTTTAGGCGTTATGTGTTTCTATTAACTTTTATGCCAATGGTGGAACTTTTAGTTGAACCTTTCTTTTAAACTTCATACAATTCTTATATAGTGAATATAATCCAGGTTATTTATTATTCATCGTATTTACTTAAAGTATAGAACATTGTTTGAAATTTCTGAGGGCATTTGAAATAAAAATAATGATGCCATTAATTCAGAGTAAAACAAGGCCTCTGATACATTAATGCTTTTATAAAAGTTCCTTCAAATAAAAATGTTACAGGTGCAAACTTAAATTTGTATATATTATATCAGTCAAATATTTGTTACTGGTTGTCTCTTATGCTCAACAGGTATGTATTTAGTAATTTTTTGTGGAAACTGATACATTTTTTTCAGGATTTTTTGATGACCAGAAACCTGAAAATAGCATTTATAAAAAATATTTATATTATTTAAAATAATAATGTCTTTATTGTCACTTTTGATCAATTTAATGCATCCTTGTTGAATTATTTCTTTAAAAACATATTAACTTTTGAATGGTTGTGTGTGAGAGAGAGAGAGAGAGAGACCTCAGTGCTTTATGCTGTTTATGACCGAGCTGCTTCACTGCCATTGAACAGATAAGATGACCTGTCATGTCACAGCAGTTGACCTTAATGTCTCACTCACATGTGTGTGTGTGTGTGTGTGTGTGTGTGTGTGTGTGATTCCTCTATGAATGGAGAATGTGATCTGTGATATGTAACACCAAAGGGGCCTTTCTCTCTATTCTAAATATAAATGTGATAAGATCACTTTCGCAGGAACCTGAGAACACAACAAAGCTGCAATGTGTGTGTGTGTGTGCGCACGCTTGTACAGTAGTGTTCTATAAATGTATGTGTGTTTGTGAGAAAATGTACTCTATGCAGTTCCCAGCACAAAGACGTACAGAAAATAACATTTAGTTTGGATCATGAAATGCATTCACTTCTGATATCTGTCAGGGAACGACAGAGAAAAATGTACAGCACATCCCAAATAGGGGAAGTCTGGAGTCTAAATGAGTCCTTAATGGCTAAAACACTAGTTTTCTCTAGAGTGCCTCATCAGGATTTCCAAGCAAGAGGTCTCAGTAGAAATTACAGAGTAACAATGAAACATGGGGTGTCATCTGTGCATCAGCAGCAGCTGTCCAATAATCTCTGTCCAGTCATCCAATCCTGTCAATCAAATATCTCTATAAAACTCATCACCACCTGAACTCATCCAACACAGTCACATCTCTCATCATTTGAGAGACACTAGTACTAGACTTGCATAGCAAGGGTACCTAACCATTTTTTGTCAGTTAAATCCCTGGGAATGTTTGTTTGTTTGTTTTATTCGCTTATTTATTTATAATTAATACCCTAGATATTTTAAGTAATGGTTTAATATTTTGTTAATTTGAATAAATAACAACTAGCCCGGCGTCCCAGGGCTATTGCGTTTTCCAGTCGGGCAACCAAAATGCATCACTGCCCTGCCCGACGGGCTACCTTAAATAAGATGCAGGGCTTTGCAGGTCCTTAACTCTCAATTTAGTTGCATAAAATTTAAGGCCATAAAAAGGTTTAAATGCGTAAAAGAAAAGTCTTAATTACAATTTCAAGAGGTTTTGCAGTTGGTGATGGAAGACAAGAACTGCGATACAGCTGGATTAAACTTAAAAAGGCAATGATGTCATTGAATAAATATGAGCGCCGCACATTTCAAAGTCAAAACGTGGCACAGCTGTTTTTATGTGAATGTGTCTCTGAAGGGAACCGTCTGTCTTCAGAAATGTGTTGTTGGCATTTTCATTTCATCTTGCCTAAAATGCCTGTTAAAGCTGCGTCTATGAGCGCGGTGCTGCTTTGTGTACAGCTGTTAACATACCGGAGAAGCCGCTATTTGCTCCTAAAGCGCCACCTCGTGGAAGAGTGAATTTGCATCTTATGTTCAGATCAATGCGAATATCAACCCATATTTTATGATGCAAACATAGTTGTAAATGTTGAAAGAAGTTAATGTACCTTCTAAAAATCTAAACAATTAAGACAGTAATATTTATGTTTTAAATTAATATAATAATATGTTTGACTTGTCCCTTTTCATAAAAATAGTTTAAAAGCTGAAATGCCATTTAAAATGATTTTATTTTTGTGTAAAAACTTGTAACTAAACTGTAATCATGTCATTTTATGGCTTAAAATATACCATAGACATTGTCCAACCTCCATTCATACAGTTGTTCATTTTACTTGTGCAGCTCTTAAAAAGGTTCATAATTTGCCTTAAATAGATTTTAAAAAGAATCAGCAGATATCCTGTGAATAGTGAAATAAAATTATTTAATTTGTTAATATTTGTGCACTGAAAATGTTTTTGATTGACATTTAGTCTTATCTGATTTTCTATATTTAAAGAAATAGTATTTTTTTTATTTGGGCTAGTTAAATTAATTTTCGGGCTACCAAAATCTGAAGAGTTTCCCGATGAGCTACCAGGATTTAGAAATATTGCAAGCCCTGCAACTAGACTAATTTTCATTTGTAAAACTATTTTTATATTTTTTGTTTTATATTTTATGGTTTTAATTTTACACTTTAGAAAAAATTAAGCATTTTTAATAACCATTTCACAAATTTAAATGCATCAAAAAAATACCCACTGATAATCATCTATAATACAATTAAATATTTGCAATTAATATTTTGCTTTTAAAATCTATTTTAGTGGTAACAGTTTGTAATATGTTCATTTCAGTAAAATATTTTAATCATCTAGTATCAGTAAGAAATAATGAACCATGCATATACTATTTTCTTTTCACTATAATAACAATTTTAATATATGTATATTCATTTTAAAATTAAATTAAATTAAAATATAATATTTTATTTATAATATATATATATTAATTATATATAATATATTATTTATCTGATATTTATCATATATAGTAAGCCATTTGACCATTTACCATTTTATAAAAAAAACACTACTGTCAATTTTTTATTATAAAATTTTTGCCTCCAGAATGGTGTAGTTACAATGTCAGATGTAGGTGTTAACTGTTTTAGTGTTAATGTAAGTTTTCCGAGTATTTTCTAATCCTACTGAATTCATTTATGTTTTTGTTGTTGTTAAGTAATGGCATGGTTCTAGTCAGTGGAACTGTAAGTCTTGAGTAATGCAGGATGAATTCTGTGTTCAGTGTGTTGTTTGTCCTGGGATTAAGATTTGGTTCCCATGGACACGGGGCTGGCAGAGGTTTGACTGGCACGTTCTTCCGGCTTATTAGCACCTCTGTGTTGGAGAATTACGATGTTTACTGCAACGCGAAGCTAATTGCACACACACCCACACACCACTCATACACAAACATTTAGAAGGTCATTAATGTGGTCATTTAATTGAAAAATAAATAAGATATGCAAACAGTCCTGTTAGTCCCAGAAAAAGATTTCTAAACTCACACCCTGGAGAGAGACACATTGACGCATTATGTCTGAAGTTCAGGAGTTAATACTAAATCGAACCAGCCGTGAGTGTCTAATGGAGAGAGAAAGCGGAAAAGAGAGAGCTGGGAAATGTAATTGGTAATGAATTACCAGTAGCAGTTTTCTTAGGCCACTGTTAATACACTAAGACATACACACACACACACACACACACAAATGCTTTGACTTTCAGCACTCCCTTGATCCATAATCAGTCTTAATTCTTCCATTACGTTTCTGTTTTTCTTTCCCTCATGTTTTCCAGAAAGGTGAAAACAAACAGGAATTCCTGAATGAAAAGATAAACACACACACACACACACATTAACAGGCTAAACATGTTTGGGTTGAGCTGAGGAGAGGAGATGAGCTCTAGTTACGCAGGAATCTTGATGGCTGATCTCAGTTCTGCAATAAACCGTTTCCCAAAAACTCACTCCCGGCCTACATAGACAGCTGCCTTCTGAGGGAACATCCTAACCAGCTTGGAGCGCCTAAACACAGGAGGCACAATTTGTGATTAGTTTCAATTAAAGTCTGATATTAGCATGTTCTTAAGCGCACTTATTATGCCATAAAATACAACTTGGGCAGTTCGCTGAGTTTTGGAGCAGAGCGATAGTTTCATCAAGATATTGATTAGAGTCGGCAGTATGGAGTGAATTCATCCTCTGTGTTACACGAAGGCTGTCGTAGTGCTGACAGAGACTTCAACAGCTGCGTTCATGTATGTTTGTGTGTGTGTGCTTGTGTGGCCGCCAGCGCCGTGCCTCGTTGCGTGCTGCGTCGTCCACATGGTTCTCGTTACAGATTGAAGGATGTTTGTTTTCTCTATTAGTGACTCTGTCCCATTATCAAGATCTCAATCAGAAACCGCCTGCAACCACAATTCAATAAACACGCATGCACATATTTCACCTACTCTTTTTATCTCTCCATGTCTATTTGTCTCATATGTGCATTCATGTGCACACACATGTTTGAAAACTTATCTTAATATGGACATAGTTGTATTTTTATAAAACTAGATGGCATTTAGTTCTAGACACAAACTTTCCTTTCCTTCCTCCTTACTTTATATGGGAAGAGAGAAAGAGAAATATGATAAAGTTCTTGTTGGCCAACAGTTCATACTTTCGAGTCCTTTAAGGGCTTAGAGTGTCTCGGGTGACAGGATGATGTGTAACAGGTGTGTGTGTGTGTGTGTGAGAGAGATTGTGGCGCTAACAGCCCCAATGACACCACTTAAAACATCCCCTTCAGCTTCCTTTGGCATTATGCTCTTGCTCTGATATGTGTGTGTGATCCATGTGTGTGCGTGAGAAGTGTGTGAAGTGCACTGTTAGGGAAATAAATGTGTGCTGGCATGTTTCTCAGGAAAGGATTGAAGTGGTTTTATATAGCAATGGACATGGTTTAGAAATTAAACCGTAAAACTGACAAATATGAATGTGTTGATATATGTTGATTTATGGGTTTTTAGTGTGTGTGGTCATAAAGTTTCTCCTTTTCTTGCCCCACAGGCAACCAGGGCCACACTAACAGCGCATTGCTCCTCGCTGGGTGACAGTCTGAGGAAGGAGAATGAGTTAGCGCTCATCATAGATGGACAGACGCTCAAATACGCCCTCTCTTTCGAAGTGCGTCAGTCTTTCCTTGACCTCGCACTGTCCTGCAAGGCCGTCATCTGCTGCAGGTACTGTATATAGACAGAAATGCACACAAAAATCCTCACAAATGTATTAACATCACTGCATTTAAATACACGCTAATGATAAACTCAGAGGAAAATCTGATGTCAGTTAATTTGGAGAAATACAAATACAATCAGCAGAGACATGGTAATACAATTTTATATCGGCACCTCACTCATGATATGATAGGCTAGTTTTTGGGATTGACAACTGCATTTACTTACTGGCGTGAGTCTCGAAATATCCCGTTCACACAGCAACTTGTAGTAGCGTCTCGAAAACTGTCTGTATAAACGTGCAACGGGAGTCAAGCCCGTATTTTTACCAGTAACCATAGCAACAGTGACCGAAGTAATATCAAAGATGGCGACATCCGTTAAACTGAAAGTTTTTTTCACTTTCTGACACAACTAGAGTCCAATCGAACTTATAGTTATAGTTAATGTGAATGTGGAGGTATAAGATTAATCTAATTTTATTATAAATATATTTAAAAAAGGAACTTCATAAGCATAAGTTTGCTCATCATATAATTGCATTGTTGTCTGGGAGAAACATTTAAGATATTAAAGAGATCTTCTCTTGGGTTTTATTTATTTCGGGTATTTATTCAGGCACCAGCACTGAGTGTGTGTGTGTGTGTGTGTGTGTGTGTGTGTGTGTGAACCCCCCAAAAAAACAAATCTACCTTTATTTCTCAAAATGACAGATTTTTCTCTGCGTGCATGTGTGTGCATCCTTATGAAAGGTTGTCTTGCCCTGGGTGACTATATAACTGGTAAAAATAAGCGCTTGGCTCCCAGAACAGAGAGGCTGTGCAGAGGTAATGTAATATACTGAGCTCTGTGCAAATGTCAAACTAATGACTCACTTACTGTCATTATACACTCACACACACTCTCACACACAGGTAGACAATGCAGTCATTCACATCACATTGTTGAATGCTATACATTTTATCTGAACATAATCTGAATATAAATAAGGGTGCTGTAAGTTTCAGACAGTTCTGATTCGATAATAAAGTGTTTTTCCATCTGAGAGAGGGAGTAATTGACTTGCTGTTGCATGAAGCCCATATCCGGACTTTGGTCTCCAAGGCCCTACAAACCGACTGAACCAACCCTTCCAGCACCCCCCACACGGTCCCGAACCGCACAAATCCACAGACAACTAGCAGAGAGGAGCACACGTGTGTGTGTGTCGAAGAGAAAGTTTGCATGCGTGTGTGCGTGCTCCATGCATGGTTTCCTGAGTTCACACTCTGTTTGTTTAAAGAGCTGCTTTAACCTTCTTATTTTCTGCTCAATTCCACCATGAAGAACATTAGCCAGCCTTTCATCTGCCTACTGCCTCAGATCTCCCCTCCGGATCACTGTGATTTTGTGAGGGATAGAGTAATTATGGAAAAAGGGTGGAATCGATCAACAAAATGACGAGAGAAAGTGCTTTGGAGAGGATTTGTCTTTGTGATTTTTATGAGTATACCATGCCCACGCTATTAGGGTGATCATACATCTCTACAAGCTTTTCTGGCCAATTTTTTCGAAACTTTGTATTTGCAACACTTCTAATGTTACGGTCTCCTTTTGGTTAAGTATTTATGTTGTAGCATTTCTCATTTGTTGGGTAACAGCTGCTAAATGAATTAATGTTAATGTATGTCAGTGATCATTCGTTTTTCTTGGAAATCGCATCAAACACCTTCCAGAGGGAGATTATATTGTGCTTCTCTGTTTCTATGAAGTTTCATGATAAGATGTCTTCTGGGCTTGCTGTTGATAATTTTTCAGTCATTCAGATTCAGACAACGTGCAATATAAAATATTTTTGAAACATTTCTAATCAGGCGGTGAATAGAGTACCCAATAAAAGTTATTTCAGCCGATGGAATCACTTTGCGGTCAAATTGTTAATGACACCAAGCCTCTTGGTCATTTCACACTTTCTCTGATGTTGTCACTTTAATGAACAGATTCAGATGCTATAGACACATTATAAAGCATATTTGAGAAAACTGTGAAGTAGTATAGTACTTGTTTCCTGAGATGTACATTTTGTCATGTTTTTCTTTCAGGGTGTCTCCACTGCAAAAGTCTGAGATTGTGGATATGGTGAAGAAGCATGTGAAGGCCATCACGCTGGCTATCGGAGACGGAGCCAACGATGTGGGCATGATACAGACAGCACATGTGGGAGTGGGCATCAGCGGGAACGAGGGCATGCAAGCCACCAACTCATCTGACTACTCTATAGCCCAGGTCTGACACAAGCACACTCATGTAATTCATTATTCTGTGGCTCGGTCACACACACACACATCTTATCTTTAAAAACATAATTACACTACCACAACACAAAACACACAGCAGCCTTCTGCCCACAGCGCTGTTGTATCCGGGTTGTTGCTCCTGCCGTAATGGTTCACATGTGTTCCTGCGGGCAAACTAATTCTTCTCTCAACCTCTCTCTTTAGTTCTCATACCTGGAGAAGCTGTTACTGGTTCACGGGGCTTGGAGTTACAACCGGGTCACCAAATGTATCCTGTACTGCTTCTACAAGAATGTGGTTCTGTACATCATTGAGGTGTGTGTGTGTGTGTTGCAAAGATTACAAGTCATAATAACATTATGTACTGTTGATATATATGATATTATATATCATATATATTCTATAATATGATATGATTAATATGTCATTATCATTATAATCATTAGTTGATTACAAGTAGAGCTGGGCGGTTAAATCAAATGTTTATTTTCTTCTGATATGAATTTTTAAAAAATACCGGTGTCATTTTTAACGTTTGAACGACACTGAGAAGAAAAAGGAAGAAAATTTCACTATTGCATTTGGCAGGAACAGCTGTATGTGTTACTAAGCGTGAAAGTTCAGAAACTGAAGCACTATATATATATATATGAGATGAGAGAGAAGAAGTCATCCACAATATCCATCGACCACAAATATCCACCGTTATATATATATATATATATATATATATATATATATATATATATATATATATCGTATTCCCGTCAATGCAGGGTTCCGCCTTCTTAAATTCACTTTTTAACTTTAAGACCGTAATATATATTTCTCTAGTGTTAAAAATATGTCTTGATTTCAGCTTGAATAGGTCTTAAATATGAAGAAGGGATTCTGCTCTGATGAGATGTGATACAAAGCCTTAAAAAGCACTCTCTCCACTCTTGTCTGTAATCACTCCGCTCTTGGATCTACTCCTTTTACACTGCTCTGTGTGCTCTGCTCTGTGTTCACTCCATTTAAACGTTATCAGGGATTACTGAGAGAAAACATACATGTATGAATCACTGTTGTTGTTCTGCGGAACACCAAAAAACATCCCGCTTGACATGTAATACTCGTATCATTTACAGTCGGGTTCTTAGCAGAGAACACCGATCAGAACTTAATTCGGTTTGTGCGGTTTTTGTTATTAATGTTTTATACTCATTCCCACAGGTTCCGAGGCATCACATTAGCATCACACACATGCTTTTGATTCTTGAGCTCACTCACGCTCTCAATGTCTGCGCCCACAGATCGCGATCAGAGACAGCTTTTAATAATTATAAGGGAGTTTGCAAATGTGATATATTGATTTAATACAAAATATCAATAAACAAGTACTGCATGATTTTGTTCTATTTCATCAACGAAAATAGTTCAAAATAAAGTAACAGCTGAGCCGTTTGTGCATCACTAAAAGCAAATTTATATGTAAAACATTAATGTCCACATGAATCTATGAATGTAATTGCACTCTTGCCACCTCTGAGCCTCATTAAACTTGTGTGTTCTTCTGTGCCAAATTCTACAAATATTTTTTTTATTAATACTAATTTCATGATTGGTAACCTATTTGTCGTATTGTACTTATTATATTGTTTTAAATATAAATTTTAAAAACATACATTTTGAATTTTAGTATGAAAATTATGCCATTGCAAAGGTAAAAATAAAATACCCCTGTACTTTAAGGAGTCAAACGTCACCTCGTTCGAAGGCTAATTTTTTATCAGAATTTTTTATTGATCAGAAGGTACTCCTAAATGTTTTTAATTAGGAGGACAAGCTCTCCTAATTACAAGAAGAAAAACACGGCTCTTGTGTGTGTGTGTAGCGAGGAAATATTTTCAGTCAAAATATTTTTTTTGCTTTAACCCCTGTATTTAGTGTGGACTTTTCTACAATATTCATCGTCATGACACTAAAATATGGCATTCTAAGTCAATCTACTTTGGTTTCCTCAGTCAGTAGAAAATGTAGTTAACACCGGTCATGCATGAAAAAATATACCGTGAAACCGGTATAATTTAGAAAAATACCGTGATATACATTTTTGGTCATACACGCCCAGCTCTAATTACAAGTCAGTTAATTAGTTCGCAATCAAGTGTGTGTGAGACGTTTAAAGGGGTAGATCACTTAATTTCTTCATGTTCCCAACCTGTGTGGTTTTATTTCTTCTTTAAAACACAAAAGGAGATGTTAGGCAGAAAGTGGATTTAATGCTTTGTTTTAATATTAAAAAACGAACTAAACCGAGCCAATCTGACATTAATGATTTAGAAATCCCCTGATATTTGTTTTGTTGTGAGAGTTGATAGAAACAGTGGATGGCAATATTTTCAGTAAATGAAAATTTCTCACACAAAGCTATAAAGTGACTATAACATTTCATTTTATTTAATTTTTGAATGCATTTTACCAATATTTTTTTACAAATATATTTTAGAAAACAATATACATATATATATATATATAACAAAAAAAATTAACGCGTTAAAATATTTTGATTAATCGCATGCGTTAACGTTGACACCCCTAATAAATATATATATAAAGGTCCAATTCTTCTTCACGTAAGGTCGCAAGAAAATTATTTGTTGTATTTATTTAGAAATACTTTTGATAATAGTTGGGTAAATGTATACTGGGATTGAAGCGATGTAGCTTGGTAAACGTATTATTGCCAGTAAAAAGGCTGATAATGGCTGAATAAAAACAAATTAATAATGATAAAAGAATAATAAGGACTATGTCTCATATCTGGCGGAGGTGTGACAGGTTCTGTTTCCCTAAACTAGATTTGTCATGCATTTCTTTATTTCAACACATTTACAGATAAATCCTATTATTTTAAATTTGTGATTAATCACAGTCCATGACTGTGATTAACGCGATTACATTTTTTTATCGATTGACAGCACTAATGTGTGTGTGTGTGTGTGTGTGCGTGTGTGTGTGTGTGTGTGTGTGTGTATGACATGAGGGCAAGTATATTTTTCATTTATTTTTGGGCAAACCTTTTCTATAAATGACATAGTTTTGCCTTTGGTATGTGTTGTACTTACAGATCACTTTTTAAAGAGAGTAATTGAAATTAGCCCTGATCCACTCACACACACACACACACATACACAAACAAGCTCACACAGTTGTTGTTTTTTCTCTCCTTTTACTTGCCTTTTTTCACACAGACACCCTTGTGTACATTAAGTAGACTGCTTGCAGCTGTTTATGGAAGTGTTTGACAGTGATAAATGAGATGCCCCCTCTAGTCTCTGCTTTCCATCTCACACACACACTCTCACAGGCACAGACAAAGAGTCGCTGACCCCTATCTATAGTGCCTGGGTCCTTCCAGTTCAAAACTGCATACCAGATACACACTGTCATTCGAGAGCTGTGTGTGTGTGTGTGTGTGCTAGGTAGAGTGTGAGCTTTACTGACAGGGTCACCGTTCTGTCCGCTGGAGCATTTGTCAGCTGTGCCACCCCTTAAAATGGCAGCAGGTGCAGAAACATGCCCCCCTCATTCTCCCGAGGACTCTGTGTGTGTTAAGGGAAGAGTTGGGTAAAGGTTATATGTTTAGATGTCTCTATATTTGTGGAATGTAATTGTCCATGCACATCTGTCCATGTTTGGGGTAGAGGGGCATTTTGGGGGTCTTACCGGGGATTAGCTTCCAGCAAAGAAGAGCTTTAAATGTCAAAGTTCACAGACTGTCTTTGTCTTCATAGTGGAGACATTGTGAGGTATGAGTGTACTTGTGTGTGTGTGTGTAGGCTTTTGTTTGTATGAATTGACCTCTGCCTTGAGAGTGATGTTGTCCGAAAGTATTTTGCTCGAGGGTTTCCACATTACTCATCTTTTTTGTGCCCTCTCTTTGTAGGGTTGTTTATCTTCACTTCTGTATTTTAACACACTTGCGTCTCTTTTTCCCTCAGCTTTGGTTTGCATTTGTTAATGGGTTCTCTGGACAGATCCTGTTTGAACGCTGGTGCATTGGCCTGTATAATGTGGTATGTGTGTCAGTCTCTCTCTTTATAGTTTTTAACATTTTATGGTCAAACATTTGGTGCACTCCTGACAATTTATTGTTTTAAATATTTGAATGTAAGGATTCTTGCATATAAAATGAATAGAATAAGAATACAAAGTTTAAAAAAAGCATGTATTAAAAGTAGAGATCTTTTATACATCTGTATAAGTCTTCACTCTCACTTTTGACCAATTTAATGTGTCCTTGCTGAGCAAAAGTTATAAATAAAAAGACTTTTGAACAGTAGTGAACAGACAGTTTACCTGACCTCTTTTGTACTGACATCAGCAATTGAAAAAAAAACAATGGCTGACCACTGATATCACTGAAAACATATTTCAAACAAAATCTTTAAGAAATGCACCAAAATAAACAATTCAGTTTACAGAATGTTTTGTTTGCTATGTTTTTATCCTTAATAGAGTATGGCATAGTTAGCTTAGCGACATGCTATTCCAATCAGAGCGCTTCAAATCAGGTTTCATTTTGGTTGTGCTTTGGTTTAGATGCATACTATATAATATACTGTAACACTTGAGAATGTTCATCTGTTTTTCAGCTCTTTACTGCTCTTCCTCCTTTCACACTGGGGATAGTTGACCGGCCGTGCAGTCAGCAGAACATGCTACGCTTCCCTCAGCTGTACCGCATCACACAGAACGCTGAAGGGTTCAACACTAAGGTACCAAGATTTCGGTAGCCGATACAAATGCGCCATTTCAATCACAAATTACTCATACTGACACAAAAAAATACCTTGAGACTTATAAATCTTTCTGCAGTGAGTGTCAGACTGTTATTATGATCATCATCCTGTGTTATAACTGATTACCCCAGTCTGATGAATAGCAACATCAGCGTATTGTTTGACTTGTAACTTCACCGTAGATAAACAGGAGTGCAAGAAACAGCTCTGCCTCCACACAGATAATAATGAGATTCATAAGCTGAAATAAGACCGTCATTCATTTATAGCCTAGGATCAGTGTTTGTGTGTGTGTTTGGGGTGATCTGGGGGACATTGCACTGGCTGTGCAATTGCAGAGAAACTGTTTGTGTGGGCTGTGTGTATCTTGGCATTAGTTTGTCTTGACTGACTCTCCCCTTCTCCCGTTCCTGCTTTCTGTTCCTCCCTTCCTCTCTCTTTCATTGCCTCTTTCTCTTTTTCCAGGTCTTTTGGGGTCACTGCATAAATGCTCTCATTCACTCCATGGTTTTTTGTTTCTTCAGACACTTGACAACGTGTTTACACTGTAAACTTGTTAATGTCTCTTTTACTGGCTATTCTTGAAAAAAGTCCTTGACAGAAATGTGAACATGCTAATTTGATGTTAAATTAAAATCTCACTTACAAGGACAAAAGTCCTGTATTGCTCAAACCAATCACACAGATTTGTTTGTGGGTTGTTTCACATGTTCTTGTGGTTAAAACCTGGATGGAGTGCAACAGAATGGAACTGCAGGGGTCTTGAGACACATTTTTGACACCCTGCCTTAAAAGCACAATTCTTATTGCATAAAATGCAAAGCAACTGCCAAATATATCGGTCTGCATATGTACATAAATCAGCATTTTAAAAATAACTTTTTACTGCACAAAAATCTTTTAATCCTCACATTGCTCATACCAAGCAGTTTGAAGTCCAAAAATTGCCTTAAAGTCGATGGTTTTGTTACACAAGCTGTGTTTTAGAGATACAGATTTGCAATAAATGCAGATTTTCAGAAAGAAGGTTCAACGTGCTAAAACCCTTTCACAGAAGTTGAGTGAAATATCTTTTTATCAATATTTATGTACAGCTGAGTGAAATGTATTATTTTCAAAAAACTGCAATTTGGTAAAAGTTGAGTTAATCCATTTAATACAACAATTTATTCTTTTGCTTTTAATTATATCTGAATTAAAAGTAGGATTCCACTATTTGTTTGGGCAACACTTTACTTGACATTGTGTCTTTTCTATAGGAAGCATATATCATATTCTGGGAAGTGCTTTAGATAGATGTTTCATTCAGAAATGTATTTGTCCCACTGCGTGTATGTTGAGAGACGTCAGTACTCCTCATCCGCTCAGCTGTCCTCACACCAGATCTTGTGATGAAGTAGAGCAGCCTTGAAATTCACATGGTTTCCATTCAGTTGAAGAAGTCTATATTCTGTGAAAAGGACCATGACCTGTTTTTCTTGTTCTAGTTTTCTCATCTGGCTGTATGTGGGGGCATGGTGCTCTGGATGTTGTTTTGCGCTCTATTCTGCAATCTGGCCAAGTATTCTATGACTCTCTAAGCTCTCTCCGGATATGTTGGGCCAGGTGCAAATACACACACACACCTGCCCATGTTTGTGATTTCTCACTCACCTCTTGTCTCTGACTGTCACATTATAGAATAATAGAAGCAAAATTACTTAAATTATTACAAACATTTATATTAAAACATATAAATATAATATATAAAAGTCAAAATTAAGTGAGTTCATGCTTAAAACAGGAAATATGTGTGATGGGCTAAGGAAAATTACCTTGTTTTTCTTAAACTCACTTACTTTTGATACATTTTTTAGAAAACCGATTCAATATCTTAATTTATTTTACATTGTGTGGTAATTTTTTACATCGTTGTACTGGAAAATAAGACAGAAATACTGAGTAAGAAAATAGTTTTTGCAGTCTATGGTAGTGCGGTCTAATGTATTGAAAATTACAAAGCATGTCTGAATTAAAAGATTGCAAAAATTATTTTCTTAGTATTTTTGTCTTGTTTTCTGGTACAAATAACCAAATCTTCTTAAAATATAAAAAAAACATTTGCTTGAGAAGCAAAATGACTTAAGTGTTTTCTGAAAAAGTATCAAAATTAAGTATCTCTCTGCTTAAAATAAGAATGAAATCACTTAATTTGTATTATTTTTAGAACAAATAATAAGTCAGTTTGCTTTTTAGATTTGAACTGGAAAACAAGGCATATAATGGAGTGAGATTATTTTTCAAAAGTGCCATTTAACGCATTAAATTTATTCCAAACGCATTTTTATATCTGAATTAAAAGTAGATTCCACTAGGCAACACTTTGCACTTGACATTGTGTCTTATTCTATAGGAAGCATATATACATATTCTGGGAAGTGCTTTAGATAGATGTCAGGAAATGTATCTGTCCCACTGCCGTGTGTGTTGAGGAGACGTCGACACTCCTCGTCCGTTCAGCTGTCCTCACACCAGATCTTGTGATGAAGTAGAGCAGCCTTGAAATTCACATGGTTTCCATTACAGTTGAAGAAGTCTATATTCTGTGTGAAACTGACCATGACCTGTTTTTCTCTTGTTCTAGTTTTCTCATCTGGCTGTATGGGGCAGCATGGTGCTCTGGATGTTGTTTTTTGCCGTCTATTCTGCAATCTGGCCAAGTATTCCTATAGCACCGGATATGTTGGGTCAGGTGAGTGCAAATACACACACACACCTGCCCATGTTTGTGATTTCTCACTCACCTCTTGTCTCTGACTGCCGTCCGGCGCCTGAATGCTTTGCTCTCTGGGTGTTCTGTGTGAGAATTATGGCCGGCCGTCCCATTTCGCAGTCTTTTTGCACCTGCCATATAGTCACCCGAGCCCCAGGCTTTTACGGCCTAGCCTGGAAGTGTTGACCCAAGCGGGTGGGCTGGTTTGTGCATCGCTACAGATGTGTGTGTGTGTGTGTGTGTGTGTGTGTGTGTGTGTGAATGAGGAATACTCCAGAGAGGTTTTTTGCCTTGTCCCCACAGTGGCTCTGTTCCATAACCTAGTGAGTCACCTCACTCTGTTGCCTACATGAAGTTTATTTGTGACCCTGGACCACAAAACCAATTTTTTGAAATTGAGATTTATACATCACCTGAAAGATGAATAAATAAGCTTTTACATTGATGTATGGTTTGTTAGGATCGGACAATATTTGGCAGAGACACAACTATTTGAAAATCTGGAATCTGAGGGAGCAAAAAAATCTAAATATTGAGAAAACCGCCTTTAAAGCTGTGCAAAAGAGGTTCTTAGCAATGCATATTACTAATCAAAAATTACATTTTGATATATTTACGGTAATACATTTACTAAATATCTTCATGGAACATGATCTTTAGTTAATATCTTAATGATTTTTGGCATAAAAGAAAAATGGATCATTTTGACCCATACAATGTATTTTTGGCTATTGCTAAGATATGTTTTGTCATAATAACATTTTGTGTAGAAAAGGTATGTATGTATACTATATATATATATATATATATATATATATTAATCTTTGCTTTAAACAATTACATATAAAACAAAAATACATTTTGTATCATTTTGTGTGTGTGTGTGTGTGTGTGTGTGTATATATATATAATATATATCAATTATTGGCAATATTAAGAAGATTTGGCATTTCCAATTAATGTAGCCCTGTTACATTCTTATTTTTATTAGGCCTATTATTATTATTATGAAGCTACTTTTATTATTAAATTAAAATTACAATTAATTTGTCCCGCAATAATTACCACATAACTGACACGCGGCGAGGATAAGATTAGGTTATTTATGCCTCAATTACATTTTTTTTAAGGTCTTTTAAAATGTGTCTATTAGGAAATACAATGAATTATAGTCCTATACAAATATTAACACTGCAGTCATCAATAAAATAAAAAGCTTTTGTTTTAAGCACCGACTTTCAAAAACAACCTGTTTAACACAAAATACCTTTTTGTTCTCATTTTATTCCAATAATGTACGGGCCAAAAGATAAATATTATGGGAATAAATGAAAGCAGCTATAGGCTATATCGTTATCAGCATGCTGAATTAGATTTGTCTCTCGTCATCTCTGAGAGAATAAGTGACGTCAGATGCCAAAAACTGCCCGTCATTCAGTTTTTATTTTCACCTTCTGCTTATAGTTAATTGACTGAGATTAAGATATTCACCGGCATAAAAATCTTATATATATATATAATATTCTTGCTTCGTCCACCATCTTGGATAATTTACCAAGTGATATTTCAGTTCTTTCAGGGATTGTAATGCATACGTCTCAGGAGGCAGCATAATTGGAAGTGTGCCTACGGTGCCCCAAAATGCTACCTACGATGACTCAGTAGATTTTTGAACAAAGCTAGCATGTGCGTGCTGAGCGGTCGGGGGTGGGATAGAGCTCTCTGAAGCCCTCCGGCCCATTAATTCGATTTGTGTCAGAAATCAGGAATGTGCTCAAGTATCACCACAGCTGCTCAGAGAGAGAGAGAGAGAGAGAGACGGGACATCCCTCGCTCTTTATCATATTTTAATCTCTCCATCTCTATATGTAATGCTCTCATACTAAAAAATAATTAAATATGGATAGATTGAGCTATCAACTAGCTGACATTGGCTGTTTTGAAATGTACATTACATAAGTGAGGCTTTAGTGTCCTAAAATATTATATATATATTATTTATTTTGTTAAACAATGCAATAAATATAATTAATAAACATTAATATATTACATTTGTTGTGTGTGTGTGTGTGTGTGTGTGTGTGTGTGTGTGAATATTGGCACCCTTGGTAAATATGTCTGTATAAATTAATCGGCATTAATCCATTTGATCTTTTATTTAAAACATTCACAAAAATCTAACCTTTCATTGGATAATAAGAATTTAAAATGGAGCAAAATATAATTAGGAAATAAATGTTTTTCTCTAATACTCATTGGCCACAATTAACTCTGACGAGTCCGTTAACAGCTGTTGCAAGGAGAGAGAAAATCAGCATTGGTGTTGCGATGTTGTTTGATTTCAAATTGATGATCTGTTTATCTTTGTTTTAGGCTGGGAGGGTAATGCAGTGCTGGAGCTTCTGGCTGGGCCTGATACTGGTGCCAACAGCATGTTTACTCAAAGATGTGGTGTGGAATGCGTGAGTAATGTACCACACACATACACATATCCGGGTATTTATGGAGAAAATACAGTGTGATTTGGCAATATGTATTAGTCACTCACATAAACAGACTGACAGTTTCTCACTTTGTCTTGCTTGTGTATGTCTGCATGCAGAGGACGGCGCACAGTGAGGAAGACTCTGCTGGAGGAGGTGCAGGAGCTGGAAGCTCGGGCTGTGGACCCTGGGGCAGCCGTCCTCAGAGATGCCAGTGGCCGCAGGTATGTCCCTGAATATGCCTTGATGTAAACCAGCCTATCTATAAACTCCCCTGTAATACCTCAGGTTGATTTACAAGTTGTTGTAATATAGATTCAGGCAAATTCATAATTTTGTTTTGTTGTGTTATTTTTTATCATTAGCTCTGTTTCAAAACATAGTGAGCTGACTTGCTGCCTACATAGGCAGTTGCCTACTATAGCAGAACACTAACTGTAATGAAAGTGACCGAACATAGGCAGCAAATGCCTGAGCATTGCCAGAGAAAATAACACCCTACTTAAAATAAAAAGCAGAAATATAAATAATAACATAGCACATAAAATAGACATTATGTGTGTATATATAATATGTATTAATTAATTAATTTGTATTAATTTATTTTTTAATTACACAAATATAATATTTATTTATTTACCATTTTTCCACTTGAATATTAATAATTGTAATGACTGATTAATAATAATTGTAGTAATATATGATTATTATTATTATTATTATTAATGTATTGATATATATGTAAAGAAAAATGAATAATTGACAGTACATTTAAATTAAATATATAATATATAGTTTTACTTATTTATATATTATATATAAGTTTACTTATATATTTAATTAATTTTAATATGATTTCATATGAATTTAGATACATGTAATAATTATTTAAATATAATTAATTAAATTAATTGACAATCATTGATGTTTTCCTAATATATTTTGTATTTTGTTTTATTAATTTAATATATAAAATAATTACCCTCAATTAAATACCCCCTTTATTTTTTCTTTGTTGTTGCAGAAGGAAGCTCACTAGGTTTTGGAGCTGATTGATTTGTTTATGTCTTTTGTCTATTAGCATATTGTTTGTGAATTAGTTTGTGGATGTGTGTTTGGGAAAGAGACTGTTTCTGTTGATTGTGATCCTCTGTAACCCCTGCCTGAACATCCACAGACCCAATGCTGAGGATTCATAGACTCATAGAGTCAAAGACAGGCATGTGCAGGTAGAACCAGCTGCCTGAGTTTCTCTGTAAGATGTGCAGTGACCTGTTTCCTCCTTCCCTTAACCTTCCTTTCATCACCATCATCATCATCTCATTACTTTTCTTTCACTTTTCTCTTTCACGTTCTGCGATATCAGGCGGCCATGAGCTGGTCAGGTTTGCCTAGCTATAAGCACTGGGTGTGTGTAGCTTCCTTGAGATCGTAGCTCTGTGCATGTGTTTGTTTTCAAACTGTGTGTTTGTGGTTTGAGGCGGACTGCGTGGAGTTATTGCATGGATTTAACAGTTTAGCCCAGATATATTACTCTACATATTGCGTTTAGTGTAAAGCCCTATATGAGACAGGAAGTTGGCAGACAGACGTGTAGTCTCATGCAGTTTTTTTGTAATACCTTGGAGTGTTTCGTGGTCTTTAGGCCTCTAATTTATGGCAGGGAGTTGACAGAATGGACTTCTAATCAGAGGGATGTTGGCTGTATGCCCTGTTTGCATTTACCTCCTCATTCCACCAGAACAGAACACTTGACCTCATTTGTTTCAGTAAATATCCAGCTGTAAAAAACATAATGGTTGTAAGTCATCCTGAACGAGTGTAGAAATCCGCTGAATGATTAAACGTCAGCTTGAATTCGACATCACTGGGCGGAGGCTGACACAACTGAAGAGCATATCCTAGGCGTTTACATTTGATATTATTTACCCAAGAAGACCCCAACTAGCCCTGCTGGACAAAAAGCGAAGTATTTTCCAAAGTATAAGCCAAGCCTAGACTTGTACGCGAGGGACGGTTGGAGGAAAGTAAGTTATTGAAAATTTGATTAATCAAAACAGTTGTCTGATATTCCAAGCATTGTCTACGTTCCAGAGAAACGACAGAGGAAGAAAGAGCTCCGGTTACCAGCAAGCCTGTGCGACATTCCATCCTTTTATTTCTTTATTTATCCATTCATCATCCCCGTCTTTCAACCGGTCATCTGTTTTGCAGACGTAGTTTTCATTGGCCGATGTGCTGCCATATCTCATATAATGTTGTCAAATTTTTTACTACGCTGCCAAATGAATGCCACGTCCTTCCCATCGATTACAGTGCAAACGGTCCCCTTCGTAGCACAATATAAGTTTGAGATGTAACCTTGAGAAGTTTGGCTTTCCTCCATAACAACTGGTTTTCGGATCACTCTTTCTTTTATGGATGAGGGGAAAGATCACTTTCATCTGATTTACTGGGAAACATCGTAGACTGATTGTTCTACATGGAACGTGTTTATCAAAGACAGGGTCGGGCTCCTTTTGATTTCTCATCATTTCAAAACTGGCCGCAAAATGGCCTCAGATTCAGTTTCCAGAATTGAAATTTTGCCATTTAATTCAGCAACCAGAGCCTTCTTTATTGGCTTCATTAATTTAAGAATAAAGAGCTGTTGAATACTTCTCATATTGATCGATTTTGTTTGAAGGATTGCAATGCTTGAGGATATAGTGCTGTGGAAATATTCAAGGAGATTTTTTGGATCGCAGGCCTAAGTTTAATGTTGTTTAGGAGTGCTTTGGGAAGCCATTTCTTAGAATTGTGCGAGTATGTGTGTGTAAATGCATGTTCTGCTCAAGTGAACATCATTAAACGTGTCTGCCGTTCACCAGGATTGCCCAGCGGCAGAGTAGAGGACTGTGTGTTATAGAAATGCATGTGATTTGACCTCTAGCTGTCGTGTGTAGCATATCAGCCAGTAATTGTGCTGTGATTGGTGGATTAACCCATCTGTCTCTGTCTGTCCAGTCTGAACGAGCGTGCCCACCTCCTGACACGGGTCTTCAGGAAAATACCTTCCAGCGTGGGACGCTCAAACTCTGTGCAGCAGACCGTGTCACGTAAGTGCATGTTCCTCATGCACCCTTTTTAATGCCTCTCACCCACTGAGATCTGCAGAACCTGTACAACTGCAACTAATTATCATCATTATTATATTATTATTAATCTGTCAGTTGTCAGTGCTTCATGAGTTTCTTGTCCGAGCTAATGAAAGAAATCTTAAATTAATCGGTCACTTTGATTAATCAGATAAATACAGGTTTATATACAGAAAAGTTTTATTTTCTGTATTTTATTGGGGAAAATACTAAGGTTGGGGTTGGTAAAAAAACAACAGTTTTTAACATAAGTCATTTATGCTCACCAAGGTTGCATTTATTTTTTAAAAATAATGTTAAAAAAAGCAGTATTATCAAATATTATAATTTTTTTTATATATCATTTATTCTTGTAATGTCAGTAGAATTTTCAGATTTTATCTGTTCACATCTGTTGACCTTATATGAAGTATTCAGTGTCACATAATCCTTCAGAAATAATTCTAATTTGCTGATTTGATGCTCAATAAACATTTATTTTTATTATCAGTGTCGAAAACAGTTCTGCTGCTTAATATTTTTGTGGAAACCATGAAGTTCAAAGGCATTTATTTGAAATGTAAAAATGTTTAACATTTTAAATGCCTTTACTTATTGATCAATTTAATGTGTCTTTGTTTTTTTTTTAAGTAAATTAATTTTATGCAGCAAAGTTACTGACCACAAACGTTTGAACGGTATTCTAAGTATTTGCTAAAAATATCATGTAAGAAGTTTTACTATGCTATACATATGAAAAACTTTCATAATATACATTATAAATTGTTTATCCCCAGTTTTAAAGGTGCAACGCATATATCCCTATAATAAAAGCTAATGATTGTTTTCTCTCTCTCCCAATAGATGGATATGCGTTCTCACAGGAGGAGCACGGCGTGGTGTCGCAGTCCCAGGTTGTTCGTTCTTACGACACCACCCGTCAACGCCCCAGTCTGGAGCTGTAGCCACAGCGACAGCTGATAGAGACTTTAAGGACACACCTGTGCTGGGTGATCCTGCTGTGGCCTTTAAGCTGAACTAAACTGAACTGGGCACAGCTAGCGCAACACTTGGCCGAGCTACATAACACACCGCCTCTCAATGAGGGAGTGGATTTACAGGAAACGGAGGGTTGGTTGGGGTGGGCGGGCATATTCTCACACCGAAACGGCCAGTTGAAATGCACTACACACGAATGGACAGGCGAAAGGAGCCAAGTAGCATCCAGAAGCAGAAGCCAGAGACAATGGTGTCTGTATTACGAGTCACAAGACTGCTTCCTTTGGTTCTGCCTGGTACGGGTGTGTGTTTGCATCTGCACTTTCGTGTATGTGAGCGTATATATCGAGAAGGATGTGCATATGTGCTCTTATTCGTCGTTGTGTGTGTGTGTGTGTGTCGGTTGTGGGGCGGCTGTTGCGCTTCTCGGTGTGTCTGCATGTGTGTGTTTTTGTTGAGTCCTAGCATCTGTCTCCAGAGATCGAAGTTTGGCGTATCCATCATCACCACGGCGAAGCAGGAGGGGAGGCCACTCTAAACAAACACAAAACAGCCACCCACATGCATACACTCTTTTTGGAGGAATGCCCATTGCAGACCTGAGATGGGGGAGGTGTGGCTTACAGATGCCGCAGACACACGCATGCACCCACACGCATGCACCGTTCCCATCCAGCGAGGCTGCCAAAACACACAGCGATTCCTCCGAGGCGGAACCCCCACCCTGCAGCATGGAGCTTCCCAGCTTACCACACACACACAAATACACCTTCTCTTGCTCTCTGTATCAACTAATCTTCTACTTAATGGCCGCCTGTATCTTAGAGCTCATGTTCTCTCCCTCTGCCTCTGTCTTTGATTCTCTCTCTTTTTCCAGATCAGCAATCTCCGTGTCTCCTTGTTCTCTTGGTCTAGTTATCCTTTCATTCCCTCTCTGTTCCTGTCGGTGGCTGCTGTGGATCACAGCTGTAGCTTTTGCTTTTGTCCGCTTTCACTCGACTTGTCGTGTTTCTGGACTGTTTTGTCAAATAAACTGGACTTGTGACTCTGTGTCATTCTCTTTTTAAGCCTTGCTTTTGTCCTGTTGTTGTCCTGTAATATGAGTGAGTCATTTCAGACAAATTCTTACTATTGTTCAGTTTAAATTTGTGGGTTCACACTCATGTAGTTCCAAACTTTCTTCTGTGCAACAGAAAAAAAGAGATCAAAAATGTTCATGCCACTCTTTTTTTGTGGAGCAGGAACTCTTTTTATATATATATATATATATATATATATGGTCAGGCTGTCTGCAGGATTTTTTAAATCAAATGTAAGACTTTTTTTAAAGACCCTTTTAAAACCTGCACAAATAACATTAATACCACATGAGCAGGGTAGGGAAATGGTAACATTAATCCTTTAAATGACAAAAAAAACATGATTTCAGATACAGGTTTTCACAAAGTTTTGATAAAAAAATTATAAACTTAACATTTCAGTGTTAGTCAAAAATATGAATTATTATATTTGAACAATTATCAAACAATTACATGAATTTATTAACATAAATATATCGTAGTGTCTTAATTTAAAACTGCATGTTTTTTGCGTAAAAATATGGGTCGATTTTCGCTTTGGTCTGAACAAAAATAGCAGAAGGTCTTACTGAAAGTAATTTTTCCCCACTGTGTCCGATATTAAAATCAGTGCAGCTTTCGAGATATTAAATTAAATTCTTCCTCCAGAGTTTCTGTCGTCTCCTCCCATTTCTACCACTGATGATTCAACTTCCCTCGTCCGTTGATAACGGTTGAGGTCACAGATGGGTTGAATTTTTGATGATGTATCAATTGTGTGAATAGGATGCGTTTCATACAAGATTTTGTTACTGGACAACCTTGGAATAAAATACTGATGTGATTATTCATATATGCCTAAGGAGGTTTGGGCCATACAAAATAAGGGAGTTTACTGGGAGAAATAACAATACAGGAGGTGGGAGATGGATGTGGGAGACTCCCAGGGACAACTGGAGTGTTAACAGGTCTTCTGTTAACTCATTAGGGAGTTCGAAGCTGGTTTGTGAATCATTGGAAGATTTGGACCTATTTAAAAGAACCATTTCATATGAGTCAATTGTTTGCCATTCCACAATCTCACTTATATCTGACAAAAAGAATGTTCCCTGGAGTAAATTTACTCAACCAAAATGCCTATTAATTTGTATTCATATTTTATTTAATTTTTAGTCGTTTTGTTTTGTGCTTTAAAAAAAAGTATATTCTCTTTTTCTTCAATTAATTTTTATTCCAGTTTTAGTTATTTTAGTAGTTAAACTTTAGTTGCCAAAATTTCTAATTTTCATTTCATTTTTAATTTTAAAGTTGTATCACATAATATCTATATTTCGTTTCAGCTTTAGTTCAATTAACAAAACTATATAGTTTAATAACAAAGCTATGTCTAACTATATGTGCCTATTCAAATAGATAAAACGACTCACAGTTCAGAGAGGAGTCATTTGTAACTGAATGATTCACTGACCGTTGACTGAGTGAGTCTTGTTTACTTGCTGGGAATTCGAACATTCGAAACTGGTTTGTGAATCTTTTGATTTTGACTCATTGAAAAGAACCGGTTCGTATGAGTCAATTGTTCGTGATTCGACTACCACAGAAAGTTCTCCTAACTAGAGTTTAACGCGTTGCTTCAAATTCAGTGGTGAGTAAATAATATGAGAATTGAATTAATTCTATTCGAATTTACATCATACATTCATCAGGTTTTTAAGGGATTAGCACATTTGAATAGCAGCCTATGTGAAAGGAGATTGTTATGAAATTGCTGAGCTAAAAAAATGAGCTTAGCGTGATTTGGTTCACTTACATGCTGTCTTAAAAAAGTGAAAGCCAGCATTCACTAGCGGGCTTATAAGTGCAGTTTGATTTGTGCTTTCTCCGTCCGGGTTGGTTTGAAGTGCACTTCAGAGCTGAGTCAGAGTTACAGGTTAGGAAATGAGCTGAGGTGGAGTGTTATTATAAGATTAAAAACAGGAAAGAAAGGAGAGTACGAACACATTTACAGCATATGTAGATCTTACCTTATTTAAACCCCGAATCATTCAATTTACAAAAGAACACATTGTACATCAGCGCGTTTGTGAGGGATGAACTACAGATGTGTTCAATATATGTTCTGAATTAACGATAGGTGCGTCGAAAGGATTTTTAGAATAATCCCCATACGAGTTAATTTAAGTCTTAATGTAAACCCCATCAGTCCCATGATCCCTCGTTGCTAAGAAGTCCACACCCACGTCTCTGAATATGAGCCAGCTCTGTCCAGCTCCACTGCCTCCAATATGAGGAATCCATTCCTGTTCCACCTCAGCAGGAACCACAGGGATCCATTTCAACTCTGTCCAATGACTCCCCAAACGTTAAGTCTGACCCTAAAGTTTCCATATATACACGCCAAGAACACAGGCAGGCCTAACTAACTGCAATTATTGTGGGTTTTGTTTGTTTATTATAGTTGCAGCCATTGTCTGGGTGGAAAGTGTGACTAGTGACGTGTGCTGTTAAGTGTTTAAAGACTCTCGTTTAAAGAGTTTTTATTCTAGCAAGTTAAATTATGAAAAGTGATTTGTGTTTTAGCACTTTTAAGTAATATTTATATAGATTTAGCTTTTAAATCCTGTTTCATATGTGCTGTGCAAAACAAATATTACTAACTAAACACACCTGTCAGTTCTGAGGTCATTTGGTTCGATATTATTAATATCAATTTTTTTTACCTAATGTGTTTAACATAATATTACATATGGGGGAAAATTATATTTTAGTTTTGTTCTAGGTGATTGTGTTTTAATAATAAATTAAGTGAATGTATATTTATAAAATGTCACGTTATACTTGGTGCAGTATGTGTAATTAAAAAATTACAATTTCCACTAAATTGATGATTTCCTTCATTGTAGAACAGCCTGTTAACATTCATCTATTACCCATGTTAACAGCTTGTAAATGTATTTTGAACTGGTAACACTTCATCTTTCAACAACATGAAGAATATGACCATTTGTATTAATCTCAATGTTGACAGGTGCCGTCATTTACTGTCATTCATCATCAGAATCTCCCTCAGAGAGACCAGCAAAATGACTTTTATCTTTTGGAGTACTTTGACTGACTATTCTTTAAAAAAGGTTGAGCAGCTCAACAGATTTGATATTGATAAAAATGCTTCTTGATCAGCAAATCATCATATTATAATAATTTCGGAAAGATCATGTGACACTGGAGCAATCACGGGAATAAATTATATATATAAAAAAGTGATTATACTTCACAATACTGTTTTTATTGTATTTTTGATCACATAAATGCAGTCACTGCATAACTTTCAATATCTTACCAACCCCAAACATTTTAACAGTAGTGTGTATAAATATAATATATAGCTGTTCAATCATGACGTCAACTCAGGCTAATTCAGCTTGGTATCCAGAATATATATTTAAAAGTAATATGAACATGCGCATATAGTTTTATGACTAAATGTCAGTCTGTATATGGAAACACTTAGCATGGAAACTATGCAAAGATTTATGCTCGCAGCTCTTGGTCTCAGTTTCGTCATGAGTGTTGAGAGTGATGAAAGTCTTGCACTTAAAGTCCATGTGTAACAGGAGCACTCGGTTTAATTTAGCCAAGGCAGTGATGCAAACGGGCCCTGCATATCTTCATTTGAGAGCGCCAAACATACCGCTGACAGCAGCTCTCAGCATCTCTTACAAACAACCCAGTGACACTTCACAGTCTCTAAAAATATTTATTATAATTATTATATTTCATATGTAAAAGACACATGGCACCCTGCTCTCAAAAAGAGAGAGGCACATTCAAACAAAAATACACATTCGGTTTTACAAACACACACGTATCTTACACAAAATTAGATCTGATGAGCATGAAAAGTTGCCCACAGATACAGTCAAAACAGACGTGCTCCTGTCAGGACAGACTTTGCTACATTTCCTGTAGGGGTAAACCATCCCATCTCAAACTTTAGTGATTGTTCACAGAAAAAATTTACTTCATAATTTACTCTTGTGTCATTTCAATCAGTGGAACACAAAAGATGATATTCTAAAAAAAACGTTTTTGTCTAAAACAACCCCACTGACTACCATCACTTACTTGATATGTTTTAGTATTGTATATTATTATAAAATATTTTTTTTCAGTCACTGTAATTTTAGTTTTAGTTATTTTAATATTTTTATTTAGCTTCAATTTATTTGACCGGTAATTCAGTTTTAGTTTAACTTTAGTACTTCAACTTAAACTTTAGTTAGTTGCCAAAGCAACTCTTTTTTCAGGGGTTTCATCTTAAAATATATAGTTTAAAAATGTTTACATTTTAAACTATTTGCTTTTGCCATTTAGATTAGTTTAAGTTAAATATGTATATTTTAGAATTCTATTCTGTCTAGAATTTTTAATAGTTTAGTTTTCGTTAACAATAACAGCACTAACTTTCATTGGATGACATTTTTTTTAATATAGCTTTTATTAATATTTTAAGTTATTTTCCTTTATATTGTCCACATTTTCCTTTAAAGTTAAGTGTTTGTTTTAGTAATTTTGTTTTGTGCTTTTCTCATTTGTTTTTTCATATTCTATTTTTCAAAGCAATTTTTTTCCACGGTTTTCATCTAATATATAATTTTAGTTTAACAGCAATTTGTGCTATAAAAATTTGCTTTTGCCATTTGTTATTAGCTTTCATTTCAGTTTTAATTAGTTTATACAACAACACCACTGACTTGCATTAGATGGGAAAAAACAGACATTTTTGAAATATCTCCTTTTGTGTTCCACAGAGTCATAAGGTTTGAAATAACATTTTGGAGTGACCTTTTTAACTTCCAGCTCTAAAACCCAAATGACTCCGACTGATGTTTTTGGTGCATTTAATTTCATTGTGATTTTTCTGCCAGTCTGAGATCTAATGTTGGAGATTTAGTAGTTCAGAAAGGTGATGGCCTTCTCCTGGAGGAGCCTGGGACTGTTCTATCCTCGCTAAACTGCTGCCTTTGAGCACGCTGAAAGAAACCCACTCCAAATGAAATGCCCTGGAACCCTTTTGGTACTCCTCGAGTGTACCTTATGCTAACAGAGGGGAAGAAAAGTGGCATACATACACAGTCCTTTCACAAGGCAGAGACTTGGTGAAGGGGAACAGTTGGCAGACCGTTTTTACTGCGTAATTGACTCTTGTGCTTTCAGAAGACCGCTGATCTCAGCTACACACACCTTCGCACATCGCTTTCCCAAACACAGACCTATAGTTTTGTATATTTTCTATTCAGTTCCTTGGCAATACGAAAATTACTTTGGTTCTGCAGAATGTGAGTGTGTATATGCGAAAGTGTAAGTGTGTGTGTCTACTGTATGTGTGTGTGTTGCAGTGGGCAAGAGGGTGGAGCGTCACAGTCTGTGTCCTGCATTCACTTCATTAGATTTTAAGCATCCAATAGGGAGCCAGGACTGTTTTTCACATTACAGCACCTGTGATTCCCATTACACACAACATATAGTGCACTACACACACACATATTCACATACTGCATCTCATAAACCAACACACCCATACAGTCACGCACAGAGCGCACATGCACGGTTATACAACACAAATATACATTGCATATATACACGCGCTTCATTTACAACGGCACTGTTAGCACTTTTCAAGGCACGTTACACACACATCCAGTCATCTCATAAGCACTGTGTCCTTTATATCACAGAAAACAATGTTGTGTTTGATAAAGCACCGCTTTGAGAGTCTCACTTGTGTGGTTGCAAGCCATGACTCTCAATTTTGTGCCCTGAACTGATTATTTGAATTGTGATTTTGATTCCTATGATGGTCCCATTGGGATTCACATGGTAACTGGAGGGTATTTTTGATCCCCGGTCACACTGGCCACACTAGCCATGCTGGTTGGAGGGTAAGGAGACTGAAATGGGCGGTAGCCTGCTTGAGAGGGATCTAGGAAGGCAGGAGACTGAGAAACATGGTGGGCGAATCCGATGTACTGAGGATGTAGAAACTGGCCTTGGTGAGGAAGGATTTGAGTGGCTTGCTGGCAGTTTAGCACTGAGAAGTTGGTAGGCATGTTCAAATAGACGCTGCCGTCCTGAGGGAGGCAGCACGAGGCCTGGGCGCGGAGCATAGGGGCGGGGCGGGGGGCGGCAGGCGGAGCTGAGGAGCTGGAGGAGGTGGCCGTGCTCGACTGGCGGGAGGATGAGCCTCGCGACGTACCTGTGCTGGCCATCATGGGAATCGTCTCAAGGACGCGGGTGCTGCTGGACCCTCCTCCTGAGCCACCGCCTGATGAAAGCTCCTGTTTGGGACGGAGACAGCGGCAACAGCACACGGCAACAACAGAGCCCACCAGCACGAAGGCAACGAAGACCGAGCCGACGATCAGGAAGGGCACGTAGATGGGTACTGCAGAGCAAAAGAAGGAAACCTTTTCAAGTTTTTTTTATATAAAACTTCTATTTAATTTGCTTAACTGAAAAATTCGGTATTTGAATTTGTTGGAAAATGTATATGTTCCATTAGCTTTATAAGAGTATTTCTACCTGTTTTTTGAGTGGACTAAAATATGTTGATTATAGCTCCAAATAAATTTCAACACAATGTGTTCCAGTTTATTCGACAACTGGACATATGAAAAGTGATTCTGAAAGTGATTCTAAATGATGTCTGTGTTGTTATAGTTGTGGTGTGGACTTTGTTTCCGCCACTGAATAAAAAAAGATAATTGCGAGTTTTTATCCCACATTTCTGACTTTTTTTCTCAAAATTGTGAGATATAATCCGCTTTCGGGTGAGACGTTAAACCGAAGTCCTGACTCTCTGTGGTCATTAAAAATCCCATGGCACTTCTCGTAAAGGTGTCCTGGCTAAATTCCCTCCACTGGCCCTTGTCAATCATGGCCTCTAATAATCCCCATACACTTGATTGTCTCTATGACTCTCTCTTCTCTCCACCTGTAGCTGGTGTGTGGTGGCGCATACACTTGATTGTCTCTATGACTCTCTCTTCTCTCCACCTGTAGCTGGTGTGTGGTGGCGCATACACTTGATTGTCTCTATGACTCTCTCTTCTCTCCACCTGTAGCTGGTGTGTGGTGAGCGCACTGGCGCCCGTTGTCCTGGCGGCCGTCGCATCATCCAAGTGGATGCTGTATACGGTGGTGGTTAAGGAGAGACCCCACCCCCACCCAGTCAGCAACAATTCTGACTATTTCTCGAATTGTGAGTTTATATCCTGCTATTCTGAGTCTGACTTTATAACTTGCAATTGTGAGCTTACATCTTGCAATTTTGACTTAATTTATCAGAATTACGAGTTTATATCTCAAAATGTTGTCAGAATTGTGAGAAAATCTTTTTTATTCAGTGTCGGAAACGGGCTTCCATGGGATTTCGCTATACAATAGTCAAAACTTTATAGTTATGGTTACATGGCTATAATTGTCGTTTTTGTTATAAACAGGCCTTTGCCAAACTAGAGTACACATTATAGTAATGTTTCCTGGTTAATTTCAAATACAATGTTTATGACTCATGGTTCAGTGAGGAAATTAGATGTGAACTCAGAAACAGCTCTGGGGTGCATTTCCCAAAAGCAAATAGTCGCAAGTTCCGACGTTACCAATAGGTGTCAATGGAACTTATGACCATAGTTTGCTAACGATGCTTTTGGGAAACGCACCCATGAACGATTCACTGATGCAAACCGCTAAATCACTAGCGAATTCAAGGCTGTTTCGTGAAACTTTCTGACTGATTCATTAAAAAGAATCACTTCATAAGAGTCATTTATTCATGAATCAGACATCACGGTTTGTGCTGTGTTCATTGTTGTGTACAGAAAGTACTAGCGCGCACTCTAACAAGATGACATCTGATAAAACAGCTTGTATAGATTTTAAATTCTTGTTGCTGTTTTTGTTTTTTTTCGCATTTGCTATCATTAGTCACAGTCTATAAGTGGTTGTTTACTGGCCCAGATCAAAAGAACAAACTCAAATCATCTGCTTCAGTGTAAATCTTTTGGAGTTTTTGCCCGTTTTATCATCCACCAGGTGACGATCAGAATCCCTTGTAAGTAATCTCATCAATAAGCAAGCTGCTAGATTTGAGGTATCATTCATAAAGTACAATTTAAAACCTTGTTTTTAAATTTGATGCTTGTAATAAAACCTTCATGATGTATTTAGGTCATCCAGCTGTATTCACTGCCATTGATACAAGTACATGTAACGTTATAGTGTGTATCAGGCCTCCTTAGCATCAAAAACAGAGAAAAGTGCTGGATGGCAACATATTGGAGGACTTTGGGGGGTTTTGTTTGTATATAGCCCTTGAGCAATGTGTTTCCTTCTCTTTAGAAAGCACGCATCCGTTTCAAATTCCAGTCCACATCTAAAGTAATTGTACCTCCACTGCCATAAGGAAGACTAGGATATCAGTAGTGTGACTAAGCTCAATGTAACTTTTACACATCTAAATAGAACAATAAGCAAGTTTGAGGTCTAAAGCATTGCTGAACCTTGCTGATGTGTCACATATGCCATGCGTGTGTATCTTTAAATCAGAGAACAGAGAGCCACACGTTTCCACCACTCACAGATGGGTAACCTGCTGGCTCATGTGAGATGAAGGGATTTGAGAGAGAAGCAAAATTGAAAGACGAGATGTTACAACAGTGACTCGTCCCCAGGGGTCCGGGGCCCCTCATTAACACTTATTAAGACAGGTTTGATCTGCTCTAATCTCCTGCAACCAGCACTGACCTTTCTGTCCTTGCTGCCTGACTGTGTGTATGCTTTTTTCGACAGGTAGCTCTTCATTAAAAATGACCTTTATAGCTTAATTAGACATCTGATCACCCGAGGAAAGCTTTCAGCATTTACTTTGTTGCAGCTGGTCAGGATCTTTCACTCTCATAATTGAGTTGAATCAAATCATCTATAATAGCCAATGCAAACTGGCTTTTGATTTTATTGTAGGAGCCATAACCTAAAAAAATTGGCCATTGTTTATCAACTTATTATAACATTGAATCAAAGACATGACTACTTGCAGAGCCATAACCTAAAAAATGCAGCCATTGTTTAACAGTTTCTTATAACATTATTGAATCAAAGACATGATTGCTGTGCAAAATTGATTACAGGGGGTATTTTTACAGGAGCTCTTTTGGTAGTTATTACTATAACATTGGAATTTTTCAGTAAATGACCAGAATTTTGGCAAGCTTTAAGTTTACGTGCATGTTTTGAAAATCAGTGCTTATTTGGCAGTTGAAATACCCCTTTTTTCCAAAATGCCCTATTCACAATTACACAAATGTGTGTGGAAAAACAATAGAGAATCTGTTGTACATGTTATTTCCATAGATTTATTGTTCATCAGAGATGCTTTGGGTTATAATTCAGAGTGTGCTAGTAGTAACAAAGGGTTTCTAATGAGATGGATGGTGACAGTCATGCCAGGAGTTTGCAATAGTTTTGTTAAAACAAGTAAAATATATATTTCTTTACTCTCAGTATCATTTAGATAAATATGGAAGTCTTGCAATTCCATGTTTCACAATTCTGTCTTTTAATCCTCACAATTCTTAGAAATACCACAAGATATAAAATCAGAATTGCGATATAAACATTAGCAATATGTTAACTTGCAATCGCAAGAAAAAAGTCAGAACTGTAATCACAATTACCTTTTATTTTTAATTCAACTGCAGAAACAAAAAACAAAACAAAAACAGAATTGTGAGACGTGAACTGAGAATTGCGAGAAAAACATGATTGTGAGATTAATAGTAACAATTACCTGTTTAATTTTTTTAGCCCATGGCATCCATTCAAATTAACATATTATATATATATATTATAAAAAATATAAAAGGAAAAACTATGTATGCTACTTGTACACCTGATTTATTTGTTGTAGTCAAATCAAGAATGTTAGTGGATCTGAAGTTCACTGCTGATACAGGATGACAGCAAAGCCTCTCTCGTGTCCTTAAAAGGATTTGGGGCCCTTAACATGAATTCACACCTGTTGCATTATTGTCCGAGTGGAGCCAAGACTTCAGCTGCCAGACAGGCTCTGTCAAACTTGATGCCCACATGCCTGTAGCAGACCACCATTTCCTCTTGCCTTTCGGATATGCATCATTTAGAAGAGTCTAAAAGCTCCCTACTTCCTACACAAAGTGATACAAAATCACTTTGTTGTTTTAGTTTTTTAGGTTAGAAGTTGTTTAGAACTCAAAATCTACATTTGTATGAATTTGAAGGAGAATATTTGATTTGTTAGTTTTATAAGTTGTCAGTTCATACGTTCAAATTCATGTACATTTTACCGTTTATTATTTAAATTAAATTATGCTGAAAAGTATTGTGCATTAATAGCAAAGTTGTGACAACAACTTACTCTGTAGGCCTATTGTGATTTTATTCAACTGTTGCCTTTTTGGGGTCAATAGCTGTGGAAATAACTGAGACGTTAAAGTATGTGTTTATATAGCCTAGAAATTGAACAATAAACCTACTCTAAGAAACATTCACTTGAGTGAAAAGTGTGACAACTAGCCCCAGTGTCCCCATTTGGTTCAGCTCAAGGGAAATTCGTGGACTCCAGTTGAATTAAAAGTTTTTGAGCTTGCACAAAGTCAGAGGAAACGATGCACCGGTGAGGGTTACTTTATGAACGAGGCTGTCAGCACATCGCACCGGAGATCCGGTCAAGTCTGAATTTGATCCTCGTGGGGAACCGGACGACTGGAGTTCGCGCGCGCTCGTTACTGTGCTATTTAAAACCGAGCGTAGTACAATTTACCATTTGTGAGTGAGAGGACGGTTAGGTGCCAATTTGGATACCAAGTTAACGGCAGCTGTCAAAACCCGGATAAGCAACGACATTTAACCCGTTTATTTAAGGATGAGAATCGTTAGTATGCTAAGAAGAAAAAATCCTACTGCATTTACAGCTCTCACAAATCTATTGACAAATTATCATATAATTTCAGATTTCAATAAAACAGCTTAACTAATCAGAAACAAAGGCCTATTCATAAATTCAATCCACTTATTGATATGCTAGCTACTATATATTATACAAAGAAATGGCATTTAAAATGATAAAACTTCATGAATTATACTTGCATTAATTAATTAATTTAATAAAATACGTATTATTGCAACACAACCCTTAATGTATATCTTTAAATACACCCACACAGTAGGCTACTTGGTTCATTTCGAGTCGGAAATGACGAAATTAACGACTCGCAGTTCAGTGAGTGAGTCCGATTAGTAACCGCTCCAATTGATTCAGAAGTGATTCACTAAAAGAGCCGGTTCATAAAGAATCACTCGTTCGGGAATAATGGAGCTCGTTCTAAATAAGAAGCGCTTCTCGAAACTCAACCCAACTTTCTCATTTAGTTGGGCTTTTACACACAAAACGCCCGAGGCACACATTAAGTGGCTCGATATGCGTTACACACTGCTCTAAAAGTTATTGAATTAAACCATTTAAACTTAGCTGGTGTACAATTTGATTACACGGGAATTTACTAATTTGTTTCAGACAGAGGTAGTTACTCTACCAGAAAACAATGCAGACTTCAGCTTACCTGCCGCAGAATTTTTGTCGTCCTTGTTCCCAGGGTTGGTGTCTTGTGTCTGCTTATCGTTATCACATGTGCCCTGGTCCAGGCGAGCCTCTGAGCTGGAGCAGCAGTATCTGAGCACGCATTTCCCGCAGCAGATGATGGCCTCGGCGCTGTCGTAGCGCTCCGGGCACTGAAAGCCGTCTCTCCACGCACCCTGAGCGTCATGAAAACCGTGACAATATTCTCCATTCGCCTTCACGTTAATTATGGTCACAAGTGTCAATACCACCGAGACGGCTATCGGGAATCCCGTGCATCCCCGCATCCTGTCACAAACCTGTGCGACTAAAATACCTCAGGGTCTGGTCTAGACCTGTTAAGTTAATGACTCGGTAAATTAAACGAGGAGACGCTGCAAAAAGGAACCCAACTAACAACTTTGGAAATGTCATTGGGCAGAGAAATTCCGAGCTTAATTCAATAGATCCAGCAGAATTGCGCCAGACAAGTATCCACTGTTTACCCCAGCCGTCACAAGACTTCCAGTAGCTTTGTTTCTGATTTAAAGTAAAGAGGACACTTATGAAAACGCATAAAAGCCATAAGAGATGGGGTTTTATACTCATAAACCATAAATTCAGAATATCCCATATTCCTGCGAGAAACCTCCAGGACTTCAGACGAACTTTGCATCAATCAAACTCTGAGCGGATCTTCATGTCGCCACTTCTCAAATGTCTTCCCTTGAGGTACGGATCAACCAACACTGACTTCACTTGTAATCCATACGCTAGATTCCTCAATGTGTTCTCGAGATTTCTTTACTAACCAGTCAAGGACGTTTTTCCACATTAATCCATATCATGCGACTTCAGTAAAAGTTTTGGGAGGTCTGGCTCATTAATATTTAAAAGAGCACTCAACTGCAACAACTGATTTCCAAAAGGGTGCAAGCAGTAAGCTGTCAATATCTCAAGCAGGACTAGTGCACAGTAAGGAATCTGTCATTGATAGACTGAGAGTGACCCTCTGACAACTCCTTAATTTAGGGGGTAGCCCACCGTCAAGCGGCGCATGCGCAGTGCCGTGCCTTAAAACTCTTTTGCTTCTCCGCCAGTTCCACAGTGCAAACAAGTGTCATTGTATGTTGACGGGGCCCCTGGGCGTTTCAGGAGTGGCTTTTGTGCGATGGGTGTTTAGTGGTGCCCGTGGGGATCTCCCTGAGCACAAAAGGGACGGAAACGGCGTATTGTAATGCATTAGCTCGCCGGTGGCTCACAACCATTAGACTCGCTTATGCGAATAATAGGCTTCTATCATCAACAAACGGACAGAAAAAATAGCCACGTTTTATTTAATCAATAATATATTAACTTAATTCTTGGATAGATAATATTCAATGAAAAATATGTAACATTCAAACATTCAATAATATATTAACTTAATTCTTGGATAGATAATATTCAATGAAAAACATGTAACATTCAAACCGTAAATTAATTATTTAAAAGGTATAGGCCACTGACAACAGCAAGCGGACAGACAAATATTTATATTAACACATGTAAGTTCATGATATATTCTTACAGATATATGTATGTATGTGTGTATTAATGTATGCAATAACCAACAGGTTACATGTAAACTAATAGTAATATTACATGCTATTCATTATAGTATTGTTTAAAGTCACTAAAAATAAACGATTTTGAGCGTGATCAATGTTGCGTGACATATATTTTATTTTCTGTTTGCACCCTAGAAGACCTTTCCTCGTTCTTCAAGACAAATCTAGTCAAGGTCCCATGGTGACAATCCTGCAGAACTAGACAAAGCAATCTGGTATTCCACAACGCAACTCTAAGTAGACAGTGCACTCTGGTGGATACAATTATCTTGGGGTTCTTGGAGAAACATGTAATAAAACTAAAAGCATACTTGACAACAAAAACATATTTAGTTTATCTATATTTTGTATTTATAGCATTTTAAAACATGATCATCTCAAGGGTTGTTATAATATTTAAGGAAAATAATTGTTGTTGTTAGTCACGGAACACTAACAGTTAGGACTTTTATTTTGAAACTTAGTGTAGCGGTGCTTTTAAATTTGTCCTGAACAACACTTCCTGTTACTACAACAGCAACAAAAACAAACGGCAAAATCTTAGTTCATTGTTCTTCTGTCAGCTCTTGGTGGAATACGTATATATTTTTGTCAGTACTAAGTCAGCTTGTGTCTGTCATTGTGCATAACACGATTAGCTAGTAGTTAGCAAGGATGTGTTTGGAATTTTAGCACGTAACGTTAATGTTATATTAATTAAAAGGTAAGTTTCACAGTTCGTAATGATACGTTAATTTACAATCATTGTCAGAATGTTCTCTGTTCTGTACATACATAAAACTATTCATGTTCAAGTGCAAACTTTATCGTTAGCGGCGTATGTTTTGTCCAGCAGTAAGAATGATATTGTTTGTTTCAGTTAAGTGCCAGCTGTGTCTGTTACAGTGATATGTCTTTAGTGCGGGTGAACCGTCCTTTATACGGTGCGGGTAAAAGACCAGTGCGAAGCAGGAAGGTGTCTGCACCAAAGAACGAATGGGTGGTGAGAACCCGTCATTCAACCAATTACCTGAAATCCTTTTCTGGAGGGGGTGCCTTACCATTTCTATTTTCCGTTTATTTTAGACCACAGTCAATGATCTTTCAGTGCACAGAGCCACACCAGAGGAACTGGTAAGGAGTTTACTGTGAAAGCTGTAAGCTGTTTTCTTAAGGATCTATTGATTATATATTTTTCTCCATGCATTGATCTCTCAGGCTCGACGTCATGAGATGCACAGATCTCAGAACAGGGTCGTGGCTCAGTGGGAATTAAAAGAAAAGGCTCGAACACGCAGACGGGGGAAAAACCAGCCCCCCAGTCCTCCAGGACTTAATAGAGCCCGACTCAACATCATCAGAGAGGTGCGAATGGATGACAGACAGCTCACAAAATTAAGCTTGTAAAAACTACATTTGGGAAGAATGTAATATTTGATACACAGATTTCTAATTTCTCTGAATTAGTAAAGTTACAATCTAAAAGCCCTGTCATATACAGTTTAGACTTTTTATAATGTTTTAAATAACTTATTGATTAATATCAGAAATTGCACCAAATAATATATTTACAATCTCTGTTTTGACCACTGAATACAATTGAGGTGTTTTTCATCTTAAAGTGTGAGCTCCATGTTCTCACTTTATCATACTATATGAGCCATAAAGCCTGTGTATCAAATATGATACTCAACACAAATTTAGATGTATTAAAACAGTTCCATATAAAAAATCACTTTTGTCAAGCTATTATTTTATGTCAGACTTTACAAAGCTCATGCTAACATTTTGTTAGATCAGATAACAAAAGGTTCTGAAAATCTTCTTTTGTTTAGTTGTTTTCAGATCAGTGTCAGTTGCAGGATGTCATTGCACGGTCTGACCGAGCTTTGGCTGAGGTGAAAGACCTGTTTGGTGATGCACCCCGTCGACGCACAGGTAGTTGATTCTTGTGCGGTATAAACTAATGTGCTATTATCTGATCAAACAAGTATTATGTAAATGTACGTGCGAGGCTCAAACCTTTGTGTTTTAGGATTCCCTACCATTACTGTGGCACCTGACTGTGATTCTGACTCTGAGCTTCCTGTCCATCAAAAACCTGATCCTCCTACCCAGCTGTCATTGCTCAGCCAGACTACGATGGATCAGCAGGTACTCGTACACAAGCACCAGCTACAGCTTTTACTCTGTAATAAAACCTAGAATAATAAAGTCTTTTCTAGGCCCTGAATGAGTTGGAGTGTGAAGAGGAACATGAAGTCCAGGATGCCCCGTTCACCTCAGCTCTGTGATGCACAGGTGTGAATGACTGTTCATGTATCTTTAATAAACAACTTCTAATGCATGTTGATTGTCTTTAGCAAGTCATTTTTTCAATGCTTGTTTTCAGAAAAATAAATAAATGTAGGTCAAAGTACTTTCCATGGACCTCAGATCATCCGAGCAAGAGCTACCCAAGACACCATGCAATAGTAGAGTCAGAGAAGATCAGGCAGGTAATGAATGCATGAGCTTCTTCATGTCATTTCAGGTTAATGTCAAGATGAATATATTTAATTAAAATATATATATATATATCTATGCTTCTTTTGCCCAGCCCTCAACGCCACGGTGGCTGTACATCGTTTAAAATCCAGACAGACTTGTCCTGATGTAAACCAGTCTACCTCACTAGTCAACCAGGTTCTGAACCCAGAGCTAGCTTCCTCTCAACCAGGTAGAGTGCAGTTATCAGACACTATTTTTAGTATATTATACAATAACTTAGTAATACTTATTTTAAATTTGTTAAAACCTTTTCTTGTTTATTTTGTAATATATCACAGCATTATTGTTTTGACTTTTTTTTTTCAGGTATTAGGGGAAGGTCATTTCAAGCCGGTAGGGGGCGCTCCGGACACACCTCTGGCCTGAACGGCTCAGGGTTAAGCTCTCTGGCAGGAAACCAGTCCAGTCTGGAGGTTCTGCAGGGCATGCTTGAGCAAGTGGAGACTGAGCTGGACTCTCTAGACCACCAGAATCCTTCACCAGAAGCTGGACCACAGCAACAGAGACCAGGCCTCACCGGCTTCTCTGTGGCTCTAGTGGCGACACTTGGACGTCTAGCCAGTCATATTAGAAAAGTGAGGGCACATAAGTGATATCCAAAACATTCTTTAAAACATTGGTCAAAGGAGTGACTTCCCCATTTACATCACTTGCACAGAAAGAAGAGGGGGCTCTGAGAGAGACACAGGAGAGAAGACGGCTAGAGGAGGAGGTGAAGGAGCAGAGAGCTTTGATTGACGCCCTGACTGTAGAGTCACTGACACTGAGGGAAGAGAGTGCCAACCTGCAGGTGAACTATTTAGCCTTCAGCAACATTAACCAGATATTACTTGCAAGTTTGTCTATTCATATGCCATTTTTGATGGTTTTTGTTGTTGCTTCCATGCAGGCGAGGCTGCAGCAGCAGATATCTGACCTAGAGCAGCGTCTAGATGCAGTAGTCCTGGTGATGGGAAGACCGGATTCTGCAGAACCACACACAACCGAGCAAATCACAGATAATGCAGCTCAAAGTAACTACCACAAATTGTAGATCTACAGATCATGCACCTGTAAACTTAACACTGTTTTAGTTCTATCTAATTTGATCAGGATTGGTTATCTTGAGTATGTAATTGAGCCTGTTCGGCTCACAGAGATTAAAGGGATAGTTCACCCAAAAATTAAAATTGTGTCATTAATTACTTACCATCGTGTCGTTTCCAAACCTGTAAGACCTCTGCTCATCTTCAGAACACAAATTAAGAGGTCTTACAGCTTTGGAATGACATGAAGGTGAGTAATTAATGACAGAATTAAATGTTTGGGTGAACTATCCCTTTAAGAAGAGTGTGTTGTGTTCTATAGAAAGCAGAAATCGGGAGTCCGGCTGTACTGAAAAGGATCTTCAGCAACAGGACTTTGTCTCTGCAGCCGTGCTGCTCTCTCCTCCTCGTCAAAGAGATGGTCTGCCTCCTGCAGGTCAGTCTGAAGTGTAGAAACATCCCTCATTCTGTCAGTTGTGTTTAACACTAAGACAAGCATCACTATTGCTGTTGTTCTTACAATTCCAATGCAACATTTTGGAGGATGATAAAATCCACAGACATTAATAAAAAGGTCCCAGGCCCCCCAGAACCACCATCAACACCCCTGAAAAATACTCAGAACTCCTTACTGATGGATTAGCAAATATCAGCAACGTTGCTAGGTCACACTTTGTTTTGAAAATATAGATATCAAAATTGTTGTGGCTATCTTTGCATTACTGAAACCACTCATTAGAAAATATATTTATTTATGTTTTGATATACGTTCTGAAATTAAATGAGAGTTCCCACGGGTGTAACTTTCTGTAACTCTGCCCATCATTTCAACAATCAAAATGCAGAAAAAACTGATTAAAGTAAAAAAATATATATATTTTAGGACTTAGGAAGTCACTTCTTTTCTCTCTTTTGAAAGCTTGCTAAATCTAATTGAATCATCAATGCAAGTATGACTCAACAGTATTTTGTTATTTCTCCCAGCATGTCGTCCACATTCACACGTACCCCCGCTGCACTACAGTGGCTCCTGTGCAGCAACGGGAAGTCAGGGTTCCCTGGAGGACTTTGACATCTCCATCTCCCCTTCCTCCTTCGCTAGCCTACCACGGCCCACTCCTCTGCTGGACGATCTCTCTCAAGATGCCATGTTAGGGGAGATCGCCGAACTGACACGTCAGAACGCAGTGATCCGGGCCCAGCTGGAGCAGCACCGTCCATCTCCAGCTGGAGCTTCAGTGTCGAGGGAGCAGAGCACAGACCGGCTTTCCGCAGCCAGTTCTGTAGTTAGACAAGTGTTACAGCACACGCAGCAGGTTAGTTACATACTGTGGACTTTGAGTAAAGCAGTCTGCAGTTCCTCACAACTGCTTTTCAATTTATCTTTTCCTCAGCTTTATTTCTTATAGTTGTGCCTTTGCTTCTAACAAATATGACTTTACACTACTGATCAAAAGATTAGGGTCAATAAGATTTAAAAAATAAATGACTCTCTAATGCTCTCCAAGGCTGCATTCATTTGATCAAAAATAGTTAAAACAGCAATAATGTTAAATATTATTTTCAGTTTGAAACGACTGTTTTCTATTTTCATATATTTTAAAGTGTTATTTCTTCCTGTGACACAATTCAGCTGCAATTACTCGTCTTCAGTGTCACATGATCCTTCAGAAGTCATTCTAGTATGCTGATCTCTTATTATATTCTGGTTAATATCACTTATTGAATAGAGGAATTGTAATGATTATTTTTTAATCATATTCACCACAAATTTTTAACCGTAGTTTGTCTCATTTGTGAGACTTGTGAGTTGCTCATAATTGTGTATCTCACAATTTCAACGTATGGCTCTCAATTGTGACCTTTTATTTTTTTCCACCACAATTACATCTTTTGTTTTACTCTGAGGTAGAAACCGGCTTCAATAGTACACAGTGAGTTTGGATGTGGCAGTTTCTTGCATTTACATCTTTTTTTATTCAGCCTATTTCAGTTGAGAGATCCTCAACGATGGAGATTGAACAGAAACTGCAGGAGCTGAACCGCCAAAGTGCTGAAGCAAGAGCTAAACTACTAGAGCTCATTGAACAACAGAAACAGAGCACCTCCCTCAGCGTTTCCCCTGCCATTTCCCCAGTACCTCCTCACTCCAGCAGCACTCATACAGGTGCGTGTCTCTTTTAATAATGCTTACATCCTCTCAGATCCCACAGAATGACTAACTGATGTATGGCGACTATTCGTGTTTTAAAGCAGTTAGAGGGTTAACTCCAGAGCCATTTCTGACACTTCCTGAGAGAAACCATTCAACACAATCCAGTGCAAGTAGTCGAAGGTGAGTTATAAAAAGCCAAGAACAGATTTGTTCATAAGATATGAACAGAAACACATTAGACTTGACTCTTCAATCCAACTGTGCTAGTATAATTACGAGGCTTTTTTCAAATCGGTGTTAAATTGCATTTTAGATTTAGCTAAGTAATATTTTAATGTTGTTATTTTCTCAGGTCAACTGGAAGAGTCTCACCACAAAGTTTGGATAGTGTGGAAATCCAGAAGCTTGAGAATCAAGTATGAAATATCATTTGTATTGCACATATAACCATCATACATAGTTTCTAAAGCTTAACATTGATAATATAGTATCTAAAACTTCAGATATTTATATTACTCATGATTTCAAACTTTGTCTTTTATTTCTGACAGGTGGACAAGCTGAAAAGGGACGGCTGGTTTGCATTGTCAGCTCATGTCAAATGATTTGAGCTCAAGGAATATGGTCTATGAATAACATATTTCCATGCACAATATTATTCCAATACATTTGACATCCCTAGTTTGGTCTGATCAAACATCCTTACTGCAGCATACCTGTGATGCTCATGAGAGAGCCTGTCTGCAACAAACCATGAGAATTATGTGGGGGGTGTTGGCATGGCCAGATTACATTGATAAACAATAGATAACTCTTAGTATTTACCTTGTATGACATTTACTTGAATCCTCATATGAAGTATTTTAAATATCAGTGTGCACGCAGACATACTGATTGACTGTTCAACTGTATTTAACGTATTAGTTCTATACTTTTTTTAAGAAATGTGTAATTCCACAATAAATTTTAGTCAATTAAATGCTTTATTGTTTTTTTTATATAACATCATTATATGCATTGGTTTCTGATTTTGAGAACACACAGTGAAAAAGCAAAGCAGCCAAACATGTAAAACAGTCAGAATTAACATTTCATAATTGCAATAAATGTTCGAGCAATGTTCAGTTCGTAACACTGGCATGGTAATACATCTGTTAAAGTGTTCTAGCTGGTTATTGATTTTCAGTAGCACAGCACCATGTAAACCACCAAACAAGAGTTGATATGATGTGCAGTTAGTAAAACCTCGGTATGATTTCCCATATTGAGCACAATACAGCACAAATATGATTTTCCAGAATTAGGTTTCACATTTGTGGTATTTACTTGCTCTTTTTCTATTTTATGGAGCCCTGTACTTGACATGCGGACCAAAAATGTATTTATTGTTGCCAAAAATTAAGAATTTGTTCTCTCATTTTAGTAAAAGTATGACGACAATGTATTAATTTGTTCTTATGTATTTGCTTTATACCTAAACCAAGAGAACAAAATTGTAATCTGCACCCAATATGTGTGGGTGGGTGTGTGTATATGTATATATATATATATATATATATTCCTGCATATCATCATGTGCGGGGCTCAATACTTGTTATGCTGTAAGATAATATGTGTGCTTTTCACCTTATAATTTGCTTGAGTTTTTGCACCTAAATAGCTACAAATCCATTTTTATTCATAAAATTAATATATGAATGTAAAATATTTGAGGGTACAAAAACTTTAAATACTTTTAAATGAAGTACAGCATGTGACACTAGCTGCGTTTCCATTACAGATTAGCACAAATCTTTTGCTATATTTTATAAATGTAGATAAAAACTGTTCACCAGGAGACCTGTAAATGCGAAAAAACTGTTTGCATTACAGTGTTGCAAAATATTCCTTATTTGAATTGCCCCAAAAACCACCTCATAACAGCATAATTTTTTTAGCGATATTTGGCAGTTTTTGCGAAATTGGCATGCTTCAATTCGCAGTTTGATGGGTAATGGAAACGCAGCTACTGTTTGTCACTGCAACAAAATGTCAACTACCCGTATTTTTAATTTACCTCACAGTCCCGATGTGGCAAAGCCCATAGCCTTCCACTCCTGTATATAAATTTGACCTCACACTCCAACCCAGAGGTCTTGACATTGAAGAAGCATCCTTCATCCTTGAGCTGAGCAGAGTGTCTCTGAGCCAGCGCCTGTAGCTCATCCCAGCCATCACTTTCTCCCTCTCTGACCCACACTTTCCCACCTACCTCAGCCAAAACATTGCCACCGCACCACTGCATGTCACGCAGCCCTTCTGCTTTGAGCAGATACATACATGCGCAACGTGGCGCACACACCTTGAAGCGCCCCCTTCCTTCTTCATAACAAAGACAGTGCAATCGTACCAGGAATGAAGTGGGTTCTGACGTGATAAAACGAATGACCTCCTCCACTCCATTGTCGATGGCGACAGGCCCGTGAACCCTGATGACGGAAAACAGCTTGGCAGGTCCAAGTATCAGTACCGATTCGAGAATAAACTGGAAGTTGTGGTGCTCGCCGAGTTGCAAGTATGTTTGGAATTCGGATAGGGTCTCCTGGTGGAGCTGCATGAGAGCGCCCAATCCCAGCTGCGCAGGATTGAACTCCAACACTGAAAGCAAGCGATGGTGAACTCCCGCATCGAAGGCTTCAGAGTTAAAAGCAGGATTTGATAAGACAAACCGCACATGTTGGATGACCGTAGCAATGGGCGCATTTGAAAAGTCAACGGTGGTTCGTTTGGGCTGCACGACATCTAGGAGACGTGCGATACGAACGCACACCTCCATGTGCTGTCTAGCAAAAAGAGTTGTGTCCTGGTCCGAGGAGGATGGAACCATGCTGCTTAGAGCTTTACGGATGACCCGCGGAGAGACACCCTGGAAGGAAGTGACCCGGTGTAGCCTGCTGGGCCTGCAGGAAAACAACCCTTCAACTGAAGAGGACAGCTGGAGGCCTTCCTGGAGGGGATGAAGGTCTCTTAGCACCTGAGCGAGGACTCTCACACTCTGCAGCAGGCTCTCAGCGTCCCCTTCAGTCCAGCACTGCTCCACTTCCTGCAGCAAAGTGGCCTCAACTCTGCCGCTGGCGCTCAGCTGCTCAATCATGCTTAGTATGCCACCGCTAGGCTTTGCCTCCGGCTCCTCCAGAACCTCTGCCATGCAGTCCCACACCAGAAAGCTGAAGATGGCCCACACCATGTGCTGATCTGTGCAGTCATCAGGACACAGGTGGTCCCAGCTGCGTAAGTGGTCCTGATCGTGAAGGTGGTCCCAGCTGTGCCGGTGACTGTGGATACCGCTGCGGAGAAGAGTCTCGGCTTGTTGCAGCAACCTCAACAGCAGGCACCCCCTCTCTGAAAGCTGGACCCCTACAGATGACAACCAGATTTATCATGTTGCTTTTATTTATCATTTTCTTTACAACTTATATATTTTACAAAATATTTATTATTAATGTTGAAAACAATTGTGCTGCTATATTTTTGTGGATGGTTTCTGTGAGACATTTTTCAGGATTCTTTGATGAAAAGAAAATTCAAATTTAAATGTAATATTTATAATCAATATTTTTAATAAAAATAAATAAAAGACTATTCGAAAGTACTTTATGTTCAAGGTTTTCTAGAATTCTAGACTCTGTTTTCCTTCATTATGAAATTATTATTATTAATAACTATGACATCTGCTGGCTGTCCTAAAAACAAATATCTAAATAATTATTTATTTTAATTTAGAAATATGGCATATTCAAAATGTCAACTATTTAAAAATGGCATATTCAAATCATTATATCTAAAGTCACATTTAAAATAAATTAATAGATTTGGACAAGATGTGTCATGACACTGAGCAATTATGACTAAGCCTTTCTCAGGATAAAATAATCTTTATTTAATCCAGAGTAAGACTTGTCACAAAGTAGAGGAAGCAGAAATGCAACAGTTCAGTTAAAGATGCACACTGCTGAAAAACTATTCACAACTAAAAAAATGAATAGCTATTTACGTAAATATTTGCTTTATTTAATTGTTAAACAGAATCTGAGGTTAAGCCTGAGATGGACTGTCCTTCACTTACACCGAGGGCTGAGTTCTTCCACTCTGCTCAGTAGTCTGTCAGCGTCCTTTGTCTTCTCAATATACAGGGACACGAGGGCCTCCAGCTGGGCTGAGTCTTCTATGCCGACCCCTTCCAGAAAGTACTCTCTGACCGTCCGGCGCGGCAAACCTACCGCCACACCGACCTCACAGACATTAAACCTAATCTCATCCCCCACAGTCAAGCCCAGCCGAGTCATGACCTGCTGCAGGCCTCCTGATGGAAACAAGATCAACAAGAACAACATCAGTTCTGCAAGATTAGACCTTAGATGAATTCCGGAAACCAAAATATGTTTTTTCTGGTCTGAGCAAATTTACCAGCCATAAATATTCCTACAGTCTCTCTCATATTTTTCAACAACATGAGTATAATGTTGAAATGTGAATCACCTGACAGAGGTAACGCCCTCAAGTGACCTCTGGTCTCCTCCACTGCTATCGGCACAATGCTGCCTTCAGGCTCTTTATTAAGGTCTTCCACCAAGCTCACTGAAAAATAAGAAGACTGTAAAGAAGCAGAATTCCTGGCTGAAACTATATTAGGAGTTCTAACTGATGTTTATTCATTTTCTGTGGTAATATGTTTGCTGAAACTAATTACCATAAAAACGTTTGAGGTAAAAATAAATAAATACAAATAAACATTAATAAGTTTACTCAGCAAGGAGGCATTAAAATTAATCAAAGTGACAGTAATTATATTTGAATTACTGTTCATTGAAGGTTCAATTCATCACTGAATCTTAAAAAATTGTTTTACACAAAAAATAATAAGCAGAAAAATTTAAACAATGATAATAATAAGAACCATTATTAATAACTTGGCACTAACTAACTGATAAATTGCCAGAATGCTCAAAAGAGACTTCTTTGAAAAACATTTAAAAATCTTAATTTTTCAAAATATTTGACCAGTTGTGTGCATTACAATATTATATGCATTTAGATTATAATATTGCATTTAGGTTTTCTCCATTTCGATTCTGTTAGAAAAGTTCTGCTGACCATTAAGTTCCTCAGCTAGCTGCTCGTCTTCATTCTTCAGCGCTGTGTAAAAGCTCTTGCATGTTTTTTCTCCTTTCTTCAGGCAGATGGACAGCAGGGTTTGTGCTTGCTGTGTTGGGATGAGTATTGCTTGGATTTTCTCCAGCTCCAACTGAGTCAGAATGCCTCTGGAGAAGAGATCCAAGGAGACCGGCAGTACAGAATAGCCCAAGCGTGAGCACAAAACATTAAACCGGGCCTGTAGTTGACGTTCTGCGTGGAGACAGGACAGTGGTGAGGGCTGGGAGACATTTAGATTCAGTAAAAGTGAAAAAGCTGAGACTATGTCCTACCTGTTGGACCTTGCGTAATGCCTGGTGGCTGGGAGTAATCTAACATTAGTGCAAAATGTTTTAGTATTTATGTCATGCTACTGCATTTATGCTTTAAGACAGAATGCAACTTTAGTCATCTCATACCTTCGTCTGAGGTCAACCAGGTTCGTAGACGCGGGTAATGTTTCTTGCATTTTCTCAGACACTCCATGAAACTGGAGGCACCACTTTCATCCATCTGAACATCAACAATCTCTAGAAGTTTTCGGACTTTGTTGGGTGGCGTTCGCTCAGCTTGAATTTCATAACAGTTTTCTCTAGAGAGCAGACCTACAGATATAACACAGTCTAGCAGAGGGCTCACGTGATAAAGAGCATCCACCAGAAGCATCTGTGAAGACAGGAGCCGGCCCTTTACAGTTTGCTTCTGCTTTGCTCCTATAGGGAGAGTGAGGGAAGATGAGCCATGTTTCACTCAAGTAACACTCATATTCTACAAATGTTTCCTGTCAATTCGAATCATAAGTTCTCCAGTGAATCAGGTTAGGGTTAAGTTTAGCCATATAGAACAAAATATGAGCCACATTAAAAGTGAGTTAAAAAGAAAAATAAATAAAAAATTACTTGTTTAATATAGCCTAATGATTTGACAGAAAAGGGACATCAAAGGTACAGTAACAGTTTTGCACTTTTTCTGAGTGCGGATAGATAGATAGATATATAGACAGATAGATAGATAGATAGATAGATAGATAGATGCGAAAGGTATATCTATAAACCTTACCTGAAATGTGGGGTCTCTCGGTTGAGGAAGCCATCACAATAATACATGGGAATAATTCATACTCTTCTTCAAACTAGTATGGCAGGTTCATTCAAACGTTTCACTTCTGATCTCACGCGATTCATTCCTCTCAGAGACTATAGAGGCGCGAATCGACGATGACAAGTCACTCGGCGCCACTTTATGTCAAAAATGATATACTTACTCGGAGTTTCATGCATCGGTTAAGTTTACAATAAAGTGTCTCGACCAGTTCCTCAGTGTACCACTTCCTGGAAGTGGTGAGCTACCCGTTGAAAGCTTCAAGTCCGAGTCAACAAAGTTTCATATTAATAAATGCTAAAACCTCTACCCCCACGATCATATAAAATTCAGTTTAAGTGGAGAGTGTGATTTTGTGATTAAATAAAACAGTCTCAGGATTAAAACCGCGATTTAAATATATGGGCGTGACCTCTTGGACCCGCCACCTATGTGAGTTATAAAATGAAACCCATGAGTGATTTCTGTATGATCATGTAACACTGAAGATTGGAGTAATGATGCTGAAAATTCAGGTTTGCCACCACAGAGATAAATTGCATTTTAAAATGTATTCAAATAGAAAACAGTTATTTTAAACTGTAAACATATTTCAAATATTACTGTTTTTGCTGTATTTTTGATCAAATAAATAAAGCCTTGGTGAGCAGAAGATACTTATTTTAAAAACATTAAAATACAACTAAAACTTTTGAGCGGTAGTGCACATATGTGACCCTGGACCACAAAACCAGTCATAAGGGTCAATTTTTCGCAATTGAGATTTATTTATCATCTGAAAGTTGATTTAATAAACTTTCCATTGATGTATGGTTTGTTATGATAGGACAATATTTGGCCGTGATGCACATATTTGAAAATCTGAGGGTGCAAAACAACAAAATATCGAGAAAATCACCTTTAATTTTGTCCTTAGCCATGCATATTACTAATCAAAAATTATGTTTTGATAAATAGGAAATTTACAAAATATCCTCATAGAACATGATCTTTACTTAATATCCTAATGATTTTTGGCATAAAAGAAAAAAATAGATTTATGACCCATACAATGTATTTTTGGCTATTGCTACAGATATACCCTATAGCGACTTAAGATTGGTTTTATGGTTCGTGTACATTACCACTAAAAAGTTTTATGGAGGTGGATTAATTTGCAGTACACAATAAATCCTAGTTATTCTATTAGAATTTCCACCCTGTTAGTTTCACATTCCATTAGGTTTATAGACCTAACAGTGTGGAATCTAACAGGGTGGATTATTTTGAGCTAAATTAGCTGTAGTTTTTTGTGTGATCAACATTTAGCTCTCTAACCTTCTACAGACAAACATACCTTTTATAACTGTCAGATATGTATTGTTTTTTATCGGACAAACATTCTCCTTTATATAGCCTAACAGGGTGGAACTTTAAGAGTGTGACAAGCAGGAGAACATTTCAAAAACTTAAAAAAGGCTGGAGTGAGAGTTAATACTTACCTTCAATTGTACAGTTGAATTCCAGCTGAAAACATAATCAATATCACTTCCTGAAAATGATCTCAGTGGAATTGTAGTCGATTTTAGAAGGCGAGGGAGTACATACTAACAGGGTGGAAGATGACAACATGGTAAATTAAGAAAAAATATATATAATAATAATAATATAGTTTCACATGATTTATATGTATGATTAGATGAAGTTTAGCCTAGTCCATAACATAATAAAAAAATATTTTGAAGTTTTTATCATTTCATGGTTTATTTTTCTAGTGGAAGTTGATTAATTTGCACTGAGGACATGAAAAAACTGAACGCATGTATCAATAAAAAGGTGTGTAAAAAAAAAAGAACGTTTTTTAATGTCTATTATCTCTGTTTAAGTGATATAGTAGACCTAATATGTATAATTTAAGCAATTTCTTATAAATATGTGACTATTTTAGAGAAAATATGAGTAAGTAAATCATAGAGACAGAAAAGTCACTGTATAACAGGAATGACCCAAATATGAATATTAAGCTTGATATGTTTCATACGTTGTGTATCCGTAACTGCTGTCGGAGTTCTGATGTTGTGTGCTACCCGCTCAAATTGTGCTACCTCCGTGTGTTATTCGGCAGTATATACATCTTCAGATCGGGATAAAAAAAAAACTTATTAGAGGTACAGAATGCCACACGGCAACTTTTTGGCATTGCACCAAACAAAAATCAACCGAAATCATAACTATAAGTAAAGCTGAAGCGCCTAACAAGGTCTCCAACATTTCACCAAATGGGTGCCATTTGTGTCCCCAGGACATTATAGGTACAACAAACATGCATACAAATTAACTATAAAATATATTTTAATATTAAGCAAACTGTCCTGCACATTAATCTAACTGCAAATTTAAAATATATCATTAAAAAGGTTATTAAAAACTAACTAAAACACTGAAAATATAGAATTGTTTTATGTCCCCAGTGTCTAACGCTACATTTTAACTTTAAATATGTTTAAAATCCTTCGGAAAACATTTTTGTTTTGCATTTCTGTGTACCTCCATATCCCATCTGTGCTTTCATACCTTTATTTCAAAATAAATGTATAATATTTTGTATAAAATACAGGAGTGAGTCGGGTCATCAGATTTATTCATGTACATATTAGGCTACATCCATATTAATCTAGATACTTTTGAAAATGCATCTTTTTCTCAAAGTTTTTCCACACTGAGACAATTCTTTTACCCAGAGAAAACCTATGGTTGTTCCTGCATTTGATATTATATTCCTGCAAGTATGACAGAAAATGTACTTGAAATTTCTGTCCTGTGGCAATTATGTATTAGACTCATATATGGAATGGCGTTTGTGTGTGAGCTGCGCTATAATAAATCAAAATCCACAGAAAAACTCACAAGATATTTTAACCAGAGAAATACAGAGATTAATAATCTGTAAAACATGTATACCATTTAAAACACACGTGGACATTTACCAATATAAAACAACACTGCTAGAGAAAACAATCATTTGAGTGTATTGTATATTTTAAATGCTGATTTTCAGTAAGCAACTATTTACTTACAGAAGTGTTATTATTGTTAACTAAACTAAAACTGTAAAAAAAATATTAATTTAAATAAAACTGAAATACATGTAAATATTAGATGAACAACTTAGATATTTTAATAAAACCCCATAGATTCTCTAGTCTATGGGGTTCAGATCAGGTGAGTTTGCTGGCCAGTCAAGCACAGTAACACCATGGTCATTGAACCAGCTTTTGGTACCTTTGGCAGTGTGGGCAGGTGCCAAGTCCTGCTGGAAAATGAAATCAGCATCTCCATAAAGCTTGTCTGCAGAAGGAAGCATGAAGTGCTCTAACATATACTGGTAGATGGCTGCGTCGACTGTGGACTTCAGAAAACACAATGGACCAACACCAGCAGATGACATGACAGCCCAAACCATCACTGACTGTGGAAACTTCACACTGGACTTCAAGCAACATGGGTTCTGTGCCTCTCCACTCTTCCTCCAGACTCAGGGACCTTGATTTCCAAATGAAATACTAAATTTACTTTTATCTTTGGACCACTGAGCAACAGTTTAGTTATTTTTCTCCTTAGCCCAGGTAAGATGCTTCTGACAATGTTTCTGTTTCAGAAGTGGCTTGGTAGCCCTTTTCTGAAGATGTCTGAGCGTGGTGACTCTTGATGCACTGACTCCAGCTTCAGTTCACTCCTTGTGAAGCTCTCCCAAGTGTTTGAATCGGCTTTGCTTGACAGTATTCTCAAGCTTGCGGTCATCCCTGTTGCTTGTGCACATTTTCCTACCCAATTTCTTCCTTCCAGTCAACTTTGCATTTAATATGCTTTGATACAGCACTCCTTGAACAGCCACCCCTTTCAGTAATGACCCTCTGTGACTTACCCTCTTTGTGGAGGGTGTCAAGGATTGTCTTCTGGACCATTGCCAAGTCAGCATTGTTCCACATTATTGTGCTTTTAAAGAACAAGAGATACCCAGAATTTATACTGTATGGATGGTCATTTATTGAAACTCAAATATAAATATTCTAATATTTTGAGATACTGATTTTTTTTAGATGTACCTGTATATATATGTGTGTGTGTGTGTGTGTGTGTGTGTGTGTGTGTGTGTGTGTGTGTGTGTGTGTGTGTGTGTGTGTGTGTGTGTGTGTGTGTGTGTGTGTGTGTGTGTAATACTAAAATAATGCTGCATTTACAGCTCTTGATTGGACAGATGTGACACACCTACAGATTACTGCAGGTACAGTATTTATCAGTAAGGTAAGGAGAGGGTGCTCAGCTCAACCTGTGGTCTATGTGGTTCCTAATGCCCCAGTAGGGATGGAGACTATACTGTAAAAAAGCCGCACTTCAAATGAGACATTAAAACAAGCTCCTGGTGGGGATTGGGAGGAGTTCCCTAATCTCTGTAAATCAGTTTGAATGGAAATTCCAGGAAATGTGCTATAGAATTGTAAGGAATTTTGATTGTATGCATCTATTTCCTCTTCCAGTTTAATATTCCACAGCTTACACCGAGGGCCACTTAACTGATCACCACATGTAATATCTCCAAGTGGTTGTATAAGGGAGGGGGTATCTGAAGGATATGAGAAGGAGTAAATATTGAACAAATGCCAGGTTAGGGGTCGTCACAGAAACCCTCCATACACAGGGTGGGGCCCTTTGTGCCAAGAACGGTGGAGTGGAGGAGAGGCTGAATGGAGGATTAATCCCACACCAGTGCATCTCAATGCTCCGTCCCCGCCAAGAGCCAAGAGCTCATTCCCATGTGCTGGCCTTTATTTCATCCATTCAGGAGTCAATAGGTCTGCTACACCCCCACCCCTCCACTCTCTCTCTCTCTCTCTCACACACACACACACACACACACACACACACACACACACACACACTCCTGAACACAGAAAAAACATGGCAGTCCATTTAAGTGAACATATGGAAATACAAGTGTGTTTACAATTCATTACAATAACTGATCAATTCGTTTTATCATGCTTTATCAATCCTAGTGAGCTCCTAGTAAAATGGTAACACAATGAAAATTAATTCACATTCAATCTTTATCATTTCTCACTCTTGAAAAAACATGAATTAAACCTAAACTTGCACCCCTTGTAACATCCCTCACCTCCTACATACAAAGACACACATCCATGCAGGCTTAAATACACATTCATTCATGTTCACATAGCCAATTATTCATTGGCACACTTGTTTAAAACAATGAGGAGCTCTTATAATGTGTGTGTGTGTGTGTGTGTGTGTGTGTGGGCATGTTTATGTGGTTTATGAGGACACAAATTTGTATAATGACATGGGTATGACATAGGTATTACAAGGAGAAGGTGATTTATGAGGACATTTTCAGTGTCCCCATAATTTAAAACGCTTATAAATCATACAGAGTGAGTTTTTTTGAGGGAAAATAGAAATGCACCGTCTCCTGTGAGGGCTAAGTTTAGGTGTAGGGTAGGTGTAGAGCAATAGCACATACAGCTTGTACAGTATAAAAACCATTACGCCTATGGAAAGTCCCCGTAAACCATAAAAACCAACATGTGTGTGTGTGTGTGTGTGTGTGTGTGTGATGCTGGCTGGTTCTTCTTTAACATATTTAAATCTACCCCCACTTCAATTTCATAGAGAGCCACAACACCCTCTCACTTCCCAGTGAAGTACATTCAATCACATTTTCTCTTTCATCAGCACGTGATGCAATTCATATCCTCTTTGGCAAGAGTGACACACAGGAAACTGATGGAAGCAGCAGATGTCTTTGACATTTGCCTGACTTTTCTCCATAAGCATATTTTTTGGTAATGCTAGTGAGTAAATTAACTAAACTTTAAAAATGTAAACATTTCCAGACTTTGCTATAGTGGAATGCTAAATAAGAAAAAATAGAACGATTTTATTTTATTTCCCCTCTCACTTTTTTATTTCTGTCAGTGCTCTTTCCAGTGGGTAATTTAAGTTGAAAAGATATCAGATTGACATCAAACATATGTAAAATAACAGGTCAAATATGCAAATCAAACTGATGTAAAAAGTGACTTTGATTTGATGTAAATTGAACGTTAAACATACCAGCTTACACACATTACACCAATTTCAGTGTGGGATTAACTTCCTGATTTCACCCAATTTCCACTGGAAGAAATTGTCGTCCAAACTGGTCAAGTTTTGACTAATATTTGACGTCAGTGGGTTTTGGCATGATGACCGCGTGAAGATGATGCATTAATGTAAGTCCCCAGCAGAGGGCAGTCACTCTTGTGCTTGTGGACACTCACCACAAGTATGTGAGTTATAAGGGGGGTTTCTCTCATTTTTTCATTCATGCTCATATCTTGAATAATTTGTTTTGTAATTAGTTTTATTACCTTTATCACTTATATCTGTGTAGTTGGTAAGATAGATATAAACGTTTCTTATCTCAGCCATTGTAGTATGGTGCTAGCAACGTGCCAAGTCATGGGTTTGCATCGAATGGCTTGGAATACAATTGTCTATAAAATGTAAACATCTATTTTAAACAGCATTCTGCAATTTTTTTGGTTGGAATTATTTAGACTTTATTCAGATTTTGCTCACCAACACTGCATTTATTTAATCAAAAATACAGCAATACTGTGAAAATTTAAAAGAAGTTGTTTCTACTTTAATACTTGAAATTAACATTTTCAAATGTAATGTATTCCTGTGATGAAAAGCTGAATTTGCAGTGCTCAAGTCTTCAGTGATCCTTTCTGAAGGATCATGTGAAAGGATTTAACCTTATATATGTCTTAACTGTTATTTTTGCTCAATTTATGCCATCCTTGCTGCATAAAAGTATTAATTTCTTTTTAAAGTATTAGTTTCTTAAAACATACTAAAACACTGTGCTGACCATTCACAGGCGGCAAAGTGAACTGTGGTCCTGTGAAATCTGTTGGTAATTATCTTAATATGAATGAGTCGTGTAAACCATTTTAATGCATGAACAAACAAATTTTTTCAGTTGTGTAGATTGTAGATATCATGAACCAAACAGAGACGTCTGAACTGTATAATGTTTGTACCCAGAAGCATATGTCGTACAGTTTACGTGCACATATCTGATTGTGTGTGTGAGAGCACATGAATTTGCGTGTGTGTTCAGGCAAGTGTCCGCCGCAGCTGTGCGGAGCTGTGATCTGAGGCCGGCTTTTGCTTGCTGTGAAAATATTATTGCAAGTGTTTATTATTACAGCACCGAGAGACAGTGGGAGTGTTGTGTGCCGTGCGGGCCAGCAAAAAGTGGGTGTAGAGGAGTGTGTGAGAGGAAGGAGGTTTTTATGCTCATTCCTTGTGTTCCCACCGACCGGCCCCCAGCGAGGCATGGTGCATTGTGGGTAGTGGGGAGGCCTATTGGAGTTGATTAGTTCCGGCTGAGTCCCAGATAGAGTTCTGACAGGCCGGAGAAACAGGCTCACAGCGTGAACGGCCCCCTCCTCACGCACCCTCTTGCCCTCTCCAGCAGACAATAGAAGCAGCATGACAAGAGCTTTTTAAAACACTCCATACACTCCACTCTTCTTTCTGTCACACAAATGTGGGCACACACACACACTCCCTATAACTATATCATATTGTGTACAACAGAGCTAGCTTGACAAGAGCTTTGTAAAGTGTTCTGATGGTGAGCATCACTATTAAAATTGCACGTAGGCCTACTTAGGATAAGCGGTTTCAACAAATCCATAACTCAGAGTTTTCAGACTGGGAACTATGCTATTTGCGTTACAGACATAAATGATGCCTCAAATTGTAATTTTTTTGAGAAAAGGTGTGCTATTACTTTATCATCAGAATTAAGATTTATGCCCAGTGAACAATAATACGGCTGAACAAAATCTGAATATTGAATGAGGGACCCAAGTCAAAAATAAGGAAAACAGCCAGTATCATATAAACATGGTAACTAGCAACTAGTAACCACTTAGAACACCCTAGTTACCACATAGCAATGTGCTAAAACCCTTCATAACAACAATCCTAGCTACTTTTGTGAATTGTGGGTATTTTTCTCAATTTCTTTTTTGATCTTTTTTTCTCAATGTACATGAATTTGGAACTTTTGAAAAGTCTGTTTTCAGCAACATCCGAGAAAATACTATTTCAGTCCTTTTACTTTTAGTTTAAGTGCATGTTTAATTGTTTGTGTTACTTGCCATTGTTTGTGAAATTTACTAGCAATTTCTAAGTGATAATTGTTTTAAAGAAAATACACTATTTTACAAAAAAATGTCCCTCCTTTCAGCTGTTTTGAGGTCAGTAACTTCACAGACCCCCCTAGCAACCACCCATCAACACCCTGGCAACAGCCTGCCAACAAGGTAAAACATAACATAAAACATTTTTTAGAACACATAAACAAACTGGTTTCTTGTTCATGTACAAAATTATTAAATATTTTAACATTAATTAAGTAATTAAAATATTTAATTTGTATAATGTAAATTATAATATTACAATAAATTATTGTGTATTTGTTTGCAATTGTTTTCCTCTGCAGTATCCGTTCATGTGTATTTATATATATATATATATATATATTCCTTTATTTATTTCAGGGCATAAATAAAAATCTGACTTTATGTGTATTTATTATTTATATATTTATTGTGTATATATATATGTAAATATCTGTTTTCTCATTAGTGAACAGAAAATATTAAATAATTATTCAAATGTCAATTAAATTATATAATATTAAATTGTATACCATAAAATAAAATGATTGATAAATAAAGTAAATAATTGTTTCTTTTTGTTTTGCCATTTTTCTCTGCATTATCCATCGATGTGCCCTTCCAGCTCATTTCACTCATGCCAGTAACCTCAAAGGCCACCCTAGCAACGGCCTAGCAACCACCGAGAACACAGCAACCGTGAGGAGATTTGCTGACATTTCCTTCAGAAAAACCTAGTTTAGATTGTGAAATTGTCAAACTGTAAACAGAGCTTCATCAAATCCACCACTCAAACCTGCAGCTTCAAGTGCTTCCTGTGACACACCGACACTGGCTTCCTTGAGCACTTGATGCACAAACACACAGTTCAGGAGGGATACGTGTAATCCTCAGTGCTGTTTATACAGTCAGTTACTGCAAACCACTATATAGAGCACTCAACTAGAACTCAACACAACACTCCAAACCTCCTCTGAAAAATAAAATTCCCTCACAAACAGCAACACGTCGCAACCGCACAATGTAGCTAACCAGCTCTAAACCACACCGCTTAGTTCAACATCCCACCATGGTGCACTCCAGGGGCAAACTACATCAACACCTCCCTGGCCCATTTTTCTTCACCTCTCTTATTTTATCTTACCTCTCTCTGCTCTCTTATTGCCCTCTCCCTGCATTCTTCTCTCTTTTCTCTCTCTCCACACATAATTGATTAAGGGCCGCTTCCATAAATCAATTTGGTATGGGCATCAGTCAGTAATGAATGGGGGAAGCCCCCCTCCGAGTGTCCAGTATTAATCTAGCACAGCAGGCTCTTCCACTCAGAACTCTCTGTCTTTCTCTCTTTTTCTCCCTTTCTTTTTTCCTTTCACAAACACGCACACACATACACAAACTGGACACAACTGCCCAAAACACACTCTATAAGCTCAGAGGGAAGCTGCTTCTCATCCTGGATGAAAGAGAAAGAGAAGGATGACTGGAAAGGATGGAAAAATGAACGGACAGGCATATGAAAGAGAGAACTTGTGGTAAAGCCCAGTGATGGCGGAGCAGAAAAAGAGTGATGGCAGGAGTGACACACATACTCACGCTCATTGATCCCTCACAACCAGCCTCTGAACAATGTTCCAAAGAAAACCGAAACTTGTTTTCTTAAATATGTAACTTAAGTTTAATAATGTTAGTGCTGGAGACTGTGGCTGATTTTAGTGTAGTGTTTTTTTTAAGTGTATATGATGTATGTAAATACACATACACCACCATTCAGTTAAACTACATTAAGTTAAACTACATTCAAAATATGCATTAAATGATCAAAACTTTACGGTTAGACACTTATAAAGTTACAAAAGATTTCTGTTTCTTTCTCAAATGTCGTTCTTTTGAACTTTATATTTAACAAAAAAATCCTGAAAATAAGGTATCACGGTTTCTTCAAAAATATTAAGCAGCACAACTGTTTTCAACATTTATAATACAACCCGAATTCCGGAAATGTTGGGATGGTTTTAAATTTGAATAAACTGTAAAAAACTAAAATAATTTCAAATCACATGAGCAATGTTTGTATTTACAATAGAACACAGATAACATAACAAATGTTTAAACTGAGAAATTGTACAATTTAATGCACAAAATGAGCTCATTTCAAATTTAATGCCTGCTACAGGTCTCAAAATAGTTGGGACGGGGGCATGTTTACCATGGTGTTACATCTCCTCTTCTTTTCAAAACAGTTTGAAGATGTCTGGGCATCGAGGTTATGAGTTTCTGGAGTTTTGGTGTTGGAATTTGGTCCCATTCTTGCCTGAAATAGGTTTCCAACAGGTGAAGATTTTGTGGTCGTCTTGGGCATATTTTTCATTTAATGATGCGCCAAATGTTCTCTATAGGTGAAAGATCTGGACTGCAGGCAGGCCAATTCAGCACCCGGACTCTTCTACTACGAAGTCCATGCTGTTGTAATAGCTACAGTATGTGGTTTTGCATTGTCCTGCTGAAATACACAAGGCCTTCCCTGAAATAGATGTCATCTGGAGGGGAGCATATGTTGCTCTAAAACCTTATTCACGTTTCAGGATTCATAGTGTCTTCTAAAACATGCAAGCTGCCCATACCGTATGCACTTATGCACCCCATACCATCAGAGATGCTGGCTTTTCAACTGAAAGCTGATGACACGATGGAAGGTCTCCCTCCTCTTTAGCCCGGAGGACACGGCGTCCGTGATTTCCAACAAGAATGTCAAATTTGGACTCGTCTGACCATAGAACACTTTTTCACTTTGAAGCAGTCCATTTTAATTAAGCCTTGGCCCACAGGACACGACGGCGCTTCTGGACCATGTTCACATATGACTTTCTTTTTGCACGATAGAGCTTTATTTGGTACCTACAAATATTAGGTTATGTTTACAGACAGTGGTTTCTGGAAGTATTCCTGGGCCCATTTACTAACATCAATGAAAGAATCATGCCGATGAGTGATGCAGTGTCGTCTGAGGGCCATAACATCATCAAAAGATTCAGAGAAACTGGATAAATCTCTGTGATTGTGGGACAAGGCCGAAGACCTTTGTTGGATGCACAGAGATTTATCCAGTTTCTCTGAATCTTTTGATGATGTTATGCACTGTAGATGATGAGATTTGCAAAGCCTTTGCAATCCACCTGTAGCAGGCATCACATTTGAAATAAGCTAATTTGGTGGATAAAAGTTTAAAATGTATCTGTTAAAATGTTTTATGTTTTCTATGTTCTATTGTGAATAAAATTTTGGCTCATATGATTTGAAAGTCTTTTAATTTTAATTTTATTCTAATTTAAATGACGTCCCAACCTTTATGGAATTCAGGTTGTAATAAGAAATGTTTCTTAAGCAGCAAATCAGCATATAAGAATGATTTCTGAAAAGTCATGTGACACTGAAGACAGGAGTACTAATGTTTGTATTACAGGAATAAATTACATTTTAAAATGCGGTTTAAAACACACTACTGTTAAAAAGTTTGGGTTGGTTTAAATGTTGTTTTTAATACAAAATACAGTTGTTAACATTATTATAATATTATATTATCATTTACTCACCCTCATGTCGAAAATGTCTTATGTTGAACACAAAAGAAGATATTTAGCAGAATTTTGAAGAACCAAACCGTTGTTGGTCCCCATTGACTTCCTTAGTAGGAAAGATATACTATGATGTCAATGGGGACCATCATCTGTTTGATTACCAGCATTCTTCAAAACATTTTCTTTTATGTTCAACATAAGAGAGAAATTCATACAGGTTTGGAACAACATGAGGGTGAGTAAATGATGACAAAATAATTTTTTGGGTGAACTATTCCTTTAACTGTTACATTTGAAGCTGGGAGATTCCGTGTCACATTCCTTAAAACTTTAGAAAAACCCAAATTCCAACTCTTCTTTTGCGCAAGGGCCTGCGGGCAATTTTTGGCAGAAAAAACATGTATAGATGCATACTTGAAAAAGCACCAGAAAAAAGGTTACAATCCAGGCATCTACAGCATAAAAATAACATGCGGTGGTATTTGTGATTACCCATAATGCACTGCAGCATGAACAGTTTTGATACTTCTGTTCAGTTAACTATTACTTGTAATATTGCTCACAGTAAACAAATTACTTCAATTTGATTTACTATGATTAGACATTTCAGTAACATTTGAAATGTACTAAAAATAATATTGCTTGCTCTTAAAAACTGGAACTTTTTAAGAGCATTAAAAAGAATTAGAATTAGAAATTTAATTCTAAATTAAATTAGAATTAAATTAAATTTAGCCCCCTCCCCCCCAGGCTGCAGAGTGTTAGTGCTGATGATAGTGTAAGCCATATAGCCTTTAAAAACAATTTGTCTTAATGAGCTCCGAGGAGGCAGGTCACAGCTGAAGCCAATTGCGAGCCCTTCTTGTCGGCATGGCTGCGGGCTCTGAGGTCACAAGGGGTCACACTGGCCCCATTGCACCAGTGGACTCCAGCCCAACGGCCTAATCTACAGATGCATACTTACACTCATGGGGACACATCTGGTTCTGATGCAACTCTGCAGTCGGCTCTCAGGGTTTAGGGGAGGGAGGGAAAGGGTCGCATACCTCTTAGTGTCAAAGTCAGGGCCGAAGGTGGCATGTGCTTGAGGGGAATTCCTTGATCTTTCTCCTCTTCCTCGCCGAGAGCAGGTGAGATCTGGATAAATCGACGTGGCAGTGCTTTGAAGGCATTGCCAGTAAAACGCGCAACTATTAACGATCGTAACTAACAAGATGCAGGCCTCGCTGATGCACATGCTCATATAACGCTCGCCTATTGCCATGTGTGCGTGCTCTTTCATGGATGCCTAAAGCTAATACTTCACAGACCAAAGCACTATTTCTTACACCCTCACAACTCTGAAGATCAAACCGTAATACCTGCACACATGCGGGAAACATATGCGGGTTTGTAAAAGATCAGACATGCATAAATGCTCAACATGATCGATTTATGCGATTATGCATTCATATGCATGCACGGACATCAGGGTTGTGTGCTGTTCAGAACTGAATTAAGAATGCATTTTAAATTCCCTTTCAAAATTTGTATTCAAAGAAATGCACATAAATGCAATAATGTGTAAACTTTCAGTTGTGGCTTGACAAAGCCTTGTTTGAATATTTAAAGAAGTTTGAAGTTTCGTAGGCCTTATACAGACCAACAGATAGATAAATGTCATGTAGAAATATTTATTAAATACTTAATATACTGTAAATATATTCATTTAATGATAGTTACAATTCAATGTAAATACAATTCAGATTCATACATTCAAATTTTTTGCATTTATACATACATGAATTTTCTGTGCTGATTTCAGGAAAAAAACCTGCGTAAATTATGCAGAAGTCATTTAAATGTTTAAAATAGATCGAAGCTGAAGTTTATAATTTCTGTGTCACAGTCACTAGCACAGTGAAATTGACTGTAAAACAATGACTGTTTCAAACAGGTTTCCTAAAACAGTTCGGCATCTGACGTTGGTCCACTAAACATATAGTCCCGCCCCAGACTCACACCATTGGTTGAGCCAGAGCTGGTGTTGTCAGACAGACTGTCATGCCTAAACAGCTTAAAGTTTTGATAATACCACAGAGTCGCAGCTCTTACATTTTTAGGGGAATCAGCCTTCAAATGGCTTCTTATATCTTGATTAGAGAAAATAGTTTAACAGAAAAAAAACACGTTAGCTTTAAATGCAGCTGAGAATACTACACTTTTATCGGTCACTGAAAGCATATTCAGCTAAAATATTTAATAAACAAACATGCAAGGGAATGGCAGGAACTTTGGGAATGGCAGGAATTCCGATTGTGCAGAAATCTGTGGACGCAGATTCCATGTGGCCTAGTCAAACGAAGTTCATTTAACTGTGTAGATTCACTGAAACTGGTTCAGTCAAGGTTAAGAGGACATTGGTTACATTAACTATCAACCACACTCACATTTACACATCTGAGTTGCTACCAATGCAGGCACATGTACACCTTTGCAGGAACTTGCATTTCTTATTCTTTATTGTTTGTACTTCCAGATGCTCCATACACCTGAGCCTATAAAACCGAGTGCGTTATGCCAGTAATTTCTGTTCCACTTCTCCTCACATACACAAACAAGTACACACATGGCACCATAATTGGCTCCCACTCCCTTACCGGCTCCGACTCTGTACCCCTAACCCCCACCCCACCCTTTACAGGCCCATAAACGCACATCTGGAAAGGCACTCTACTCCTTTCCCCCTCTCTCCATCTCTCTCTCTTGCTCCCTCATGCAGCCGACAAGATGAACACCACAGAAAGAGCCACTCACAAGCAGCTACAAACACAGAAATAACACTGTCAGCCTAAGTGAGACATCCTAATGAGCCATCACCACAGAGAAACAGGCGAAGGGTGGGCTATGAGAAAAAACATACGCATGCAGATAGTGTTAGCCACGATGACCACACTGGATCTTCTGAGGTGTGATTTCATGAAGTACCATAGAGATCCACCCACTGTATTAAAGGCAGTTTTGGCTAATTAATACTGTGTAGTTCAAATAAAGTGCTTTGATGGTATCGCTAAAGGACTAGTCAGTCTGATATTGGACATGGCCATATTTCCTACAGTTTCTGGGATAAACATTTAACCCAACTGTTGGTTGAAAACAACCCAGCATGTGTTCTGTCTGATATTTACCCAGCACTTGGTTGTATTTAACCCAGCATTTTTTAGAGTGTGAAATATTATTCCAATTTAAAATAATTGTTTTCTATTTTAATGTATATTAAAATGTAATTTATTCTGTGATGCAAAGCTGAATTTTGACCACCATTACTCCAGTCTTCAGTGTCACGTGATCCTTCAGAAATCATCCTAATATGCTGATTTGCTGCTCAAGAAACATCTCTTATGATTATCAATGTTGAAACAGAGTTGCTCGCTTAATATTTCTGCGAAAACTGTCTTATTTGAACCATTAACGTTTTTCAAGGATTCTTTGATGAATAGAAAGTTCAAAAGAACAGCATTTCTTTGAAATAGTACTTTGTCTTTTGATAATTGATTAATTTAATGTATCCTTGCTGAATAAAAATATTAATTTTCTATAAAAAAGATATACCGACCCCAAACTTTTGAAGGGTATTTTATATTTATGTTGTTTACATACATTTTGCATTAACTCAAGTCTGAACTGTATTTTCTTGCACTTTGAAGTACATTTTGTAATATATTTTGACATTTGAATGTTTAAATGTTTAATTAAAAACACAACATTTTTAAAGCCACTCTGTTTACAACATATATTTAGCATATTTGTAACATATTTAGGCCAAAAATAAAAGAAGAAATTGGGCACATGGGTTGCGTGTCTCTACAGTTAGGACTGTTATAAAGACCAGATGCCTTTTCCAATATGGCGATTTGCTTTTTTAATCAAGGCAGGATTTCCTTTCTTACATTAGCATTGCAATTTCCTCAGTTCATATTTCAACAAATGGCATGTCCTCATACCATCTCTGACATACACATATGTACTTGAAACATATGTGATGTTTCTGACTCTGCGTTCTGTCTATGTTTATCCACTCTTGCTTTAGCTCGTGGGATATCGGAAACATCCCGCTGGGCTCAGCTCATCCACCTCAGCAAACGAAGGCTGTTCTTACTTCATATCGGAGTATTACGCATTCTGTGTGTGTGAAAAACAGCTTGAACTATCTCCGGCACTGGGACTATACCTATATTTACATTTAATGAGAGCCTCTGTGGCAGAGTAATGGTTGGTTGGGTTATGGGGTACGGCAGTAGAAGGAGGCATCGGTTTAGAGGAAATGAAGGAGTGACTTGCTCTGTTAATTCATTGAGATATCTCTCTACAGATAAGCTGACACAGTCTGATTCAGTCTGGCTACGATCATTCGCTCTCTGTTTTCCAACGGATCCAGGAACAGGATCAGGAAGAAAATAAAACAAGCCACAAGAATCTCCTGGCTGGATTCTCTACTACTCCCTTTTTTTGCTCTGCAACTTCTTTAGAGAGGGGGGAGGAGTAGGAAAAAAGACGCCAGTATTTTTTATTCTGATTTTTAATGAAGTCTTGAGAAATGGGAGGCATTGCAGCACGGTTGAGTTTCACTTTTGGGCCCAAGCCTCTTAAGCAGGAACATATGCGGCTCCTGGGCCTGAGGGCTCAGGTTACCTGGGGCAGTAAAACATTGAGTGAGAGACTGGGTAATACAGAGGGAGACAAACGAAGAAGATTAAAAAAGGAATGTGTGTGTATTTGTGTGTTAAAAGTGAGAAACAGAGAGCGAGAGAGAAATCAGCAGAGAGGGAGCGGAAACGGGTGGGTAGTTCTGCGGTAGGTAAATAGAGTTCTGACCCAAGCCCAGTCATTGGAACAGCAGGCTTCTGCTTCACGGGATTTTCTCTGGGTTTTTTGTCTGTTTTTTTCAGGTTGGAGGGGAGAACGTGGAGATGGGGGGGGCTGCTATTAACAAGCACCATCGTTTTTCAAATTAGAGCTTTGGGGAATATTTTCTTAAGGACTGTCGACCCTCCCTGAAGGGCTCCCAGGAGTGTGTGTGTGTGTGTGTGTGTGTGTGTGTGTGTGTGTGTGTGTGTGTGTGTGTGTGTGTGTGAGTGTATGTTCTGGTGCAAATATGTACGTATGTTTGCATGTGAAGAAATATATATATATATATATATATATATATATACTGTATATATTTTTCTAATAATGACATATTACCTATTAATATTGCACATTAGATTAGATATACTTTTTCATATATTTTATTTTTATTTTTATTTATTTTGTAATTTAGCAGACGCTTTTATCCAAAGCTTACAAATGAGGATAGATAGATAGATAGATAGATAGATAGATAGATAGATAGATAGATAGATAGATAGATAGATAGATAGATAGATACTGTATATACAGTATATGTACAATATTTACAAAAAATACTTATTTGTATCTAATATGGTATACATCAGATACATACCTGCACATATTTTTAACACACACACATTTTATACATTTTTTATTAAAAAACAAGTATTTATAAATGTATTTGCATTTGATATGTATCAGATATCATCTATCTATCTATCTATCTATCTATCTATATACATATGTATATATGTATATTTGTGTGTAAAAAATATACATACACATATTGTATAGATCTATATTTATATATAAAATATATATTTTTTTATAGTATGGTATGCTTGTTTTAAGCATATATTGTGTTTTTCAGTATGCTTTTAACTAAACTTAATCGTGTACAACTCCAAACGTATTGAAGACACATGGAGCTTAGTCATACTTTCAAGAGGATGACACACACACTCTCATCCATCTCATTCATTCTTCGGATGTAAAAACACACTCTCTCCCCGTTACACACGCACATACTGTTAGTTCATTAGGTTTTGATGGTTAAGATCCTCTCTCCTTGTGTTCTCGGAGTCGAGGAGCAAAGGAAAATTTTCTTTTCTCTTTTCTTCCTTTTCTAAACCTTCTTTTCTTCCCATTTTCTCCTTGTGCTGTTTCTTTTCAACGAGCCTGCTGCTCTTGTCTTGGCTTTGATCCCCCCCACCCCCCATTTGTGGGCCTCTACTGAGCTCAGTGGAGCGGTTTCCTGAGTCTGCCTAGATTAATGAGTGTGTGTGTGTGTGTGTGTGTATGCATGCACTTAAGAGTGCATGAAAAAAAAGAGTGGGAAAGAATGAGAGAGAGTTTGAGTCTGTGTGTGTGTGTGTGTGTGTGTGTGTGTGTGTGTGTGTGTGTGTGTGTGTGTGTGTGTGTGTGTGTGTGTGTGTGTGTGTGTGTGAGAGTGTGGTTCTCTTATGGCTTTCTAGAGACCGCACATTATTTTTGTGAGGGTTTTTTATCTTCAAAGTCACTGTATCCACAAAGTGCCTGTGTTTGTCTTGCTCGCTCGCCATTTTGAAACATTCACAATCACTGGGCTGTTGTGGACATGACGGCAATCTTGCTTCCACAGTAAAAAAAGCAACACGACCGACACGCATACTCATGCATACACACTTAAACCAACACGCGCTCACACAAGGCCAGTTTGGAAGACGAGGTGTTTGAGTAAACAGTGTTAGTCCATAAAGTTGTTGCTTTGTGTTTATGGATACACGTTCCATCCAAATAAATCCAGAGCGCCTATCAGATGCAAAACCCGTAATCAGATTCTGGAATAAACTGCAAACTGCTAAAAATAACTTTTCTTATTGGAGCCATGTGTGGATTTGATGGGGGGGATGTTGCTGTGGTGGGTCGTAGTGAGTTGTAGTATGAATCAATCCAGTAAAAAAAAACAGTTTGTCTTGTCTGAGATAACATGGCCACGTGAGCATGGCTGTGGCGTGTTTATTTATTCTCACAACTTAGTGTGTGTATGTTAATACACAAACACACACTGAACACATGATTATACAAACACATGCATGTTGTGTAATGGCCATTTTTTACCTACATGCACACTCTTTAACCTTGATTAAAATGTCCTGGTACTTTGTAATCACACGTATACGTTGAAGAATATATTAAGCAGGATAACAGTTAAATTGTCATGATCACAAAATAAAGGAGTAGGGTTATATTTTTCAATAAAGTTTTTACATTAACGGCTTATTTAATATAATTACCAAATAAATTAAGTACATGGGCATAAAATATTGATTTAATTTGAAATGATTTGCCTAGAAAAGTCAATATATATACAGTGCATAGAGTGCAAAAAAGGTATTCATTTTTTCTATATATAAACTTATGTAGCTAGATATACCATATTTTTAAATACTCATGTTTAATAGTGGTATTTAAAAACAACATTACCCATAATTTAGACAATAAGTAAGTAAGACAATATTTAAGAACAATTTCATGTAATTTCTTTGTAATTATTTGTGAAACTTAGTAAAAATGTATGAGTGAAAATAAAATCATACGCCAATTTTGTTAGTGTATAATCAACATCTTAAAATTTTAGATTACGTTTTGGCTTTAAATGAAAGTTTGTGATGTTGCGATTTACTTCGTATCTGGTTAGTTTAGTTCATCGCTTAGAAGTCTTTAGTGAAGACTTCTTAAAAATCCCTATGTGAAATATAAATAGGAAAACACATCTGAAAAAACAGGACATTGAAAAGTGGATGGGCACTATTGCCCTCTTTAGGGCTGACTGCTGCAACTGACCAATCAGAGTCAAGTATTCCAGCCAGTCGCGTAGTTATTAAAATGCACAAAACATGAGAATAGTAACACAACCCATAAAAGCATTTTTACAACTATATAGTTATAATCAAGCTACATTTTGTCTGATTAACTTACATCCAAGCTGCAGTCTCTTTATGACAGGCTAAACAAAAAACCTACTTAAAGATTTTAGTTGGATTGAAGCATTTCATGACATTTAAAATAGAGAAGTTATTGCTTTAGTTTACTGCGACTGCAAAAAAGCTATTAGTGTGTGTGTGTGCCTTTACAAGCCTGTAAGGAGGAAAACTGTGTGCCAGGTGTTTCTGATTAGGACCCCTATCAGAAAAAGCCAGAGGAGGGGGGAGTAATGGTCCAAAGGAGTCCAAAACTCTCCCTTTTAACTCTGTAGCCCATAGATCAAACTCCTGCCGGCTGCCCTGATAGGCTCATAAATACCTCCTCCAAACTCTCATCGCTTATCATACTGTTATTTCTACACTGATTGCAGTGGTTACATGGAAAAGGCCTGATATGTGTCACACTGTGACAGCGCTGACGCATATCCTCAACAGAGTGTGTGTGTGTGTTTGGGAGAGGATTTGATGAACCACAGTGTGTGTGAGGAACATGATGGTTGAGTTACAGAGTTCTGGGTCATTTGTGTCATTTTTTTACATTCTGTTCGGTAATCCTTGTATTTTAATTAGGAGACAAATATGGACAAATATACACTGTGACATATAAAAAGTGACAAATTGCTCACCATTAAATGATATGTGTGGCATCTGAGTTTGTTTAATTTATGTGTGTAAGCATTGTGCACCAATTGAACTAATGCATTTGAACTGTATTTGAATTGAGATAAAGCATTTGAAATGAAGTCAAATACAGATGAACTGTGTAATTTTTAGTAAAGAATTACCAAGAACACTAAGAAAAAAGTGTATAATAACAGACAAGCTACTGTTAATTTTCTGCCATGACAATTTCTGTTGAGTTTACAGACATTTCCTTTAACCAACACAACATAAAACAAAATATGGGAAAAACACCTGTGAAAAATCAATACATAAAATTCCTTCATGTTAACATTTTTTTTGTGCAAGATATATGAGGTTCTCCCAGAAACATTATAAATTAATTTGTATACATTTATATAATACATTACTTTTCATTTTATTGGCTATGGTGAAACAACACCTCTATATTTTACCCTCAATAAAAATATTTTTTGTTCATTTAAGTAGCCTAATTTTGTATATTAAAATGTTATTTTCATTTAAGCCACTTATCATGTAAGTGTGACTGCTGATTTCATTAAATTACATTTCTGTGTATAGCAGGGTTGAATTTAATGATGTAGAATTAATGTATACATTTGTACAATAAAAAAACATATTTTCATTCAAGTAACTGATTCAATTCATGTAAGTGACTTTATGCTTGACACACATGCTTGTGAGCATTTGGCTCTGTACTGGAATAGGCAGTGTGTGAGTGTGTGTTTGTTTGTCTGTACGGGCTTCTGTGGGTTTTGGGAAGCAGCATTGATTTGTGACACTGAGTTGGAGTCAGGGGCAGAACCAAAGCGTGTGTGAAGCCTGTTGTTGGACAACGCATTGTAACTCCGTCTGCTTATTTGATAAGAACTCGTCCGTCTGGAAGGAAAATAAACAGTTGAGTGGTCTGTTGCTCAGCCTTCAGAAAGGAGCTGTTACTAGAGCACAACACAATATTTACATCACTGTTTACATCATATTACACACCCCTCTCTCTTTCTCTCACTTCCTTTCAGTCCCTCTGATCTCTCTCTCTCTCTCTTTTACTCTCTTTCTATTTTCTGTCTCTAACTTTGGTCAAAATGAAGATGAACTGTATTATCTGACTGTGGCATTTTGTAAAGTCAACAGAAAATCAACAAGATGTGTTGCAAATGCTGTTTCTTGTTTCTTATTGAATTGTGTAATACAAGGTATTTAAAAAAACAAACTGATAAGAGCAGATTTGTTCAGATCTCGCTGCTAATGCTGCTATTTGACACTACACAGTGTAGTAACTGGCAGTATGAAAATATGTGAATGTTACTGTAAGAGCTTTACTAAGGAAAACTCCACCAAAATTACCATTGTAAATGTAAACATAATCAGTGAGAATGATAACAAACAAAGATATTGTCATTATCTATGATATGGTCTAAAAGGGCTGTGTGGATAGCAAAACAAAATTGGTACTAAGATTGAGCCCTGTGGGACCCCACAATTAAGAGAATTGATGAGAAACAAATATTTCCAGTGACAATGTAATCAGTCAAAATGTTTGTCTAGGAAGTGTTTCAGGCTATTCTGCCAGTCTCTAATAGTATACGCATGCTCATTTAACTCTTTTAGCGTGTGTGTGTGTGCAAGGCAAAAAAAGAGTGAAAGTCATAAAAAAGGAATGTAAGAGAAATGAGATTTAGTTTCCATGTGTTTATTTATGACGGTGACTTTGTTCTAGTCGGTGTAACCCTGCCTCTGGCTATGAGTGACAGATACAGATCAGAGGGGCTCTTATCAGTCAAGTTGCTCTGGAATGGTCAGACTGTTCTACAATGCAGGGCCTCGGGAAGTCGTGCCGAGATGTTATTATGATGGCATTTCACTGAGTTCCGTGCCAAGACTTAAATAACTCAACACAAAGGAACATTCACAATTCATACATATTCAAAACATACTCTAAATATGCAGATTACCTACAAACTGTAACTCCATACCTTAAAAACAACATTGAAACACTCACTTGTGCATATTCCATTACAAGGTAAAGCATTGCGCATATTTGTAAAATAAACAGTCTGCAAGCTCCCTGGGTGCATATGGCCAGCACTTAGATTGAATGCTTTGTCAAGAAGGTAATTTTGCTTGCGTGTGAGCCGTTGCTCCCAGGTTGTGTGTGAGGCTCTGTGAGAAGTCATTTTCCGAGCCTGTTATTCGTAGCGGGTGAGATCATGCTCCATTGCTGACACTGAACATAAGGAGGCATTGAGTAAAAAAGAAACCTAGTCCAAGAGTAGAGGTACACACACACGTACGAAGAGAGGTAGATTTACAGAGGTCTGCGCACACACTTACTCAGGTGCACAATCATACACACAGACACAAGGCTACATTTATTCACAGAGGAGGACACACATACTGGGAGTGGACCGTCAGTGTAGTGTAGAACCAGAGGACCATGGGGACTATCGTTTTCCTCGTTAATTATGACCGTCTGGCAAGCAATGGGTCCAGGAAGTGTGAAGGGGGGAGGAATGGAGAAAGAGTGAGGGTAAGACAAGGAGGGGCGGCACAGGAGAGACAAGAATCAAGATAGAGAGCTCTGTGTAGGAGGACAGGGAATGTGAACGATAAAACCAGGTGTGTCCATGGAAAAGGGTAGAAGACACCTTAAATCTCCAGCATATGTCGTCGTTAACCCCCTCTAATGCCTTCTGCAGTCCAGCTTAAATCTTCTAGACTGCAACCTCCCCAGACATCCAACCTGGAAACCAGACTTCTTCCATCACAGGATAAACATATCCTCCTATCACAGCCCCTCCACACTGAACACCATCCTTTGCTGTTCAAAGATGGTCAAAGATAGGTTATTTCTTTTTTTATTGCCCAGCAATATTGAATATAACGTTGAATGAGGGATAGAAATGAAACCTAAAAATGAAAATGCAGCCATCTTTTGCTCACCCTCATGTTGTTCCAAAATGATATGATCTCTGTGGAACACAACAAAATATATTTTGAAGAATGTTTCTGGTTTTGTCTGTATAATGAAAGTCAACAGGGTCCAAAACGAAATGTTTTATTAAAATAATGAAAACTTACATTAAATGAAAATGATCTTGTGTTGTTAATCCTGTTTGTTTGTTTGTTTGTTTGTTGCTAATGTATGTATTTTAGAGCAAGTGCTATTTTAGTATAATCTATATCATATTTAAGTATTAATTAAACATTTTAATTAGCTTTTATTAGTTTTTTAGCGTTATTTTTATTTCAGTTTTAGGCGGAGTAATTTTACCTCAACTTAAACTTATTTCTGTTAGTTGCCAAGCCAACTAAGTTTTTTGAAGTTTCAAAGTGTTATTTTTAAAGATTCTTTGTCTAAAAATTAAGCCTTTATTGCTCATAATAAAAAATAACCAATAAAAACACAGTATGAAACACAATAACACACTTGATGAACGCAACATAAAAAAGCTAAAACCACATCATTATTTTTTGCAACCAGGCTACAAATGAAAACAACACCTTTCCGTGAAAATTCCAGAGGTCATTAAACCAGGTTAAGTCCAGGCCAGACCAGGTCAGGGTTATTCTGAAAGTCCCATTCCTCTGCTCCAAGTCTAGTGGAGCGACACTGGGATTTGAACGGCTCCAGGTCCAATTACTGCAGTCAGCCGCATCTGGAGCAAGTTAACAGGCCGATCCAATCCAACTGCGCCACGGCAACACACGCCCCAGTTTTGACGACACAAGGAATAATAACAATAAAAGCATATTGTGCACACACACACATATACGCTCTTCCATCCAGAAAAATAATAACAGCAATAATACAGCAGGAAATGAAGAGTCGCTGAGGCCAGGGCACAGGATCACAGAGCTTTGCGCAGGCCATGCTGTGTATGTATCAGCATGAAATGGGGCTTCGTGAAATGTTGCACTGAGAGGATTGTGATTTATATGTTTTAGTAGGCTGTGCATACATGAACATTTGTACAATTTTGTTTGTTTACACGACCTTTCTAAGCTGCAATAATGCAAAAATAATATATTTCAGCTATGTTTACTAATAGTTCTGTACACGAAGACTTGGCATAAAGTCTAGTCCTCATTTCAGTTTATTCTGGTAAAGAACCACCCAGCTCAAGCTATAATGTTTCTTCTCTTACTTTATTACTGTATATGATTAAATAAAAAGTATAAAGATAAAAGATAACATTTATAATGCTACCCAGAGTATGTGATTTTTGTGCTTTCAGTTCCTACATTTTTTTCCAAGATTTAGAATTGTACAAAAGTTATTGATGAATCATGATATAATATTGATATTTTCATAATCATGAATCCTTGTTATTTCTAACTGACTCGATCCCACTGATCTGAGTGGTCTGTTAGGTTTATATCAGTTTGGCACAGATTCTGGATGAGCTCCAGCTGTCTAATGCAGTCAGCGTTCTGGATGAGCTGAGCCATTAACAATAAATTACACCCTGCTGGTGATAAAGGCATGGACAAGTTTCTCCAAGTCTTGACTGGAAACAAAAAATCTAATTCTTGCAATGTTTTTGAGATGATAGTATGTTGATTTAGTTACTCCTTTGACATGACTACTAAAACTAAGGTCTGTCTCCAGAATCACCCCAAGATTATTGACTTGATTTTTAGTTGTTTGACCCCTAGAGTCAAGGTATGAATTCACCTTGAGAATTTCATCTTTGTTTCCAAATGCAATGACTTCAGTTTTCTCCTTGTTTAACTGATGAAAGTTCTGACACATCCAACTGTTAATTTCATCAATGTATTGCCAGATGGAGTCAATGGGGATATAGTCATTTGGATATACGGCTAGGTAAATCTGGGTAACATCAGCATAGCTGTGAAAGGCAATTTGACTTAGTAGGAGCATATACAGTCTAAACAAGAGCAGTGCAAGAATTGAGCCTTGTGGGACTCCGCATGTCAAGGACGTCCACTGAGACTTATGATCTCCAATACTCACATAATAACCTCTCCCTTCTAAGTATGACCTGAACCATTTGTGTACCATCCCAGAAAGCCAGACCCAGTTTTCCAGTTTCTGTGGAAGTATGTTATGATCGACAGTGTCAAACGCAACACTAAGATCTAGTAGTACCAGCACTGATATTTTGCCAGAATCAGAATTAAGCTAAATATAATTTATTATCTTAATAAGCGCTGTCTCTGTGCTGTGATGCGCTCGGAAACCAGATTGAAAATTGTCCAGGTATCCATTTGAATTTAAGTATTTGTTCAGCTGATTAAACTTCCTTTTCAATAATCCTACTTATGAAAGGAAGATTTGATATTGGTCTATAGTTGCTCAAGATGGTGTTATCAAATTGCACTTTTTCAGAAGGGGCTTAACAACTGCAGTTTTCAGGGAGTTTGGAAAAGTCCCAGAAAGAAGTGAGGCGTTCACCACCTCTAAGAGATTTGTTTCTAAACAGTTAAGCACACTTTTGAAAAAAAGATGTGGGAAGTGTTTCAAGATAGCAGGTTGACGTTTTAAGTTGCTGTACTATTTCTTCCAAATTTTTGCTATCAATTTCTTCAAAAACAGACTGTAATGAAGTTAGTAGATACGGGAAGAAGGAGGCGGGAACCGGCGAACATTTAACACATTTAATAATAAAATAAACAAACACAAATGAAAAGCGGCAGCCCCTCACGGACGACTGCCGCACACAAAACACAAACTAAAATCCAGGCCTGGTCCTCTCTCGTCTTCCACTGTTGTCACTCCTCATTTAACCCTTCCGAAGCTCTTCTGTGGGACTCGAGACCGGTGAGTGGTGCAGGTGTCGTTCATTACCAATTACTCCACCGGCCTCGCTCCGTTCCCACGGCTCTCGGCCCCGCCCCACTCGTCACACAGACATAGTCACTTCTTTGAAATTGCGGTCGAATCTGTGTGACCTCTGCATAACTAGAAGATGTGCCAATCTCCTTTCTGAAATTATTGATATTCTCAGTAAACAAGGAAGCAAACTCGTTGCATTTGCTGTCGGAGAGCATTTCACTGGGAATCTGACTTGAGGGTTTGTCAGTCTCTCAAAAGAAGCAAAAGGAGTGCGAGTGTTGTTTAAGTTACTGTTTATAAGGTTTGAGAAGAAGGTATGTCTAGCTGCGACTAGTTCTACATTGAAAGCATGAAGGCTGTCTTTATAGATGCTATAGTGAATTTCGATTTTCATCTTCCGCCCCATCCACTCAGTCTTTCTGCATTGTCTTTTCGTGCTCTGAACTGCTGTTGATTTTCTCCAACATGATTTTTGTCTGCCATTCTTCTTGCAGAATTTCACGGGGGCAATATCATCAATAATCTTCAACTTTTGAGTTAATGAATCCAGGAGAAGATCAACAGAGTCTGCAGAAATGCTTGGTGTCAAAGATATAGCCTTCATAAATAGTGCACTAGTGTTCTCGTTAATGCTTCTCTTTCTGACAGAGACAGATCTAGATTCAGTGTTTACAGAGATCAATATATCAAAGAAAATACAGAAGTGATTAGATAATGCTACATCCTTAATAACAATGGATGAAATGTTTAGACCTCTACTGATGAGTAAATCGAGAGTGTGTCCTCGATTGTGTGTGGGTCCATGCACATGCTGAATCAGGTCAAAAGGGTTTAAAACAGTTATCATTTCTTTTGTAGTTTTAATTTCAGCATTATCTATGTGAATATTAAAATCTGCTGCAATAGTAAAACAGTCAAACTCATTGACAACAGTTCTGTGAACTCTTCAACAAAGGCTGGAGAGTATTTTGGAGGCCTGTAAATAATGATAAACAGAATGCGTGGAGCATTTTAAAGTGACTTTCATACTAAGGATGATACGTATAACTGAAAACGATTAAAAATCGTTGTAAAGTGACGTTTACATAAAGGACTATAACTATAATGATAACTATACTGTATAAAGTTTTAATAATTGTTCTAAAGGGACGTTCCCACCTGGAACTATAACTATAAAGATGACAATAACTAAACAGTTTAAATAACTGTTGTCATGGTACGTTCACACAAACAATGCTAACTATAATTATAACTATAACTATAAAGTTTAAATAATCATAATTGTTGTAAAGGGACAGTTCAGACCAAGGATGATAATTATAACTATAAAGTTTAAATAATTGTTATAAAGAGATATTCACACTAAAGATGATAACTATAACTGTAACGTTTTAATAATATACACATTTTAATACCACTAGGAAGGATAAATATAAATATATATAACATAAATATAACAATAACTACTTTAGTGTCCACACCAATGCACAATAACATTCTGTTTGTTATAAGGCTTTCAATTTTTTTCATTCAATTTTAATTTTTTCATTCATTTTTTCAAAAACATTCTGAAAGTGATGCTATAGTTGTGATGTGAACTTCCCTATTCTCATAAAATTATAACAGTTAATAAAACGTTATAGTTATCGGCCCTAAGAGTGTAAATGTTTAGGGCAAGAGTTTAAATGTACCAGTAAACAGTGTTGTTTAAGCACTAAGTGTATAGTGTGAGGCACTGAGAGCAACTCATTCTTAGTTTTGTCACACTGAGGAACTGACACAGCTGCTAAGGTCAGCGATAGACGCGGGGCCTGGGGGTCATTGTCATGGCGCCCGTGTCGAGTAATAAGGTTAGACCCTGAGACTCTTAGCATTCCTCCAAAGGCATACATATACACACATGCACACTTTACAAATGCACACAATTTAATAGTGCTGAACATTTTCAGACTTGCCACACTGCAAGTGCTGTTCCACAACTACACAAATACAAGACACACACATTTATTATACAAAACTGCCTTACATAGTAGTGCTTTAAGCAAAGAGTGTGAAAAGCCTTAGGCCACAACAGCTGTGAAGTTGATGGAGGTATTGGTGAGAGAGAGCAGTGCATGCTGGGAACAATGCATGCTGGACCAGAGGCATTCTGGGAGGCAGCTCCCCTGCAGGCTTGGCCTCTGAAATAGCAGCATGGTTAATGGCCCTTTCATGGCTGGGCCACAAAGGCTTTTGTCTGTGCCTAATTCAGCCTATGGTGCACAGGGAAAGGAGGGAAAATAGCACCCAGGGCCTGAAATCCTCCCTGTACCTCTCTCTCTCTCTGGAATGAGAGACCTTTTACAGGTCTTTAAAAAAAGCTTTAATGTTACAGCCAAGGTAAAGGAATAGTTCACCCCAAAAAAAAAATTTGCTGAAAATGTCCTCATCTTCAGGCCATCCAAGATTTAGATTAATTTGTTTCTTCATTGGAACAGATTCAGAGAAATGTATCATTACATCACAGTGAATCCTCTGCAGTGAATGGGTGCCGTCAGAGTCCAAACAGCTGATAAAAACATCACAAACAATCCACAAATAAACAACACAACTCCAGTGAAGCGAAAAGCTGTTTGTAATAAACAAATGCATCATTAAGATGTTTTACATCAAACTGTTATTTCCGGCTAAAATACGAGTCCTCTATCCATAATATTGCTTTCTCCAGTGAAAAAGCTGTCTCGACTGAATCAGTAGAGAAATATTCAGAGATGTGAAAACAGTTCTAACAGTTTGGGGAATTTTTGGTGTGAGATGATTACAGAGGATGAACTTTTTCACTGAAGGAAGCGTTATTGGATTATGACATATTTTGGCCAGAAGTGACGTTTTAAAGTTAAAATGCCTTAATTATGTATTTCTTTCTTACCAACACACAGATATTCACTTCACAAGACACATTAACTAATGGACTAGAGTTGTGTGGATTACTTGTGGATTATTGTTGTGTTTTATCAGCTGTTTGGACTTTCATTCTGACGGCACCCATTCACTGTAGAGGACCTATTGGTGAGTAAGTGATGTGAATTTAGAATTTTGTTTCAATAAAGAAACAAACTCATCCACATCTTGGATGGCATGTGACTGAGAACAATTTCAGCAAGTTTTCATTTTTAGGTGAACTAAAATAATAAAAAAATAATGAAATGAAAAAATAATCCATGAACTAATATCATTTATATATGTAATACAGATTTTTTTTAATAAATACATTAAATTTTTCTAATAAATACATAGGATTTGTGTATACAGCAGCATATATACAAATGCTGTAATCCTTTGCATGTACAACCTCAGACCACAGATGCACCCACATTTATTTGCACTGCGACAGGGCCAAATGAAGCTGCACATACCAAACGTGAACCATAAATTGCAGCATAACATACACACTTCCAAACATCCGTAACTCTATCATCAGAGAGCCAAACCGTGTACATCACCTATAAACTTCACAAAAACCACAAAAGACAAGCCACAGCCATTCCTTATTATTGCTGCCTCTCAGTTGGGGAATTATTTGTGTAAAAACAGCAAACTAATGATACATTATCACAGGCTACATATGACATCAGATATCTCAAATTTACCTGAGACCAATCTAATTAGAAGAACAGGGGAACAAGTCAAACTTGTCATCACTGCACACCAAATTAATACTGGTTATAGTAATGATACTTAATAATTTGAGCTTTTCAGTGCCATCTGTATTCAAATTGTACCAAATCTCATATATATATATATTTGTATTTTATCAGACTGTACATTCCCTTGAAATAAAACCCATGATCTTAAAGTTACTATTGCTATACTGTACTATTTGATTATTGCAGTCACTGTGTAGCCCCGCCCACCTTGGCATCTCAATGGTCGAAAATCCAACTTCTCATAACTGTACATGAAACATAAGTTTGTATTTATTTTTTATTGAAGAAATGACTGAAGCTAAAACTGGAATTTACTGGAACAGCAATTTGAACAAACACTTTCCTGGGTGATATATGTTACAGCTAGGTCCTTTATAATATTGTTTTTATCGGTAGTAATAGCTTAGACAGACCCACCTGCATACTAAGACTGATGACATGATTAGAACAATGGGCAGTATTGAGGTTCCTCTAATTACTGGAGCAATTACAACATGTGTGCATGCCAGCAGAGTGTGTGTGTAAATTGGAGAGGTCTGATTGTTGGTGTGTCAACTGCAGCTGTGTCCACATGGGCAGAGAGCCTGCACAGCTAATAAGCATGGAAGTCTAATTCATCCTCTGCTATAACATCAACTCTCATGCCAAGCAAACCAAAAAGAAAAACATGTGGCTCTGACATGGCATGCAAAAACCAGACAAGACCAACCACACACATCGCCATATAACAGACTCAGAGACGTTTACTTTCACCTTAGGAGCAACAGGTGACACGCAAACACAAGGTATTTAGTATTTTTAACTTACTAGTTTCTATTTGTATGTTACTAGTGTATATTCAAATTACTAGTTAGTCATTCAGCAGTATCTTTTTTCAGTTTCAATCCCAACTACACTCAAGATCTGTGTGGGATTCATTTGAAACTATTTTCTCACAGAAAGTGCTAATCAGTTTCACAAATAACTTACACTGAATTAAACATTACATTTTGAAGTGAAAAAAATAAGTTTTTCTTGTAAACTGACCTCCAATAATCTGTTTTATTAACAACAACAGAAGTCTGCATTGGATACTTATTCCAATAGTGTCTAGTACCTAATCAATTCAAGTCTACTGAAAAATATATATATATTAATATATACATAGTATAAAGCAATTGAATTGAGATTTTATTCTACTAGATTACTAGATTAGTTTCCTGTACGGCTTTCTCTGTTTATGGTAATACTTCCTATTATTTTCCTTCCCTTTTTAGATTCCTATGCAAATAAACAAATAGGAAGAATCTAAAAAGGGAAGGAAAATAATATATATATATATATATATATATATATATATATATAAGTGACCCTCTCTGTGAAATCCAGGCTAAAGTCTCAAAATCTAATTATGAGATAACAAGCATCAGAGTTTGACTTCTACTGTTAATTTTACTATAATTAAATATACTATATGACCTTACTCAGTCAATATCAAAGATATAAAGGTTAAGTGTTCACAGAATGTGCTTTACCATCTGATGGATGATTTTTTTGTAGAAAACAGCAAATCACAAAAAAATGACTTTAGCTGGGTTTTCAGAGTGGGTCTCACACACACACGCACACACACACGCACACACACACACACACACACACACGCACACACACACACACACACATATATGTGTGTCTTACATTTCATTATATATATACAGATATATATACAATAGCAGAAAGTAGTAAAGGAAAATAATAATAAGTGGTATTAGTACAGTCACAGTAGGAAACATAGGAAGTAGTTCAGGAAACCAATAGGAAGTAGCATTAGTATAGTAAGAAGTACTATTGGAATAGTTCCTAGTAACTTAAAATACGTTTACTATTGAATATAATGAACTAACATTAGGTGAGATTTTTAAAGTCATGAAAATAGTAGACATTTAAAAAATATATATATATATATATATATTAATAATTACATTTTTAGTTTTTAAGAAATACATACTAAAAAACACGTTGCCATAGTTTTCCATGCTGAAATAACCGTTCAGGTAAATGGTGGGAGGTCTGGCCGTGTCTGTAATGGTATGATGTTTGCCAGAATGGTCGGTTATGAATGAACCCGGTGGCTCTGAGAGACACATGCGGGGGTCCTCACGGTGAGGTTTTCCCGCACAACACGGCACAGCTGCGCCTGCGGGTCGGGACCGTCGCTTCAATAGACGGGGGTCAATACAAGCCCTGCGGGGACGAGCGCATACCAAATCAGGGAGAACAGAGCGGCAGCGCGAGGGGGAGGGGCTCCGTATCCAGCGCACGTAACTTTGCGAACGTTTAGGTTTCGCGCGAAGATAACGCAAAGTTCTCGTCACGAACGTTCAACTCAAGCTGTAAAAGCCTATTTCTTTAGGCGAGACAAGCGTGAACTGCGCTGAGATTTGGGAAGGAATCTTTATTGTTCAGATCCCTCCTCCTTCATGGAAAGTGGGAGGACCCGAGAAGTTCCTCGCAAAAGGGAGAATTGTTCCAGGACCCAGTCATCCAAAAACTTCCTTTCAATGCAAGAACTTGGGGAGCCGAGGAAAATGTCGGTGCTACTGCAACAGTGAATTACTGAAGCAGTAACGTTAGCGGTTGGCGGGGAAAAGAAGAGGAATTGCAGATATCTTGGATTAAACAGCGAAAAACATTGTAAGAAGTCGACCAGCGAAACACTAGTGGACTCAACTCCAAACTACTGCACGTTTTTGGTAAGCCTCTCTCTCCTCCCCCAAAACATCTCTTGTTTTTAGGAACCCCAACATGCTATTCTAATAGCTTACTCGAGTTTCCTTCACTTTTCATAGTATTTCCTACAGTTTTGCACTTATGCGAACACTCACCCTGTAGAAATCATCGCGTGTTGTTAATCTCAGAAAGATGCCTTTTTATATTTTTTTGTTAGAAGATGCGGGTGTTAGCTAACTAACGTTACGTTAGCTGTTTCGTTTCGACATTCTCTTATCAGATTGCTGTAATAGATTCCCGACTCTCCGAGGCTACGTTTGTTGTTTTTTCTTTAAAAATGATTTTGTAGTCGTATTTGTGACGTTATTTCAATAAAAGGCGGCCAAATGCGCTTCGGCTGCGGCTGTGATGTTCATTTGTCCCCAATGCTAATCATAGGCTGAATTAAAATACGTCTGCATTTATGAGATTTATAATGTTTGTTTCAACGTATCATTGTCAGAGTGTCAATAAATGTGTTATGTATAAAGAATATAATACAACTTTTGCATAGTGTTACAGGCCTCATTCAGCTGTAACGTTAGTAGTTGACATTACTGTAAATAATGTTAATAAATCATGTTTGTTTATATATTTTGTCATTCTATTAATATTTAGACTTTTTATTTATTTATTTATTTTACTTTTGAGTTTTTTATTTTGGTAAAACAACTTGGTCAAATGTTGATGATTGTTGGTCATTAGCACAACATATTAAAGCTGTTTGTTTGTAAACAATTACAAAGAACTGTTGTAGCGGTTATATAAATATATTTGCTTTATTGGTATCTAGTTTCACTTAATTAGGTCTAAAATATAAGTTTTTATAGATATTAACACATTTTCTTCTTAAGCAGATATAATTTTTCTGTTAGACACATTAGGAAAAAAATTGTGACTATTTAAATTGCAAAACAACTTAATAAATATATGCCAATTAATGAATACAACAGGAATAATAATAATAAGCAAAATATTCATAATGCATATTATGCTTTATTGTTGTAGTCTAATGATTTAGTTATTATTATAACAAATGTCAATATAAATGATGAAAATTATACTGTTTACCTGTAAGATGTAATTTGCTCAGAAAGCCTTGCTTGCTTGTGGAGACAAAACCAAACCTAACTTATGAACTACTAAAGATTTGATTTCTGACATTTGATTTGCAAAATGTTCATACAGTCACGCATGCTTATCATAGAGTTATAGCAGGACAATACTATAACAAAGCTGCTAATGTAGTTTATCAGGACCCCAAAATGTTAGCACCCAGGTGCTGCATTGTTCTCGAAACAGAAAGAAAACAGGCCAACTGAGAGGAATGCTGGCTGACCTTGCATTTGTTTCAAACTAGTTGATAGATTCTTGCGAGCCAGATCGCTCTACTCGAACGCCAAGAATTCAATTTGAGGACAAACTGTGGTAGCTGGTTTATGCTCAAGATGATTGGTGGTCGGGTGGATCAAAGTTGTTCCATAATTGATTCCAGTCTGATTATCTTGTTGGCTTTCATAGTGCTCTGACCTTATTTGGTTATAATGCTGGGAAGGCCTATTAGCTATGCACAGATGGATGCACAGATTTCAGATGACATGCCCTCACTGCTCCGCATTCTTTCAGTGTAACAGGTATCCCATAGCTGAGCCAGAGAGGCCCGTCTGGGGATTTGGGAAGGTTGATAAAGGCATATAGATGGGAGGGACGAGGCTGATCGGGTATCAGTGTGGTAGAGATATCAGAGATGTGACATATGTCTTTAAACGCTCTTGTTTTCATAAAAAATAGGCAACGAGGCTGTAGGCGTCAGAATTATGAACTCATTTCTAGTGTGTGTGTGACCATATGAGAGCTGATTAGTCTTGTTGGATGTGAAGGTTTTTTGTTGCTGCAGAGGTTTTTGGACCAGCTTATTGTTTTCTTAAAGGGTGTAACTTCTCTATTAATTTGCAGAAGAAGGCTGTGTAATAAAAAACTCCTCCAGGTTGGCTTTCATGTCTGTTTCAGCGGGTATGTTCATGCAGTCATAACAGCCTGGAGGCAACAATCTGTGGGTTTGTGTGTGCATGCGGGTAAAAGATGCTCTCCAATCAGGATTATCTTCTCATAGTGGAATGCACGGCGTGTCAGTTTGCTATTTCCAAACGTACTCTGAATTATCCAAAGCTCAAAAGTATAGCAGCTGTCGAGGCAATTTTTAGCCCGCAGTGAAGAATAATCATCTCTGAAGTATAAAGTCACTGTTGGGGCCGCACCTGGTCGAGGTAATTTAGTTTCAGAGCTTTCTCCATTTCATTAGGCGCATGATAACACCTGGATATCCAGGTGGCCGGTTGACTTTCTCACTTTCTCATGTTTAGTTCCTCTTGTTTTCTTGGAAAACCCTAATTGTTAAAGGGATAATTCACCCAAATATGACATTTTGCTGAACGTTTACTCACCCTCAGCCTGTCCAGAATGAGTTTGTTACTTTATCGGTACAGATTTTTGCTTGATCATTGCTTGATCACCAGTGGATCCTCTGCAGTGAATGGGTGCCATCAGAATGAAAGTTCAAACAGCTGATAAAAACATTGCATTAATCCACAAGTAATCCACACAACTCCAGTCCATCAGTTAAAGACTTGTGAAGTGAAAAGCTTCATGTTTGTAAGAAACATTAAAGCTATTAATGGCTAAAATATGAGTTCATATAACCCATAAAAATGCTTCCCCTGTTGTCTTCTCACATCAAGATCCACCTACATATTTGTTTAAAACAGTTTTTACTTGTAAATGGTGCTTGTGCATATTTCTCTTCTTATTCAGTCGAGACAGTTTTTTTCACTGGGGAAATTAATATGGATAGAGGTTCAAAATTAAAACACTTAATGATACATTTATTACATTACAAAACATACAGCTTTTTGCTTCACAAGACATTACTCAATGGACTGGATTTGTGTGAATTACTTGTAGGTTATTGTGGTGTTTTTATCACCAGTTTGGACTCTCATTCTGACGGCACCCATTCACTGCAGAGGATCCATTGTTGATCTAGTGATGTTATGCAAAATTTCTCCAAATCTGTTTTGATGAAGAAACAAACTCATTTTGGATGGCCAGAAGGTAAGTGTATTTTTGAACGAACTGTTACTTTAAGAGCAATATGTGCATTTACTTAAACTCTAAAACTTGTGAAATTCTCGGTAATGTGTTACCTTGTCACTTCACTAGTCGTTGTGAAGACTGTATTATGTCAAGCGCGTGTTTGACCCGAGTTGTCTCTGACACCAGGGAAACGCTCAAACATAGCGGCACGTTGCTGTTTGTGTCAGTGTGTCTGTTGCAAGGCGGTGAGATCATTGATAAACTCCAGACCCTGGTAAGTAAGCAGCGACTGTTTTCAGACAAACAGCTCAGTGTGTAAAGCTGATATTTGTACAAAGATTAAGGATCGTTTGACAAGCACAGAGTAATGGAGACATTCTTACAAGACCATTCACACTCTCTCGATAACTCGTCTTTAGAGACCTATTGCTCACTGTCAGAGTCACACACTTGCTCTGGAACGGTTCTGCAAACACATTCTACATTAGTTGCCTTCATTGTCTGTTCAGGATAGATTATATGCCACTTTCATGTTATAAGTGGGATTTTATAAATAATTCTTAATTTCCATCAAATTTACTAATGAATAGTAATGTGAATATTTTTTTCTCTCTCAAACATAAGGAGGTTTTAAAAGAGCTTTTAAGTGTTTTGATTTGCAATATACACTACTTTTCAAAAGTTTGGGATCTGTAAGATTGTTTAATGTTTCTTGTACTCAACAAAGCTTCTACTAATAGAATAAAAGAGGTATTAGCATTATTGATATAGTATTCCAATTTTAAATAACTTTTCTATTTTAATATATTTTAAGGTACAATTTATTACTGTGATCATTACTCCAGTCTTCAGTGGTCACAGAATCCTTCAGAAATCATTCTAATATGCTGATTTATTGTTCAAAAACATTTCTTATTATTATTTCAATCTTGAAAACAGCTGTGCTGCTTAATATTTTTTGTGGAAACTCTTGAATATTTTTTTATAGAAAGTTAAAAATAGCATTCACATGAAATACAAATATTTTGTAACATTATAAATGTCTCTACTGTCACTTTTGACCAATTTAATGTGTCTTTGCTAAATAAAAGTGTTTATTTCTTTCAAAAACAAAATTCGTTCTCACCCCAGACCTTTAAGCGATTGTGTATAAACACCTGTCCTTCAGCATATCAATTTTGTTTTGTGATGAAATTGGTATGTTTTCTTCATCTTTATGCTTTTTGGACTCCATGGTATGTTCAAAAGCCACAGGCTACTGTATTGTTTTGCAGTTTAGGGTTTGTTTATTATGTGGTTGTTGTTGCTTTTGATGTGTCTGCAAACTGTGTGGTCATGGATGTTGCAGGTGTTTACAGTTGACAAGGGCTTCCTCTGCCAAAGCCGGACCTTTGGCTCTGAAAGACCTAGTTTATTTGACATTCACTATACTAAACCTGTTTTTAAAAGACGTTGTAGACACTTTTCAGCTTTAAATGTCCTATTTTGTTTGCTTTTCGGCTGTTTTGTATCAGTGCTGTTTACAGCCATTCACTCAGGCAACAGAGCATTATTGCATGAGTGCATTATAAATAGTTTTATTATATATTTTATTTCTCACCCCTTTCTGCTTGTTTTTTCCCGATCTTTGGAACTGGACTCTTGCTGGCGAGCACGCAGGCAGTCTAAGCTCACTGAGTTCCTGTTGAATAATGTGGAGAAATTGCTTTAGATTTATAATTGGTTCCATTCACTATGATGGAAAAGCTGCCAGAGCAGCAGGGGCCCCTCCGTCCTTCCCTCTCTCCGCTCATCTGCACAGCTATAAACTCTGTGTGGTTTTACAAGAAAATATGTTCAGTATTCATTTCTATTCTTTATTTGTAACGAACTTCACAATGGCTGCATATGCTTGAGAGTTCGAAACATTTGTCCTCCATCATGATTTGAAAAGTGTTTTTATTATATTGTAGTTTGAACCGTATTCAAGCAGTTGGTTCTAAAAGTGATTATTTATTTGAATTAGAACAGGTTTTGGGTCCTTGTGAGAGTGCAAATGAGAATGTTCAACATATATCTGGTTAAAAATAACTGTTTTTGGGCCAATGGCTCAATTTCTCTTTGTAAGATGCGTGTGAAGTGATCGAAGCTCATTGAACCATTTACTGATTGACAATATTTTCCTAATAAGCATCACCAAGGCAGTTTTGAACTGAACCTCTTCTAATATCTGCCTTGGTGGGGAGCAGCACGAAACAGAGTCAGTCTAATCCTAACTGACAGTTCCCATCGTCTGGCCAAACGGAGGTATGCAGTCATGTGACCACTGACCATCCTGCTCAAAGTAGCCGAACTCAATAATTAGCGTGTGCAAGTTAATGGTTCCTTGTTATATGAATTATGCAAATATCAGGGTGCTTAATTGATCAGAGCCCCTGGACTTGGCTCAATCTTTTGCTCGTTAATCCGTTGAGTGGGTCTCATTATTGTATTTTTGGGCAGGGGTGGATGTTGCTCATTAATAGACTGAAGGGTTCGGTGATGGCGGGGGCATTTGCCTTGTTAGTGGCGCTTTTGATGTTTAATTTTCCGGCATGGGAACGACTGATGTCTTTGCGGTGAATTGTGGGAGTCTAGGCAGACCTGGAAAAGATTCTGCTTTGCTTACACCTGCTAATCTGTTCTGAGAGCCATGAGAACGTTCCAGAGGATTACGTGATGGTGAAGAGCCCTGAAGGTAAAGTCATGGCTGTGGCAGCAGGTGAACTATGCCTTGAGTTTAGTCTGGGTGATATATTGAATATTCATGAGGATTTTGCTGGGGATATAATGAAGCAATATTTTTAATTGTACAATCATTTCAGTGGCCTTTTTATTTGGCCTAAAGACCATGTAATTATATTAGTTTCACAATTTCTTCTGTCTTTCTACATGATTTTGTAGTTTCCCCACTGATTTAAACTTCAGGTCATTTTGAAGTTTGATTTGTTTCTGTGAATAAGTTCAAATGGTTCAGTAAATCAGTTAAAAAAGCAATTATTAACACATAGAAATACAAAATCATTCTTCTGTTCATTTAAAAAAAAAAATTTTTTACTGTATCTGTTTGGAGTTAGTAATTGATGTACTTATTTTTGGAAATAAAGTAATAATTTTATTCAACATGGTTCGAAAGTGACATATAACACATTTGTAAAGGCACATTTTTCACACTGAGCGCGATGTGAAAAAGCGAGGCGAATTGCCGAAGAACGTTGCTTTCACACCGAGTGCGAAACAATTGATTACCTCCTGCTAATTCATGCTTACACGCTAGGTGGCGCCGACCAGCAATGCATTTTTCCTTATGTAGCCTATGTATCTCGTAAATGGCTTTTACATTGTCAACTGCTCAATATATAGCATTCAATTAAAATAGATAACTTTTGATTCTTCATCAGAGACACAAACTATCCATAATGCTTACAAGAAAAAATTTGAGGTACAATTAGCATCAAGCTACATTTCAAAATGTATGTAATTCATGTTTTTGCTCAAACCTAGGGCTGGGCGATATGGGCAAAATAATTATCACAATATTTATTTTAATATCACCCGATATCGATAATTATCACGATAAATGTCAAATCTTTATTTCTTTCAAGTTTAAAGCCAGATTTTTGCTCCAAAGTGAAAGTTGTAGAAACCAGACAATTAACTTTCCTTAGCAAAATAAATATTTAAATAGAAAAAAATATTTCTTAGTTTCAGCATGTTCTAATGATTGTTTCAAATCAAGAAACAGGTTTGGGTTGCTTGATGATAATAATAATATAACTTTGTGTCTCTTAGAAATGCACATTTTATAGTAGCTTGAGTTAGGATGCAGAGGCACCTTTTATTTCATTATTAAAATCAGCAACATCTGTAAAAATTGTAGCAACCTCAGTTTTAAATTGATTCTGACCAAGGTTTGTTTTTTAAGCATTGGTCTCCCATGGTAGCATACATTAAAATCATGATAAACACAGTTAAATCCACACATATAGCACCTCAATACCATGGTAAATATATATATATATGACTTTTAGGTAGTCTATTTGTATGAAAAACAGTAGTCTAAAAACATTCAGTATAAATGCACACATGTTATAGCCTAATCACAAATACGTACAATAATTATATACCATTACTCCTGTAATAAAATTCAGTTTTAATATCCCAAATTTCTGCCACAAAAACATGGTGCAGTGAATGTTACTACAGTAAATTCATGGTAAATTATGTCGACGTGTAGATTGAAAAGCCTTCTGACTGTCTCGCTGCACAGTGTTTCTCCTGTTTGCCTTTAAACTAGTTTGAATCACAGAGTCATTTGTGTTCATCACTGAATTCAAGCACTGGATCTCACAGCACTGCTTAGTGTTCGCGTGACCGTCTCATCAGCGAGTAAACGCATCTGCTCTAGTGAGCTCTCGCTGCGCGGCAGTTTGAACTGTGATCCGAGCGAAAAAAACGATCCGTGTGGCGCGATTCAAATGAGTCGAGCTGTTTCATTCCGCTTTTGGCACATAAACTTTAAATCACACTGTTATCGAACTCTTCATATCGTTTTATCGAGGAAAATTATATAGCAATAATTATCGTTACTGAATTATCGCCCAGCCCTACTCAAACCCCACTTTAAACCATCATCGAGTGCTTGTAAGAACTTCTGACTGTGATCTAAAATGGATTTTGATTCTATAATAGGCAGACATGCACTCTTTGTATGTCATAATGGACTGAATGCTACCTGCTTGTCATTTGTCATAAACATCCTTTTTGTGACATATTGTTACAATGTTACATAAAAACATAAACAGAAAATATATTGTATGAATATAAATACTGTATATCTCTATGTTCAGATACCAACAACAACATCTCGACATCCATATTCATTGTATGTTGGTTGATAGTCCTACTTCTGTGTTTTTACACTCGTGAGCTGTTATAGCCACCGTGTAGACCTTTTGGGTAACAGCAGTTGCTCTGATGTAATGCTCAAATCTTATTGCATGTTTCTTGAGCAGCAAATCGGCATATTATAAAGATTTCTGAAGGATAATATGACACTGAAGACTGGAGTAATGTCTGCTGAAAATTCAACTTCACCATCACATAAATAATTACATTTAAAAATACAATTAAGTAGAAAACAGTTATTTTTAATTGTAATAATATTTCACAATATTGCTTTATTTTACTGGTATTTTTGATCAAATAAATGCTGTCTTGGTAAGTATGAGTAGCTTCACTCAGAAACATACAAAAAAAACTTTTGTACTTTTATCAGTGAAAATTTGGTCAAAATGGTGGCTCCTCTAATGGCTGAAAATATATTTGTCTGCAATCACAGAGCATACATAGTGAGATATTCTGTTTATAGAACATTAAAGTGTGTTGTTAATCTATAAGGAGGCCAACATTTCAGTAAACCTCTCCCTCTAAACTGTACTTTCTTCATTTTTGACTCCTTCAGCCAAATGGCCAGCAAACTTCATCCTTCCACCATCTCAATCCCCCCTTCGCGGTCAATCACCAGTTGACATCCACTCTCTAATTTGGATCCCTAAAGCTTAGATCCCCCCTACACCCACCCCCACATCCACTAAACACTTTTGGCTCTCCAACTCCCCCAGCCCAAAACTGCAACCCTCACTTGTCCATTGAGCTGCCCCTATCAGCTCTTCCTCTGACCCTTCTGAGAAACGTCTCTCCTTTCACAGGGGGCCGTAGGGTTATTGTCCGTGTGCCGGCTCACTGCTTTACAATGACTCTTCACTCTATTAAGGTGCGTTCTGCCTGTTACCATCACCCGGAGCAACGGGCCTCCCACATGGCAGATATGCGCTGCGGCATTGTGGGCCATGGGCCCGCGCGGGCAGTTGAACCCAGCACTCCTCACACTTGACACCGCATGTGTTTATCTAAAGGGGGGGTATTGTGATGATTGGAGAATCGAGGATGGGTTTGGGGGTGGGGGTCTGAAGGACATAAATAGGGTGAAGGGAGAGGGGTGATAAATATTCAGAAGGCGCTAAACCCCACCTCCTCCCCTTGCCTCCTCGTTACTCTTCTCCTCCCTCTGTGTGGAAAGCAGATGGAATGTGAACGGTACGAGGGAGGCCCACGGGCGGCCGAAAGCGGTTTTATCCAATTAGTAGGGTTGTCAAAATGAATTTCACACAGGCTGGATGACAATAGTGACCAGAGTGGCCCTAGAAGAAAGGACTCCATTTAGTGACAAAGAGGCATTATGAAGTCACTTCAGTATTATGCTTTTTGTCTCTCTTTCTTTCTCCCTTTCTCCTATAAACAGTCTAAAAGCACATGCCTTTGTACAGCCCTTAACCAGATGCTCAGATCAATGCGATCTCTGCTCTCTAAAGGGGTCACATACTTACACTGCAGTACGTTTTTCGCTTACAGTATCATTTGACTCCCCCTGCCAGTGCATCGTTGGTGAAGAAGGAAAAAAATGGCAGCGCTATGAATTATTTCCCATTACAGTTGTGACTTGAAATGAATGTGAAGTGTTTGTCTCAGAGGCGATGACGTTAGCTGGATTGCACATATGTGTCTGAGTGAAGCATGTGTGTTCAAGGGGATAACTTCTGACGCCGGAGACAGGTGGCTTGACAGCTAAGGAGATGCTATTGCCGCCTTTACCAAACCTATAGGGCAGCTGTCCTGTTCCTGTTGACAGCACAGCTTTATTGGCTCCAACGAGCCCGATAGTCTGAGTAGATGCAGTAGTTTTGTTTGATGCGAACATGTAGCCTGCTGATTTTCACAATCCAGTGGGATTGACGAGGCTCACCTATAAGAATGGTTTCAGGTTGGTTGACAGAGCTGTCATTTGCCTAATCAAATCAGTTATATGCTATATTTATGTTTTTAATCCCTCACAAACATAAAGATTTTGTAGTTTGTGATGTATTGAAGGTGGTTGTTAAAAACGGCTGATTTAAATATTTGGACAAGGTAAAGTTAGCTAGCTGGTTAACATATGAGATTTGGAAACTGTGGGAATTATGTTTATAGTCATCACTTAATTCTTAATTATTTAAGAAAACTTGATATTTACAAAATATTACATACAAATCTAAAATATTTAAATTTATTTATTTAAAAATATTTTTAGATAAAACATTGTCTGGGCAAATTTAAAATCTGAACTATGTTCTCAACCGTCTCGAAGAAAAACAATATTAATTGAGTTCTACCAATGTTTTGGAACAGTTTAATTCACTGAAAGTTTCACTGGCTGAATGATTGATGCTCAGGTACTCAACAGCACCTGACTATTGATTTAAATGTTTGGTCATGGCAAAGTAATAATTAGCTAACTTGGGTGGGATTTTTTTTTAAATTGAGAGAATATTGTTCATAGTCATCTCTTTGACTGGGTTTGAAAATATAAAATTATTTGCGATAAATATGTATTTTGCTTAAAATATTAGGTTAGTTTTTTGAACAATCTGAAAATAATCTGAACTTTGTTCTTGGCCAGAACAGCAGGAAAAAATAGTTCTACCAGTGTTTTGCCAGGTTTTTGTCTATTGGAGGTTGTAGAAAACACATTTTCTGTGTTTAATTGGTTGAGTGATTGACAGCCATGTACACAACTGCACCTGGCTGTACTTTCACCCCTCACAGTCACTGGCTGTGGTCAAAACACAACGGAAACAATCATCTACACCTACAGTGGAAGTAATGGATGTAGTTGTAGTATTAACAGCAATGTCACCAGTTGTAGTATTACTGTTCTTAGTAATTGCTATCAGTATGAGACATGGTGGTAAGTCGTTCATTTTAGCAGTAATATTAAAAAGAGCAGTGACATGAGCTAAACATTGACCTGATTAAAGCTGACTAAACATGGAGAACTTGACCAAGTGTTCACTTAAAGTGGTAGAAACTAGTTGCTTGTCAAGTTGAGTGCTTACTGAGGTCAGTATGATCTTTGCTTCACAGTGACGTTCCCCAATGTGCCTGGAATCAGCGTCACGTCGTTTCCACATCAGAGACTAGAAACAATCAAGCTAATGTTGTAGCGGACAGCAGAATCCATCAGTATTTTAACACATTATGGTAATTAAAATGATGAGTTGAACATTTCCAAATCAGTTAGACTAAATAACATCTCTCTGCAGCATTATGCAGACAGCATAACTTGTTTATTTCTGGTGTTGGAAATGGAAAAACATTTATTTAGGGCCAACCCCAAAGTCTGTAAATGGCACACATTCTATTCCGTCAGCAGAGTTTGGCTAATAGCTAATGGCTATGTACCTACCAGCTACAGAAAAACAACTCCAGATCCCAAGACGCAGACTTCTATTATTTTTGCAGGGTTTTTTCTGGAGTTGTGTCTTGTGGTTACTTCCCATGTTTGAGTTCTCAATCTTTCTGTGAGGCTTCATTAATCATTACTTACAATTGATGGAATAGAGTTGTGTGTGTTTGTGTGTGAGAGTGAGAGATTTGCAGTCTGGGAGCAATGGACCACCCTCCTCCTCCTGACGGGAAGTTGTTAGTTTAACCTGACAGGAAAGAATTCGGGAAACTTGGCAGTTTCAGTCGAGGGAGAGAAACGTTCCCTTTCCTGCATTAACTGTTAATACACTAACCATTACTCTTTTTCTCCTGCTTGCTCTTTCTCCCTCGGTCTGCGTCTTTGTAGGGATCACATTACACTACTCAATATTTCCAGAAAATACAAATGATATCACCCCCACCCCATTGTCCTTTGTGTGCAGGTTTTTTCTTTTGAACCCGCCTGTATCGGTTACACCTGAGTGAGGGGGCTCAGATTTCCCCCTCTTCTTATCCGGGCACCCGTCTCAACAGTTGGACCCGCTGAATGTGGGTTCAAGCGAATGTGTGTTTCAGCATGTGTTCTGTGAACTTGTAAGGAAAGGTTGTTTCAGGAGTAGCAGAACACCATTTTTCCACCCTTAAAGTGGACCATGGGATAGGAAAGCTTCTTGTAGGGTCATTAATAAGATTTCATGATTTTACATTTAGTCATTTAGCAGACGCTTTTATCCAAAGCGACTTACAAATGAGGACAATAGAAGCAATCAAAATGAAACAAAAGAGTAATTATATGCAAGTGCTATAACAAGTCTCAGATATCTTAACGCAGTACACGTATCAAGGTTTTTAATTTTTTATTATGTAATAAAAAGAAAACAGATAGTTTTAGAAGTCTATTTAAAACTGATCAAGGCTGCTTTTATTCAATAAAACATATAGTGAAACTATTGTGTAATATTATTACAATTTTAAATCTGTTTTAATATATTTACAAAAATATTTATTCCTGCGGTGACAAAGCTGCCATTACTCCAGTCTTCAGTGTCACATGATCCTTCAGAAATCAGTCTGATGTGATGATTTAGTGCTTAAGAAACATCAGTATTGAAAACAGTGTTTGGTTTTTGGGGGTTTCATGAATAGAAAGTAAAAAAAACATTTTTTTTTAAATATATACCTTTTGTAACATTATAGGCTAAATACTAATTTCTTTCAAAACAAAAAAAAGTACTTAATGGCTCCTGACTTGTAAATGGATTTCACTCTAAATTTGATCTCTTTTCTTGTTTTTGGCAACTGTATGACTCTGGTTGTGGGTTGTGTGTGTGTTAGTTCATCACCACATGCACAATGTAATGTCACATTAACTACGTTTTCATATGATAACCACTTTCTTGCTCTCTCTCACAGGGTTAGTGTATGGAAGATGTCTGGGATATTGGACTGGATACCCTGGGAAAGAAAGCGGAAGATTCGAGTGCTGTGTGCCCTGGGTGCGCTGCTGTGCTGCCTGCAGGATAGTGCAGCTGTTAGAGGTGGGTTTCTGACGTCTTGGTGCTTCTCCATCCGTTACAAGACCTATTCACACCAAAACATCATAAAGTTGGCTTCATTTGAGTTAGAACAAGCTGTGTTCAGATCCGGCACCTATTATAACCGTTTGTTTTGGACAACTGATATATTTATTCACCATTATTATGTCCCACTTTCTCTTTCTAGGCGATGTCCCAATCTTCACAGAGGAGCCTCTCTCTGTGGTACAGAAACTGGGGGGCAGCGTGACCCTGCGCTGCAGCGCCTTGCACTACCATGTCAACATCAGCTGGCGTCTGAACGGCAGAGAGCTGCCAACTGGGGGCGATGAAGAGCTGGGAGTGCTGGTGCGGCCCGGTTCGCTCTACATCCCCTCCCTTACTAACCTCACCGTGGGCAGATACCAGTGTGTGGCCACCACCAGCGTCGGGTCCTGCGCTAGTGTGCCGGCCAATGTTACTGCAGCTAGTGAGTATACACACTTACATTTGTTGTATACATAGTTACACACAGTGTTGTGAACCATTCTGTGCTGAATTCAAAGGGGTCTGTAATGTGTGGTTGTGTGCCAGCTGTACTGGTAGTGTGTGTGTGTGTGTTTACCAGTGTTAGTCAGTGTTGGAGCTCAGGAAGGGGCGTGTAATGTGAGTGTGACCCACCATAATGCCTGTGCGTGTGTGTACGGGTGAACCACGGGCCCCATTAGTGAAGGGCCTCCTCCCTGTTCTCCACTGCTTCCCTCTTTTCATATACAGAGACAGAATGGAATGAGACATACAGTATATACTGAAAAATAATCTGTGTGTGAATTCTGTGAGCATTTCTGTATGTAATACCGTTTAGGGTTGTTGTAATTTGTAATGATATTTTACAATAATACTTTTTACCGAATTTATACAGCAATATAAGAGACACAAAAACCTAAAAACATAAAAACATCTTTCAACTTTTGAATAACAGGTATGCATTGGGGTTCAGACATCTGTAATTTCTACTGAAAGTGATTCTATTTTGTATTTTTCTCATTTACTCAAGCTGAACTCCTGAGTACATGTAAGTGAGTTTATGTAAAACCTCATGATCATGTTCTCCAGCATGATTTGAGATGATCCATTATAAAAGCATCTTGAGCTTCAATGAGAACAACTGACTGTCTGTAGGAAAGTATACACATGATTACAATTTTTTAAATTTGTGGTCTATAAAAATTCTGAATTTCTTGCTAGATTTACATCATAATAAGTGTAAAAATCCTAATACCTTCAGTTTATTTAGTTTTATTTTCACAAACTGTGTGAATATGTGCCACATACGAAATTCTAAAGAACTGTGCATGCATGCGTGTTTGTGTGATAGTGTGAGCAGTGTAGGTTTGGCGGGACTAGTCGAGGCAGGATCTTCTGTCAAGATGAGACGCGACATGAGATTCTTGACACCATCTTCACCTCCCCGAAGCAGTCTTTACATCATCCACCCCCGATTTCCCCCTCTCAAACTCTGCGTTTCTCCTCACGCCATTTAATGGTGCATTGAATTTCAGTCCTCTCAAAGTTCATTTGTTTTGTTCTGACTTTGAGCCTCCCTCATTTAACTTTGACTCTCATACATTTGCGAGATTTAATTGATAAAGACTATGAATTAGAAGTCGAGGGCTAGGGGCGCGCAGATGCAAGCTCTTAGCTGGGGCCCCCCATCTCTGATGATCCCACATCGGCCCCTCGCTCTAATTTAATAAAGACCTCCTCCCTTAGTCAGCCAGGGTTTGGACGGTTCCTCGGGAGGGCGCTGCGTGTGATCGCGAGCCTGTAGTTGTCTCACGTCTCCATATTTCAAAGCTCTACCCATTTGTTTTTGCTCTGTGAAAGAGCTTGGCTCTCTCTGGTATCCGTCTCTGTAGGAATCCTGTCTGAAGTGTCTCCCACCGGGGAGGCCGTTGCCTGCCTGAGCATTATTTCAAACTCTCCTCTTAAATTCCTCTACAGACAAGCGAGCCTCCCGTGTCCTTCCAGTGAAGAAACATTCCTTCGGCACTCTCTCTCCCTTTTCTTCCCTCTCTCGCGCACAAAACACACACCTTTTCACATATGTTTTTAATACATGGCATAACTAATTCTCAATAAACTCAAACTTGTTTTTCTTTGTCTTCTTTTAAGGCTACACATAGTCTGGCCAGCGATATTCCACACAATAGTTACTGCATCATCTCAGTATGAGTTTTAAACGTCATACAAACATGAGCACTCATACATACACAGGCTCAGCGGCCCCAGACATAAAAATGATGAATGCTAAGTAACCGTGCAGCATGTATGAAAGCATTGCCAAGTGGAGTTGGAAATGTGTCTGATCTATTTTATAAATACTATTAATCCTGAATGGCTCCCAGCATTCCCTGCTCTCCAGGCCTCCAGGAGACTTAGAAAGTACCGTATGCACACAAACAAATCACACATTCGCCCTTTACCTCCTCACATGCACTCGCAAACATATTAGAAGCATATAAACATTTGCTTCACAGTTTTTCCTTGTAGTCTGCCACTGTTCTTTCATTCATTCTTTCACCGTAAAACAGTTTAAATGCAGTCCATATGACTCGAAAGTCTTCTGATGTTATATGACGGCTTTGTGTGAGGAAGACATGGAAATTGAGTAGCCTGTTTATACACTGACAACCTTTAGTTGTCAACCTCAGTCCACATCCTCACCCAAAGTCATTTTATGGCTTTGCTAGATTTAAAGAATGAGTTGCTTTTTGGGTTGGATTTTTAAATATTTTTGAAAGAAGTTTCATATGCTCACCAAAGCTGCATTTATTTAATAAAGAATACAGTGTAAACAGTAATATTGTGAAATATTACAATTTAAAATAACTGTTTTGTATTTTAATATTTTAAAATGTATTCCTGTGATGCAAAGCTGAATTTTCGGCTCCAGTAGTGTGACATGATTCTTCAGAAATCATTCTAATATGCTGATTTGGTGCACAGAAAAAAATATTATTATTATTGTCAATGTTGGAAACAGTTGTGCTGCTTAATATTTGTCTGGAAACCCATTTTCTAGATTATAGGATGAATAGAAAGATAAAAAGAACAGCATTTATTTATAATAAAATCTATTGTAACCTTTTGTGAGTTATAAATGTTTTTAATCTCCATCTTGATCAGTTTAAAGTGACCTTGCTAAAAAAAACATACGGCCTTCAAACTTTCGAGAATTAGTGTTTATGACATTTATTTTTGTTTAAAAAGTTGAATCTCTTTTCTCTCTCGCACACCTGAGGAGGGGGAGGAATGTTTTGAGGAGAGGGAGGTGAAGGGGAGTCAGTCAGAGGAGGGGTTAAAGGTGTGCACTGAGGAATTTAGGAGAGGTGTGGGGCGGTGGGGGATGCAGGCAGGGGTGGGTTGTAAAAAGACCCTGATTGATTTAGCAAATGGATCGTTCCCCCCCCCCAAAACATTCTCCACCCTGCTCTCAGCCTCATATCCTGGAAATCTCATCTCCCAAGAAATGATTTCAAAAAGCAATTTGACTTCAAAAACCAAGCGATGATTACTTTCAGAGTACAGCTGGTGTCAAAGAGTTTATCAGATGCTGATTATTTAAGTGTTCACCTCATCCATCATTGTATGTCTTTTGGTTCCAGGAATACTTTTTTTAATCTTTACCTCACAGTTCTTTTGGCTCTGTTGTACATAACTGAAACGTATCAGACGCCAAGGAATATAACTAACCTCTGGAGAACAATGAAACGATTTGATTTGTGAGAGGAGTAATGAACAGTTGGGGAGATATTTGATTAAGTTCGGGGTTTTTTCAGGATAGCACTGAGCAATTTTCCCCGTCTGCCTTTGGAAAATATTCCCTTCACAGAATGACATACAGACTCACTTAGACCGAGTTATTCCATTTTATTGCAATCCAAACTACTTTTCCTCCCTTTACTCAAGAGATGGCTGATCTTTAGCCTTTGACCTCATTTTAGCCTGGGCTGAATTGAGCTTAAGGAAGCTAGACTTTCTGTCTCTGTTTTTCAGAGCTATTGGGTGTCTGCCCATTTGATATCCCAGTACAAGTCCTAAGCATATGCACTCTAAAGCTTCTCAGTTTCCTGAATGGAATACAAAGAGTACTTTCAACTTGGAAATGCTCAAAACCGACACTTGGACGTTTGAGATTTCCTTTGCTTTTCTTGGTTTAGTGTATACGCTATATGGTTGAAAAACGAATCATTCTTGTGTGTTTGCTTGCAGAACTGCGTGATTTTGAGCCAGATGACCAGCAGGAGATTGAGGTGGATGAAGGGAACACAGCAGTGATCGAGTGCCATCTGCCTGAGAGTCAACCCAAAGCTCAGGTCCGCTACAGCGTCAAACAGGAGTGGCTGGAGACTTCTAAAGGTACATAATTGACATAATTATTCGCCATTTTGCTCAACATACACCAGTTGTTCTTAATCAGGGGACCTGAGAACTACTAGGGAGCTTCAGCACACTTTCATTTGATTTTCACAAGATGTAAAATGTAAATTAATTGATTAATAAAAAGTTTAAACATTTAAGAAAATTGCTTTTGAGATTATGGAATTTAATAGTTTTTATGATTTAATTATTTTGGTAACACATCAGTGTAGAAACCTGTTCTGACTATTAACTAGTTGCTATTTGCATGCCTATTATTAACTTATTGGCTGTTTATTAGTATGTATAAAGCACATATGACCCACATTCTACATCCCTAATCCTACTCAAAACCTAAACTTAACAACTACCTTACTAACTATTAATAATCAGCAAATTTAGGAGTTTATTGAGGAAAAAGTTAATGGTTTGTTAATAGCGAGAATTAGACCTTAAAATAATGTGGGACCATTATTTAATAGCTACATAGCCACTTCTAGTGTCTGTAAAGTAGTCAAAAAGGTTGATAACCACTGCTCTGTTTAAGTACATGATTGCAAAAGCACAAAGAAAGTTTCTTTCTGAAATCTCAGATTACAACGTACAATACAATGTAAATGTTTGCTTTCTTATCTTTGCCACAAGAGGTGCTATAATCACTATTAATGTTGACAGTTTTCTCTCACAGTCTTTTTTTCAACTACTGAAGACAATGTTCTTGAGCAAATTAGTAAAAAAATTCATGTTTCTTGCTAACTACGTTAGTTATAACACATCCGGTTTAATGGTTACACTTTATTTTAATTTGTCCTTGTTCCAGCGTAATTATATATTATATATAAGTACTGAGTAATATTAATTAACTACATATACTTACTATATTGTTAGTATTAGGATTGGGGTTTGGGTTTAGTTTAGGGTTACTTGCATGTAATTATGCATAATGAATTGTTATTATAATAGTAAATACATGTAATGTGTAACAAGGACACCTTAAATAAAGTGTTACCGCATTGACATTTGACTGTAACTCTAGAGTTCAATATACTCTGTATTAACTATATTATGCTCTTCACATTTATGGCTAAAATTGAAGCTCTGTTTTACCTGAGCCATCATTAGGTCTGTTACAATCCACATAATGGAATTCAAGTATGATTTGCTTCGGTTATTTCTGCCATCTTTTAAATGAACACTAGTTGATTCTGGTATTTGGGTGTTTGACAGCTCATGTCTTGTTGAGAGTCATCAAGTCTTTGTGTGTTGTCTAGTCTTGTCCACTCAACAAGCGCTGACTGTTAGCACGATTGTCTTTGTTGCAGTTAGTTCATATATTTAGTAAGTGATGAAGATCACAGCTTAGATTTAAGAAATGTTGCAGATTCTTAAACTAGATTCTGTTGACAAATCTGTTTGTACTAGCTTGTCCTAAAGATGCCAATCATTGGTTCTCTGATTGTGTTCTAGGGAATTACTTGATCATGCCATCAGGAAACCTTCAGATAGCCAATGCTACACGTGATGATGAGGGTCCCTACAAATGTGCTGCTTACAACCCTGTCACCCAGGAAGTAAAAACCTCCTCCTCAACCGATCGTCTTAGAATTCGACGTAAGTGGATACCAGAAAACACACACAAAAACACATTTTGTTGATAAAAAATTGAGTAAAATGTATCATCCCATCTAGGTTCGACATCTGAGGCCGCACGTATCATCTATCCACCTGCGTCTCGGTCCATTATGGTGAATAAAGGCCAGCGGCTTGTGCTTGAGTGTGTGGCCAGCGGCATTCCCACTCCACAGGTCACATGGGCTAAGGATGGTCTGGACTTGGGAAATCATAACAACACCCGCTTCTTGCTTAGCAACTTGTTTATTGATGCTGTAAGCGAGAGTGACTCGGGCACTTACGTGTGTCACGCTGATAACGGCATCGGCTCTGCGAGTTCTGCGAGGGTGCTGTACGACGTGCAGGTGTTTGGTGAGTATGATTGCTAGAGAGGAAGAGTCTCACACTATGGGGCTGCAGGAGTCATATGTTAATAGTTTATCGAATGCTTTACAATACACTATTAATTAATGATTTTGGTTAAATTAATATGAATTTATACATGCATTAATATTTTTAACATCAATGAATGAATGATGCATTTATATTTACAATCATGGGGGTGTCTCTCCTCAACCACCACTAGTGTTGTATCAAGTTGTATATAGTAACATTAACTAATGTATTATGAACAAACATTCATTAACAATTAACTATGTATTTATATATACTGCCATTCAATAGATTGGAATTGAAAAAGAATTTGAAAGTAGCAAATATTTGATCAGAAATTGTGAAATATAACTTTTTATTTTAATCGGAAAATGTATATTAATACAATATTTTAAAATGCTTTTATTATTGTGATGACAAAGCTGAATTTCCAGCACCCATTACTCCAGTCTTTGGTGTCACATGATCCTTCAGAAATCATTTTAATATGCTGATTTGGTGCTCAGTAAACATGATACAGGAATCTTTGATGAATAGCATTTATTGGAAATATAAATCTGTTGCATTATAAATGTCTTTACTGTCACTTCATAAATGTAATGCATCCTTGTTGAATACAAGTATTAATTTGTTAGTTTAAATAAATCTTACTGACCCCAAGCTTTTGAATGGTAGTGTATCTAGATTAATAAATAATAATAATAAAAATCTAACTGATAGCCAATACATTAACTGACATGAAGTGTGGTATAAAAAGCAGCAACCAAGGCAGTGGTGGAACATTTTATGTGTGTGATGGCACAATTTCAATTTCCAGTAATTTAACGCTGATTTAAGGTAATAAGCATCTATCAGAACCAGAGAGAAAATAGTTGATAATAAGCATCCAAATGACCCCACAGTACATTTACTGAACAGAAAGAGCGTGTTTGTGAGTGTGTGTAGGATTGAGTTTCTGAGACATTGATGAGGTTGTTTTTGTGGGCTCGTCTCACGGCAGCTGTGATTAATTAAGCCGCTCTTGCTGCTGCTCTAATGAGCTCGAGCTGATTCACTAGCAGCCAACCATCAAGTTTTGGAAGAGGGTGAGAGAACCCAGTCTATCCCAGACTCTTCTGCGGCAGCATGCCATCACAAACAGCACTCATGCTTTGTGCTGTTAAACCGTCAACATGCTTGTTGGTTTATGCCATTCAGCATTTGTTCTGATGTTTTGACATACACCTGTCTGAAACTCCCTTGTTTTGTCTTTCAGAGCCTCCCCAGGTGCGTGTGGAGCTGCAGCAGCAAGACGTTGCATGGGGCGACACGGTGCGTTTCAGCTGTCAGGTGAGGGGCAAGCCAGCACCCATTGTGGTGTGGCTCCACAACGCTCAGCCTCTGAGCCCATCACCACGGCATCGGATGTCCTCACAGGTGCTGCGTGTGCTCAACGTCGGGTCGCAGGACGATGGCATGTACCAGTGTATGGCGGAGAACGGTGTGGGCAGCTCACAGGCAGCCACAAGACTCCTTACAGGTAAAATACTTCATTAAAAAATAATAATAAGGTTTATATTATAAGTTTGAACTATTTAATTATTCAAATATTTGTATTTTACTGTCCATTTATTTATACCACTACTATTTCAAATAAAAATAATGATTGTTAGTTATTAAATAAAAAAGGTATCAATAAAAATGTATACAATTATCGCTTAATTTATTAATTTGATAAATTATTATTATTTTTACTGCTGTTAGTAGTTGTAGTAGTAGTATTTGTTTATTTATTTATAAAGTTTAACTTCGTTAAGTATAATTAAAAGTTAATAAAATTATTAAAATGTACTTAAAAAAACGTATTATTACATATTACGTTTCATTATATTTATTTTATGATTTTTTTTTATATTAAACAAGGCAAGTTTATTTATATAGCACTTGCTTTACATAAAAGGAACTAACACAGTTAAGATTACATAAAACTGAGCAGTTTTATTACATTTTATTTTTAATTAAAAGAGAATACAAATAGTTCACAATTTATAAAATAATACAATTTGTATTAGTATAATAGTAATAATAATAATAATTAATATTATTACATTTTATTTTATTTGCATTATTTGTATTAGTTAGTATATCATTAGTTTTATATTTTTTTACTTTATAATTGTGTGAATAAATCATACTTCGCAATTTGCAAAATACTAAAAAGTAATATTAATTAAAACAATTAAAATTTGAAATGAATACAATGTATATTTTTATATTTTATAATTTATAAATGTATTTACTTTAATTTATGGCCCATTATATAAAACATGCTTGTAGTGTATTTACTGATTTATAATATTGTTTTCCACATTTAAAAAAATCTGGTTTCAGTGCCCTCACGGTCAGGTAAGCTGCCCCTGATTCGACCGCTGAGCCCAGATAAGGTGTTGCGGGAACAGCCACCCTTGAAGCCTATGGCCACCAGTGCTATGCTGCCCTTCGACTGCTCTGAGATCAGAGTCTCCCTCGCTGAAGCGCCAGTCATCCTGAGTCAACCACGCACGGGAAAGGCCGACTACTATGAACTTACCTGGAAACCCCGTCATGATGGAGGAGCCCCTGTGCTGGAGTATGTCGTCAAGTACAGAACGGTACAACACAGCTCCGTTCATTCTTACAGTGTGATCTGCTTCATTTCACTCGACAGAGTGTTTGTCATGTGATTCATTGTGTGCACTTTTCTCTCTCACAGGCTGGAGAATCTCCCGGTGAGTGGACCACTAACAACATTTCAGGCTCCCAGCACAAGCTTACACTGACCAAACTGCAGCCTGCCAGTCTCTACGAAGTGGAGATGGCCGCTAAGAACTGCGCTGGACTTGGGCAGCCTGCGATGATGACTTTTAGAACAGGCAAATGTATGAATCTATATGATTAGTTCAAGATTATCCTTCTGCATTAACATTTAAAAAAAAAAAAAAATTTATATCGCAAATAAACTTGCATCTTTTATTTTTATTTATTTATTTATTTATTTTAACGACCAATATTTCTTGCATATTGCTTGACTACTTTACAAATAACTAAATAAATGATCAACAAGTATTGGTTTGAAATTTGAAGTTATTTATGCCTAAGACAGCTTTTTTGGACTGCAATCTATTATATAAATAGTATTTCACTGCAGAATTTGCTTTTCAGAATCAAGTAAGAGTTCTGCAGACAATTTTTTCTTGCTTTCTTTTTTTAATATGTAAAAAAACAACAGAATTAAGTAGTGAAATAAAATGTCTCCTTAATGTTGGTCTGCAGGGCGAAGAGGAGGACCCATGGGCCCCCAAAAAACACCAGTGCCACCTCGTCTCTTGCGTGAGTATACATAAAATGAAGCAGTGAGTATAGAGCTGCAGTAAAGTACTGAGAAACTATAATATTAAATACAGCTAAATATATATATAAATATATATGTGTGTGTTAAAATTTATCTGTCCCTAAGAGTTCTGATCAATACTATTCTTATTATTAATTATGCTAACATGACTGTTCTCTTGATTTCTTTCAATCATTAATGAAGGATGAGTTTACAGTAAGTGTGTTATGTGTTAGTGTTTGTGTATGTGCAGTGTGCATGCATACACACACTCGCTGCAAGTATTTGTTTTTTTATTGACTCCAGACTTTTTTTGTCTTAACAGCTCCAGAAGCTCCAGACAGACCCACTGTCTCCATGGCCACAGAGACCTCAGCCTACGTGGCGTGGATCCCTCGTGGGAACCGCGGATTCCCCATCCAGTCGTTCCATGTGGAGTACAAGAAATTGAGGAAAGGCAGTGGAGAGTGGGAGGCGGCTGTGAACAACATCCCTCCCTCTCGTCTCTCAGTCGAGATAACAGGCCTGGAGAAAGGTGAGAATTGCGTCAGTGAAGAAGATGATCAGTTGATATATTTTCAGTGGCAGATACAGATAGTGATAACTAGGATTTTATTAATTAACAAAACAATTAAAATGTAAATAAATCAATCAAGTTAAATAAAAAAATTGAATAAAATATACAAATATATATTTAAAAAATGCAAAGAATATGTTTAATAATGATTGAGTTAGAAATGCCATTGAGTAAAAAAATTGGACACATGAGAAGCTGACTTTATTTTTCTTTCCAATTGCATTTGCAGGAACATCATACAAGTTCAGAGTTTTGGCCGTTAATGTGTTGGGAGCGAGTCCACCAAGCGCTCCCTCTAAAGCCTACACAGTGGTGGGCAGTGGTCCACCCAACCGACGTCCCATTGATGGACCCTACATCACCTACAATGAAGCCATCAATGAGACCACAATCATCCTGAAGTGGACGGTAAGCAGTTTCTTTACTAAACACTTTTCCATGGTCAAATTCAAGAAATGTGAGCATTGTCAGACATTTAACTAAATATTTATATTCTTTCTGCAGTACACATCGGTCAATAACACTCCCATTTATGGCTTCTACATCTTCTACCGACCCACCGATAGCGACAATGACAGTGACTACAAAAAGGACGTAGTGGAAGGTAAGTCTTGTACTTCCTTTATTCTTTAATTTTCATAAAAATATATAATAAAGAAACATAAAATGTAATTGTGTGATGCTCTTTTAGGTGACCGATATTGGCATTCCATCACTGACCTACAGCCTGAGACGGCTTACGACATTAAAATGCAGTGTTTCAACGAAGGAGGCGAGAGTGAGTTCGGAAATGTCGTCATCATGGAAACTAAAGGTTTGTGTCCTTTTCCTCTCAATCACATCGCGAACTGCACCTCAGCAAATTTTTAGAACAAAGATCTCTTCTGACAACACAGATCTTAAGTGTGAACATCTGTGTATACTTACAGCTCGCCCTCACCAGAGGACCACACCTCCAGAGACAGCGTCGTCCAGGCCCGACCATCCAGGATACCCAGTTCCCCGGCCTGGTGATCTGCCTTACCTCATTGTGGGCGTTGTTCTAGGAGCGTTTGTTTTCATCATTGTGGCCTTCATCCCAATCTGTCTCTGGAGAGTTTGGGCCAAACAAAGTAAGTGCCATTTTAAAAACACGAAAACTTCCTTAATAATACATAGATAGGAGAAGGAATCTTATGATTTTCTATTTATTTTATTTCAGAACAAACTTTAGACATGCGCTTTCCAACACTGGCAGCTACAGTTTCTCCATGCCATTACACCATGGTACCTCTGCAAGGATTGGCTCTTGGTCGGCCCTGTCCTGTAGACCCCCACATGACCCCTGCCCACACTGTCTACGCTCCAAAAGGAGAATACATTCCCAATGGGAAACACACTACACAGCGCCTTCCTGGATGCCAGGTAATTTTGGCACTTTGAATGGTGCTTAATAGGGGTTGGCGATATGACCAAAATCTTATATCAATATATATCATGATATAGTTATTTTGCTTTAAATAAGGTCTTTATTAGAGCTGCCACTAATGACTATTTTTATTTCGATTCATCTATCGATTAATTAATAGATTAATCTAAACTATTAATTTCCCACAAAAAAATCTACAATTTTACTAAACAAAACGAAATCCAAATTTCTATGAAATCCTTTTTTTTAAAGCAAAAGTAAAGTGCAACATCTCAGCCCAAATCACTGAAATCAAAGTTCAGTATTATTATAGTGTAAGAATGACAACATATCCACGTGTTCTAGTCTACTAATAATACAATTATAATCAAAAAACACTTTTTAAAATGAGTATTTACCAAAAAATATTATTTACCAGAATTTATTTAGGAGAAAAATGTAAACGTGCAGTATTTCAGATTTTTTTTTTATAAAATAAATAAAATTAGATACTTTTGATTATTAAAATTTAATGGAACCATTAAAATGGAATCCAGAAAATAATTGAAAACAGAATTTGGACAAGCTTTTTGATTAATACAATTTAATTTTTACCATTAAAACAGAGTATAGAAAAATGAAAATGGAAAAAAATTATTTTGGAAATAAAACGGATTTCATAGGGCCCTAGAATTATATAATTTTTTGTGGTAATTAAAATAGATATAAGTGAACAATAGCCTTTAAAATTACTTAAAATACATATATAATAGCAATGAGGCAATAATAATTAGTTCAAATAAAGTATCAAAAGGAAGAAATCATATGGTTTTATTGAACAAAACTGTTAAAATACATAATGCATAATAAACAATAGAGCTATTGTGAAATTGACAAATTACTGTCAAAAAGCGTATAACCTGAATGCACTGTAAGTCGCTTTGGATAAAAGCATCTGTTAAATGCATAAATGTAAATGTAATGTACATTACGCATTACAACGAAGGCCTGCAGGGGGCACCAATGGCCTGACGATTGTTTTTACACATTACTGTGAGATCTAATCCTTGTTTAATATTGACCAAGTATCATTTAATTCAGACCACTTAATCTTTAATATTTGGCCATTTCTTTAGGACAGAATTAAATGTACTGTAATTAAATGAATATGTGGTTGAGGTCTGCACGGGCTTTAAAGGGAAGCCCGAACCCGGCCCGTACCCGAGATCGTCTGACCCGACCCGAGCGGCACAGTTCAATTTAGAGCCCAAACCCGAAATCTCTTCCCCCCCCACAACGAATAGCCAACAAAAAAAAATTAAAAAAAATTGGCTGCATTTCACGATTGCATGCAACGGTCAGTAAACAAATACACAAAGAAACAGATTAATCGAGGCCCGGCCGTTTCATAAGGCAAAATAAAAAACACTTACCAGTTTGTGAACATCAGGTGCAGCGGTCGCATATATTCTTCCGAGTTTATGAATGGTTGTATGGACAAGACGATAATTCTTCCACCGTGCAAATTATGGTCATTTTTGTCAGATAAGGCAACTAATAAGATAAGTTAGCATTCGGACTACTTTAAATCAGACTTAAGATCTTATTTATTTGAATGAATTAATAATGTATTTGAATTAGCGAGAGAGAGAGAGAGAAAGAGGGATGAAAGTTGCGCGTGCATGTGAACCTGCTTCTGCGCGTCTCTCTCTACAAGCAATGAGGCTTAGTTACTTCAAAAACAGCGATTTTACCCCCTCATTGCAGATAAATATATCGTTGCGACTTGCGAGTCAGTAGCCTATCGAAAGTTTCCGTGCTGTTTGTGCGCTGCGCGATATCTGATATCTGTGTGCAATAACGTGTGTGTGCGTGCGTCTATGAAAGCAGCGTAGCCTCTGCATATAGTTTTGGTTTAGCTACAAACCTGAACCCGACCCGAGCCCGAAGCTATCCATTAAACATTAACCCGAACCCGACCCGAAAGTATTTCGGGACCCGGTAGCAGACCGAGTAATATGTGGACATCAAAACGTGTAAACTCAGAGTGAGTGTTTGAGCTTTTATTTTGAAATCGCGATGTATTCTCCTCTGTTTGTGTAGGTTTATAAATGATTTACCTTACAAATCTGATGAAATGGCACACGTTGTGTTCCCAGATGAACGTTATATTAAACCCAAACTTTGAGTTTGAGACGCTCCACACATGTAAATGATAAGTTTCTGCGGAACTACTGTGAACGGAGCCGCTGTGTGACGCACATACGTAACCTACACGCATCTAAATAATTAAGCGCATATACTGTATTAGAACTGCATCGCATATAATTATTTAATTAAATCGTAGTGTTTGTGAATTCACTATTATGCTTAATTATTTTAAATGGGTTTCATATATCATGCAACCTTGGAAAATAGTCTAATAATGTGTTTTATGGATTCTATGATCTAAAAAAATCGAATAGTTGAATAAAACTGACGAATCACAACATCCCTAGTCTTTATGATATCAAAATATTTGATAATATAGAAATAAGATAATCAAATGTTTAAAAACACTGCTTATTCTTCACCGTGTATATTAATTATTTATTTCTTCTTATTAAAGTTACAAAAGTGATTGTCTAAAGCAGTGAGAGATTTCTCTTTTGTTGTTTGATTAAAGGTGGGGTAGGTGATTTCTGGTAGCCAATGTTGATATTTCAAATTACCAAATCAAACACGCCCCTATTTTGATAGCTCTGCCCCACACATACGTACGCAAACCCAGACAACGATTAGTTCTGTGAAACCAAGCAAAACCAATTTTAATCACCTATCGAGAAGAAACAAAGCAACCTCGGCGCCCGATTGCAGGCCTTGCCGTTCCTTGAGTTCTCTCCAGCGCTGGAAAGCTGATCCGATATTACACGGGTCCTACTTCTTGCCTTATGGTAACACCGTGTCTACACCGGATGCGAGCGGCGCTGCGCCACAAAATACTATAGAAATACGGCTTGGCTAATGTCCGTCATGTGCGTTGAGCACTCCCTCCTCTACATCATGAGTAGACACGCCCCTTACTGCTGATTGGCTACAAGTTTGTTTTGGTACTCCCCTGCAAAAAAAGTCTCTCAGACATATAGCGAGTTCTTTTTCACTGCTGATTGTGTTTCAATAACTTAGAATCACTAGTTTTAAACTACAATGCTTAAAAGCGCAAGTGAATAAGTTTTTGTGACCATGCAGCACAGCAATATCTCACGAGCGTTTAACTGCAATATAGAGAGGATAGTCCAAAATCTCTACCAGTTAATCGTGTCTGTCGATATATCGCCCACCCCTAGAGCTTAATGTTTTGTCATGTCCAGCACAGTGGTTGTAAGAGTAATAAACATCTTCAATTGCTGTTTTAGGACACTGAATGAAATTATTGTATTGATATTTAAACTCTTGTCTCTCTTGTAGGAGGATGCTGGCTATGAGCAGGAGTATGATGCCTTGTTGCCACAGAAACTTCCCAATCCGCAACCACATATCCACAATTACCGTAATGGGTAAGAATTCTAATAGCGCTTCATTTAATTATAAAACACCCACTTTTAAAGTGCCCCGTATGTTTTGTTCTTATATGTTCATTATTGAATATTGTTCGTGTCACATTATGGAAGTAAAATGGGTTGCAATTGGTGATTGTTATACTGAGACATTTAAGTATGTTAGGGAAACGACTATAATTGTAACTTTTTTCTTGTTATCAGGGTGCCTGGCTGTCCTGAAGAGGGATGCTGTGTGCCTGATAATTCCCCCTTGCAGGTCCTTAATCTATCAGATCCTACACAGCCATCTCAGAGTCCTGACTCCATGCAGGCCGATCCCTCCCTCACTGAAGCAGTTCACATGGAAGGGGAGCTCACTGCTGGTACGTTCAGTTACTTCATGAATTACAATATAGGTCAAAAGTACCTGCAAGAAAATGTCAAGCTTAATCAAATTTAGCTTTTGAAAATACATTATTATTATTTTGTAAAAGTTGTCTGAATGTAATATTTTTTCCCCACAGACTTGTCCCTGTTGACAACAGTTGATGCGGGCATAAAACGGTTGCTCCAAGATGCTGAGCAACAGGAAGTGGGAGCAACTCAGAACACGAAACAGCTTGAGGAACAAGGGACACATGATACAAAAGATGGTTAAAACTAGAAAATATACACACACACAAAAAAGAAAATATTTATTTTTGTATAACAGATGCTATATTTATATATTTATGTTTTTGTACATAATACAGTTTTTTAGAATGTGTATATATAGGTTGTTTATATCAGATGTAACATATTTTGGTATGTTTGTATGTTACCACCAGGACTTTTTATAAGCATGCTGTATAAATGATCCTCATGTGAGATACGAACAACCTGACACCTCAACACCATACATACAGTATCAGTAATAAGCTCTAGATTTTCCACTGGCAGGCATCGGTTGATGTTTGAAGTACAGCTAGTGGGAAATATAATGCTTTTAGGGCATTATGATTATCCATTCATTATGAATGTTGTAATGTGCAGTGCTTGGGGACAATTGACTGTTTAAAAACACTTTGCATCAAAAATATCTGTAGAAAATGTACGCCTTTATGCATACATATTTTATGCACAGTATGTTATATCCACATACATTTAGTGGCTATTTGGCATGTAGACTCTACTGTGAGGTTTAAATACTCAAGATACACACAACAAATAAACAGTTTAAGAACCTTTTGATTGTAACTTGTTTCAGGTGCGTCCTGTTTTAAATAAGATATTTTGAGTGGTGTGCATCTTGAGCAGTGTTTGACAGCTTTGTACATATGTTACTAAGATTTATCTATTTTCATCATTAACAAAAAATGTTAACAAATATATGCAAAGTATATGCATTCTGTGTGTATTAATATTGATAATGAAAAAGAGACCATATATGGTAGGTATTTATTTTGATTCAGTAGCCTGGATTCGAGACATTCTTAAAATGAACATGCCTACCTGCAATATGCTGATTTTTACATTTTAAACTGGTTTGATGTAGTCTGCTTGTATAGTTGTACTTTTACTTTTGGAGACCTGCAGTTTTCCTGCATCAGTATTAGCTTCTTCCCACTGTTATAAACATGAAGGAAATGATCAATCTTCAACATATTCTAAAAGTGTAGCTGCATGGTTACATGGATTGAGCACTATTGCCTGTAAATAAAGCTAAATAAATCATATTTTCTGTTGTCATTTTCATCTTTTATGTTTGTACTTCCAGTAACTAACACATTTGATGGCATACTGCTTGAGCATGAATGGTGTCAAGGCTTTTTTTCCCCGTTCATTGAGTCAAACTTAGAAAAGTACTAGTCTGCTGTTTTGATTTCCAATAAACTTAGCTGAATTTTTTTTTTACTTTTAACCAGCTGGTCTCAAGGTCACGGTCCTCTTAAATTCTCAGAAGTAGAATAGCCACTGCTGTAGTTCATATTAAATTACTTAAGTGGCTCTAGTGGAATTTACCATTTTTATTTTTTGTAAAAATACCTTCCATAAGTAATTAATTTGAACGACAAAATCTTTGAAAGGTACTGACATCTGGTGGATTTAACATGCTAAAACAAGCAATCTGGGAGAAAAAGAAGTACCTTAGGTCCTCCGAATCACCAGGTCACAAAATTCAGTAAGAAACAAACCCTTCAATTTAGATTAGATAGAAACTTTAATAACTTTTTCATTTTTTACAAATATCTACAGACCACATCCATTTTCATAAATAAGTGAAAGTTATTCTGGAATGATATTCTGCAAGAGAAACATTTTACAGATGGAAAAATATTTATAAACGTTTGAAAATCAACTGATACATTACAAAACAGCTCATATATATCTACTGTAGCATTAAATGCAAAATTATAACTTTTTTTGCTTTCACATTTCATTATTGTTGCTACAAAGTAAAAGAACAAAAGACACATTGATTATTCTATTAAACAATGTGAGCTGTTCTAAAGAAAAATAAAGACAAGTAATACATCATGTAGAACCATGACTGCCAAAACTATCCACAAACAAACAAAGCAAAAGAAACCAACCAAAGGCTAACAGACATAATGCAATATGTTAATTTCCCCCATTGTTTCAGAGTGATCCTGATGAGGGAGCGGAGAACATTCCACGCTTTATTTGCTTTTGAGGAATTAAAAGTCTTTCCAACATGGCCATCCTCTACAAAATCTATGCAGAGGTGAAGGCAAATAAATTCTGTGGCAAGGGATGAAAAACCCTTTAAAGCCTTAAACAGCAGAAGTCCCATCATGACCCAGGATATGACTGATGTTGTGGGCTGGGCGATTAGATTGTTTATTTGAGTCTGAGGAAGTAGTGTTGGCAAGAGACAATAAAGGTGACATTGGCATAGAGGAGCCATCCGGAGGCATTGCTGTGGCAATTTCAGGGAACAAAGAGGTCAGGTTAAAGTTGGATAAATGAGGTGTGATGCCTGAAGTGTTTGCAATCGGCATTTGTGTTATATCTGTGAGAAGTGGGAAGCTAGCCTGCGCAAACCCTACAGGTCTAGGGGGAGAAAGAATAGAACCGAAGCGGTTGTTCAGTGATGCACTGCCACTCTTGTCAGTGCTTGGACTTGTAAACATCTGGTTTGAGAAATACTGTAAAGGAATCTCACTTGGAAGGCTAGGATGAGCTGCAGGGGAATATGAGGCATAAAATGAAGGTAAAGTGTTCTGAGGTTCCACAGGGAGGAGGGCTGGGGTGCGAGAGGCACTGGGCTGCGTGACTGGTGGGATGAAAGATGCATTGGCATTGATGGGAGGTGGTGGGTTCATTCCTCCTTCAGCAATGTAAGGGAAGGCAAAGTTCTGGGTGAGATCAGACATGGCACAGCGATCGGACACTAAATTGTTTTCACTGCTGACCTGTGAACCATCTCCCATGAAACGCATTATGCTACTTCGTCTAGCTTCACTTCCTGTTTGTGTACGGCCGAGGATCACTCCTCCAACTGATGGAAGGGGCAAAGAATTTTCTGGTTCAAAAGGATTTCCAGGTCTTAAGTTGCCTGACCGTGGTCGCTCTCCTGGACGAATCTTTGTGCTTTGTGGATCTGGTCCAATATGATGGGGGCGTTGACTAACAGAGAGTGATCTGGTGGAGCCTGGAGTACGTCCGGTGTCTGAACTGCTGTGTGGTGTTGGGGGATGGGGTGGACCTGTTCTCACAGGTGGACCATGCAAATTTGCACTGACCTGAGAAATATGGCCTTTGTTGTTGTCCCCTAGACGTATGGGAGCAGCTTTCTGTCCAGGGTGCAAATTAGGACTTGAGGATTTAGCCTGAAGTTCTCCAGCAGAGGTCCCAGGAACGCAGTTGTATTCTATACTCCCTGGGGTACACCCCTGGGCTGCCCTTTGGTGCCCATGTTGTTCAGGAATATGAGGTGCCAAAAGGCTTTGCATAAAGCTCTGGTGGCATCCCTCCTGTTCTCTTGTCAAACCTGCTCCAATGTGCAAACCTTGAGCAACAGGATGCGGACCTGAATATGTTCCACGTGAACGCCCATCCCCTGTAGGCCCTGCACCTATTCTAAATCCTGTTTGTGGCTGATGACCTCTCTGGATTTGAGGTACAGACTTGCTGGACATGTCACCACTTCGAGACACTTGCACTTCAAAGTTACTTAGCTGATGCCCACTAACCAGAGCCTTGAAAGGTCCACAATCTGGTATTCTTTGGGTGTCTGTGTTATTAGCATGGTCGGGTGGTAACCTGCTCTGAGAATTATGAGTAATGTTACTTTTACCACGTGATGAATCTACATAGCCTCGCAATTCTGACTGGTCCTGTGCATTGCTTCGAGGTGTTTGGAGGTGCACGCCCATACGTTGTTCACCAGTAGAAGGGGTCTTGCCTATCAGAGCCTCTGCTGAGTAGCTAGAGAGACGGTGGCGCTCCTGGCGTGATGAAGTACAAGTAATATCCGAAGAACGTGAAACAGAATTACTAGCCTGAGAGGTCATCTGCTGCTGTTCTATTGAACGAGACCCCATTAGTCTTTGCATAGCCCCATGATCCTGTCCAGATGGACGTTCTGGCTGACCCAAGTGATTGTTTTGATGTGCCCTCTGACCTGCCTGTTGGGCCTCACAGTTTTTGTCCTGTCTAGCCACAAAGTGCTGCTGCTGCTGCTGAATCTGCTGCTGAAGATGCGGATGACGTGAATGTGAATTCTGTGGTGGCATCTGTTGCTGTTGTTGGTGTGACTGTTGCTGCTGTTGAATCTGTTGTGCTTTTTGCTGCTGTTGCTGTGATTGTTGCTGTTGATGGAGCTGTTGTTGTTGTTGTTGCTGATGTTGCTGGGATTGTTGTGGATGCTGCTGTTGCTGTTGTTGCTGAGGAGTCTGCTGTTGCTGACGCTGCATGCCACTCTTTTCCAAATGTTGTTGCTTCTGCAAACCAATATTTGGTCCGGACTGCCCACCACGCACTACTCCTCTCTTTTTTTGCACATGCTGGTCTTGCAGCAGGTTTCTCTGATGAATACTGTGGATCTGAGATTCTGGTTGGGTCAGGTGATGGTGAAGCTGGTAAAGGTGTCTTTGTTCTTGTTGTTGTTGATGTTTGAGGTAGGGGTTTCCTACTAAGTTCTGCCCAGATTGCTGTGCATTATGTTGTGTTAGTCCTTGCTGCATGTGCACCACACTTGGCTGAGTTTGTTCATGTGTTGGAACCTGAGTAGAGCAGTGTCCATCAGTAGGGCGGAGCACAGTGCTCATGAAAGTATTGCCAGAAAACAGAGCCCCAACACCATCAGAGTGATTTCTTGGCATAACTGCAGAAGTACTTGAGGGCATCTGACCAACCATCATTTGCACGAGATCTGCAGTCTTGATGTCCACTCTTGCAACATTCCCTGCTGGGCATGGTTTTGAACGCTTATTTGGAAAAATAAGGTCATCTTTGGCAGACCTTTTTGGCATATCCTTCTGATGACGTTCAACCATTCCAATACTAACATGGGTCCGCATTAGAGCATTCTTTAAAGGTGCATATTCATTAGGTTGAGAACAGGTTGGGGGAACTTGTGAGGAAGACTGAGTCACCATAACAGCAGCACCTCCTGACGACGGAGCAGAAACCTGCTGTGTAAGATTGGGTGATCCTTGATAAGGTTGGTTAGAGCTTGGTCTGATAAGGTTATTAACATTAAGACTGGTGACAGCACTAGGCAGAGACTGAGAGTAAGCTATGCTCTGTGGAACTCTGATGCCAGTAGTACTGCTGGCTAAAGGTTCAACTGGAGGAACTCGAGCAGAGACCTGAGATGAAGTTTCCGACACAGGTAAATCAGCCTGCTTTGTCAGTTTAACCTGCTGGTCAGTCACACTATCCTTGTTAGAAGGGACTGGCTGCATTTTTGGCAGGTCCCACCCTGTGGCAGCAGTGCTTGTTGGGTTGTCAACACTACATCCTGAAGTTCTCTTGCCTGGGCTGTCCTGTTCAAATATGGCTCTTGCAGCCATTGCTAATATTTCTGCCTGCTCAGAAGTGAAGGTGAATGCCCCAAATGTACTTGAAGAGGCATTGATGTTGTGGCCTGCTGGAAGCAATGATGCAACAGAAAACCCTCTGCCACCTAAACCTCCTGCAAGAGGCGAATCAGTCTGTCTATTGTTTCCCATTGAAGGATCAAAGGAATCATTTTCCAATGAACATACTTGTTGTGGAGTAACTGCCTCTTTTTGAGCAAAAGCACCCCTTTCTGTCACACCCTTTTCCGTGGCACCATCAGATTGTCCATCCATGACAGGTTGTGTGTTCATATTTGAATCAGGCAGTTTGAAGTCTGCACAATTCCTTTGGTTACTTGCTGTCATGGACATATTCATTGTGGATGGTCGTTTTAGGGACTTGAAAGGATCTGACACCCTAGACGTTTCTGGAATCTGAACAGGTTGTGTTGACATAATGTCTGAGCCAGGAGTAGAAGTTGAGGGCACAATAAACAATGTCTGATTTTGAGAAGAGTCAGTCAACTCTTCTCTTCTCGCAAACTTATCTTGTGTTTGTGAAATGGCCTGACTTGCCATGATGGAAACCATTGGCCCACCCTCTGTTGTATTAGCACTGACACCTAAATGTTGACTTGGTGTGGATATATTACTTGGATATGGAGACTGACAAAGGTTTGAATTGATAGATGTACCTTTTAAATTGTTTTGAGCAGAGCTTAAAGCGATCAGCGGAGAGGAACTCTTTGTAAAACTGGGTCTTGATTCTGTTGATCTGCTTTCGCTACTGGTGCAAACATTACTGCTACTCGCCTTATTCTGCTCAGTAGTTTCACTACAAAATGTCACACTGCATGAAGAGTTAACATGAACTTCTGATGAGGCAACTGAAAAAGTTACAGCAGTATCCGCAGAGCTGCACTGTGACGAGAGGGCGATGCTAACCGCTGAACAATTAAGCTGGGGACCAATATCTGGAGTAAAGATTTCTTTACTCAAGCTGCCACAATTTGTAGAAATAACCACGTTACCCTGAGTAGAACTTACAGTACTCATACTACTAACTGTTACATTGTTATGCAAGTGGACATCATCTATAGATTTATCTTTAGTCTTTGAAACTCCTCCACCAGCGAGTGTGGGTGGCAATGGATCCATTTACTGAAGGTGTGACAGAACTGTCTGCTGATTTTTCACTGGAGGATCTGACACTAATGATTGCAGAACTACTGCATGTGGAACTAACACTGTTTGAGGCAGGTCCACTCTGCGTGTTAACAACATGAGTAACCGTATCTTTATCTGAAGAACTAACAGAATCACCTTTTGCTACAGTGGATAACTCAGAACATGTATCATTTGCAACAAATGCCTTGCTTTTGACAGCAATTCTACGCAAACTTCGTCCAGGTTTAGGTTCCTTTCGTTTCACTAGCTTGGTTCTCCTAACTGAGTTTTGTCTGCTTTGTTTTTGAGAAGTCCCACAACCTTTCTTTGGCAGAATTTTTACTGCACTGCCAGCAGCAGTTGATGGTACAGGTACAGAGGAGGAAATAACAGTTTTAGTAGAAGTGCTAACTTCTGAACCACATGTCGGAAGAGGTTGTACAGTACTATATGAAGGTGGAGCAATGGAGTATATCTGAACATTGCTTTGACTTGAGACCTTTGAAATGGTCTGACTAAGACTAGTTAGAGCACCTAAACAATTCATGGCAACATTGGAGGTGGGTTCCTCAAAGTTGGGCTGAAGTATCGGAGTTACACTTTGACCAGATTGAGAGTTTCCCTTATCTGGTGACTTTGCCGGCTGCAGAACATAAACTTGTCCATTCACAGTGATGGTCTGAGGTGCTTGTGCTTGTAATTGGGTTGAGGGCCGTGGAAGAATATGTACCAACTGCTTTGTACCAGCTGCCTGCATGCTAGCTGTACAGGTAGCGTTTGAAGTGGTCATTTGACTGGATAACGTTGGGGTTGCAGTTGACACAATGGCAGTGTGATGACTCTGTAGCGCAGGGGTCAAAGTAGGTGCTTGAATTATGACAATGTGCTGGCAGGGTGTATGACTAGTGACATCCTCTCTGAGAACCTGTGGTGCTGGACATGAGCCTCCCTGTTGCAGAATAACAACATGTGAGTTACTTGGAGGAGAGGAGGTCACAGCAACTGGTGTTTCCTCAGAAGTCACCTGCAATAACTGCATTGTCTGTAACACTGGCAGTGTGGCAGCTTGTGGTTGAGGCACAAGGGCAGGCTGAGTTGGTGGATTTGTGATTGGCTGAGCTTGAGGCACCACACTGAGATGCAGTTGAGGCACAACGGCAGACTGGGCTTGTGGCACCACTGTAGGTTGGGAATGAGGCTGGCATGGCAGAGCAGGCTGAACTGGAGTTTTAGGTTGTAGGGTGGGGTTGAAGGTGGTCATCAGAGCAGAGTTGAGTTGAGGTTTTGGTAATAATGCAGGTTGTGCCCGAACAGATGATTGTGGATGGGTAAACTGTGCTGCTTTGTGTTTCAACAGGTTGATGAACCACTACGGCTTGGGATACAACGGCTGGCACTGATAAAATTGAAGACCGTTGTGCTACTGCTTTCTGAGGGCATGGCACAACTGCTGAATATATCCGAGGAGGCCTTGGACCAGATGGCTGAACAGAAATGCATTTTGGTGTTGGGGCTTGCAGTTGCACTGGAGCCTGTGGTTGCAAATGGATAGAAGCGGGCTCCTCATTGTGTTTTGCCCCAGTTGAACATACAGAAAGTTGCTGAGGATTATGTGAAATGCTGGCACCGTCTGTGACGAGTGCCTGAGACACAGGTTGCACTGTATTTCCTGCAAGCTGTAATGTTGTCCATGTAGTCTGAGTGCCACTAGTTGCACTGGTTTTAAGAAGAGTAGAGCTTGATGGTAATATAGTGCTAACTGATTGAATTTTAGTGGATGGAGCAACAGGAACCACTGAGTTACTGATCACAACTTGAGGCAGTGAAGATAGGCTAAGCATATGCTCAAGTCTGAGGGGGGTAGTTGGACAGGTAATAGAAGTGAGACTGGGGATTGGGTTATCTGGTTGAAGTTGTGGAGGGACTGGGGTGCTGACAACAGGCTGGGGACATACACCTTGAAGAGCAATATAATTCATAGGAGGGTTTAATCTTGGAGTAGCAGGTGCCAGAGGAGAATATTGTTCCAAGACTGTAAGACATGGCTTTGACACAGCAGGAATAAGAGTTGCTACAGGTATGTGGGAAGATGCAGAGGAGACAACAACTTTATTTACTGGTGCTTCATTCGTAATACCAACAGACCGGCCCATACCCAGTGTTATAGCACATGCAGGTTGGACTGTTACATCATTTGCTGGTTGTTTATCAAGATGAGAAACTGGATTTGGTGGCATTGAGCCTTTGCTTGTAGGACAGGAGCTGTTGCCATTAGAGTAGACAATTATTCCCTTTGACATCAAGTGAGTTGGAGTGACTTTGGCTACTTTTGCACAGCGCTGCTTCCCTTTCCAGTGTATAGTGGGGTCATCCAGGAAATTGATGCTATTAGCTTTGAGGAGTTCAATATAATGAGCACTTTCCTTGCGCAGGTCTTCCAGCTGGAGCCTTAGCGCTTTATCTCTTCCGCTGCGGAGACATATTTAACACAGATGTCAAAATGAATGACTGCACATGAGCTTACAAAGAATGCATTGGCTGGCATTTAATTCAGTACTTATCTTAATAAAACGATGTCCCCATAAGGAATAAATAACATGTTCATGGATCACATGTAAATGAACTTAAGTTATACAATTAACTACTGTAATTAAGTCATGGATCACCTTGGACTTTGTCTCCTCCATTAAGCAGCAATTCATCATTTTGTCGCTTTAGCTCAGAGATGTAACGAAAAGCCTCTCCCAGAATCATATTTTTACTCTATAAGAAAAGTCAAAATATTACAACGTGAAAACTCTGTAGAAACAATAAAAAACAACACTTTTAAAACTGTACTTAGTTTCTAGTTCTATTACAAATTTACCTGCTTCAAGGCCTGAGAGCAAGGCAAAAGTTCTCCAATACGATTTATTCCAGTATTGATTTTCTCTTTACGATGTCTTTCCACTGATGGTTAAGAAAAATAAGAAACAGCATACAAAATATTACTTATAAAAATATTCATTTAATATTAAAATGAGATAAAGAAAAAAACTGATGGACTAATTTTTGCCATAATGCTTTCTCACCTGCATTATGGATCTCCTTGTTTTTCTTCCGCCTAACATTTAATAGAAAATTATTAAAACTTGTGCTCATGAGTAAATAAAATATAACAGTAAACATCAGAACACTACTACCTAACTAATTAAACTGCATATGAATATAACATTTTAATACTTTCCTCTGAGAGTCAATTCATTAACATTAATGCACTAGGTACGATGAACTAACAATAAACAGCTATTTATTCAAGTATATGTTCATTTCTACATTTGTTCACTGTCATGTTCTTTCATAATGCATTTACTAACATACATGTATACAACAATGACTTAATAAATGTTATAAAGTGTAGCTTATTGTTACCTATGGCATTAAAATAATCAAATTACAGAACATTAAAATACAGAACCTCATTGTTAATTGTCCGCCATAAAACAAACATAGCCCAAAAACTGTAAATTTAATGAAGGAATAATTCACTGAATTATATCAGAACTGCCATGACATTCAATATACGCTTTAAGCAGGAAATGATCAGTACCGTAGCGATTTTGGGTTCTTTTTTTGATTCTGTACTATCTCCGGCATCCTGGCACACTTTACAGCCTGTTAATACCAAAACACATTAACACAATTTTATTTGAAAAGAATGTAACTCGAAATATATGATAGGGGATATGTTGTGGTTGGGGGTAAATGCAAAATTACCTTCCAGCACTAAGCATGCAGCTATCACGTGTGTGAGTTCAGCAATGTTGGAGACCATAGATACATCCACGTCTGTGATCTATAAAAAACTGCAAAAGAAAAATGAAAATAATTATAGATTATGACATATATGGCATCACTTTACATCAAAGATCTTTACAGGATTGTGAGACGATATTATTGTCTGCTTGTCTTCTATATTCTGCACAGATTGTCACTGACACTGTGCTTTGACAAAGGAAGGCTTGGAGATTAAATGAGATGGACACTGTATTTACTTGCAAGTCCTCAAAACAATAACTAGGAAACAAACTGTTAAGTCAGGGGTTAGCAACACAAACTAAATACTCACCTAACTGAGCTTGTTTATTAAATCTAAATTCCTATGCATGTAAATACAGTGCAAGAAAGCCAATTTGACTCTTCTGTCACTACTAGCATGTAAAGCTCTTTAACACTGAACTGGCTAACAGACTTAGCTTATTAGCTTTAAAACCTAGACTAATGTTATATCTGTTGAGCTCTGAGCCTGAATAGAGAAAATAAATACAACACAGACTGAGGATAACAAAGCTGACTGTACACATATTACGGTACAAATCTTTAGTTCTATCATTTTGTATGCCCTTAAGGTACAAAGATGGCTTAAGTGGTTAACTGGCAGTGAGCTAACACGACAGCTAACACATTTCCATGGTTTACGATTACTAACTGCATCACTTATCTGTAACACAATATGTCAGAAGGTCTGTCACTTCAGAAGGACCTACCGACTGCTTGTCCATTCTATGAGCTGATGATATCCCCGTCAAAACTTTGTTGATCCTAAACAATTTACTCCAACTCTGACCTAGCATTAAAATTGCCAGTCTCAAAACAGTGAGACAAGATTTCCGTTCTGTCCAATCACAGCGAAGACGAATGAGATCGGATCCAATCAGATCACGAAACCGTGCTGAAGGGGCGTTATCGTTGATGAGGACATTGGTAAACGCACACAGCGCAGGAGTCGTGAATATTTGTTGTTAGTGGCGTTTTATGGAGTTTGTAACCTCTTAAAATAAAATGAAACATTTTAAAGAAATATTAAAATCTCAAAACAATATTTTAATTACTATACAAATTTGTATTAAAACGTTTATATTAAACACTGAATACAGGATAAGATTTATTTCCACAAAAATAACTCAACACGAAAAATAATGCAAATAGTAATTTTTATTTAGAGGTTTAAAAGTCATACAATATAGAGCTCCAGAAAAAGATAAAATTTTCCAAAGAAAGGAGGAACAAAAACATGCTTTTACTACAATGGAGAGGGCATGTCTCCTCTGGCATGCACTGAGTCAGGGCTTTTTCTGGGATCTGGTTCTGTAAGTCCTATAAAATAACATGTAGAACAAACCTGTAACACTCCCACGTTGTGTATGGAAAATAGGTGGCGGTCAGTGAACATCACTGAAATGTAACTGTTGTATTGTGGGAGGATTTATTTCTGCTGCTGTAATAAGTGAGAAGCTAGAATTCAAATGTAGAAACACTGGCAGATAATAGCGAGGGGGGAAAAGCAAACGTTCACATCAAAAGCACTACTAACCTCTAACTTCAGAACCACATTCATATTAAGCAATGCAACCGTCAAGGCCCATAAAAAGCCATTCCTGTTTGTTATCTGACGCCTTACCATCTCACCAGCAGAAAACTACAAACCCTAGAAAAAGCCCAGACTCAATCCACAAATAAAAAAAGATGGGGATTGTAAATAATGGGCTGAAAAACTAAACATTCACAAACAAGTGGAGTTTACTCCGCTTAACCTCCCCTTACTAAAACAGTTGTACCACTCTCTTGTTCGAGGGGGCTCTGCGCTCCATTTTCTCACTGGTTTAGCCTCAACTCAGACTGAGGCGGCTGACATCACAAGGAGACATTGCATCACATGCAAACCTCCAACATTGCATATTGCCTGTATGGTGAAGCAGGTCTCAGCCACCAGGAGATTCCATTGCCGTGTGTCCGAGGGCTCAGTGGCAGGCTGATGGACTTCTGCGGATCCCACATGCCCCTAAGACGATTCAAACAATCACTCCAAGGTTGCCAGCTGGGGCGCATCGAGTCATATTTGAAAAGACTTGACCTCTTTAGTTCTATTGTTTTGTCCGAGCAAAGCTATGTCCCCTTACCTTAAACAAATCTAAAACAAATGCAAACTGTATGCTTTAAAAACATAACCTTCACCATATCAGATCAATAAGAAGTCAGCAGCTTTTTGGAGCACTTATGAACTCTGCTTGAAAACCTCCATGTAATTTCAACTCTCTAAATGAAAAAAAAAAAAGCAATTGAGGGGGGACTAAAGTTTTTGCACAATAAATGCAGCAAATACGTCATTGATTTTTTCTGTGTAAAATGTCCTCTGAAGAAAGTGGTAAGTGTGTCAACCCTGGGGCATCGGTTACAGTTCCATTTGGGGGAAGAGACCAATCTGGTCTCCTAGTCGGCATTCTGCAGCTCTCCTGCTGGGGGCGCACATGGGCTACGCAGGCTTTTCTGAAGAACGTGGGCATCTGCTGGCTCTATCCTCTTGTAATAGTTCTTTTTTGTCTCGATGATCTCAAAGCCAAATTTCTGGTAGAAGTCAATCGCAGACTCGTTGCTGATCTGCACGTGACTGCGGAGACACGAAAGAGAAAGCATGTTACTTTTAGCATAGAGAAGACTCCTTAATTATTCAGTGATTAATTTTCTAGCAGAGACTTGTGGTTACTTGAGTTTCAACATTAAACATTATGTGAATGAGACACAGATGGAGGTTTCACGACAAACAAAGCACAAGACTGTCTTCAGACTCACAGGTAAATGTTGTCAAAAGTGCCATCCTTCTCACAAATGTTCAACACATGGTTCAGCATTTTTGCTCCTTCAAACAAACATGGCAAGATATATATCAGTAACGGGAAAAAGTGCACAGAACAAAATTCAAACATCACTGCTCTAGTGGATTATACAAATCTTCATGTCAGGCATCACTCAAAGACAATAATAATCTGATTATGCAATCATGCATTCAATCCAAGGGAATATGACCCCTTCCTGCCCTTTGAAACAAACGAGGACACACATAAAATGTCCAGAAAAGTGATCTTACCTATGCCAAGTCTGCGGTAAGGTGCTAGGCAACCCAGGGTCATGATGTAGAGTCGCTTCTGGTTCTGAGAGTGATCCACTCTACAGCACACGGCACCAACTGCGATGTCATTGAAATACGCTGTAAAAGGTTCAAACGGTTAGCAGGAATCAATTTACACTACCCACATGAAAAAATACTATAGTAAATACTATCAGTTTATCAGTTCACTACTAAGTAAGTGTTGTAAATACTATAATGTTTACAGTATAATACACTTTACAACAGTATGGTTCAACAATACAACTGAATTTACATATAAATTACTATAGTATTTTTTCATGTTTGGGTAAGCAATTTTTTTTTGTAGAAATTAATACTTATAGTCAACAGGGATGCATTAAATTGAACAAAAGTGATAGTAAAGATATTTATAACATTACAAAAAAAATCTAGTTTTGTATGAATGCTATTCTTTAGTACTTTCTGGTGTTTTTGTCAAGAATGTTAAACATTCTTGCACCAAATGAACATCTTATAATAATATCTGACGGATCATGTGATATTGAAGACTAGCGTAATAATGTCTGCTGAAAACTCAGCATCTTACCAACCAAGACTTGAACAACATTCAACATTAAACCAATATCAAACCCATCAACAGGAAGTCAGTAAACAGTAGCTTTGTTTCTTACCTAGTTTGGCAAGCTCTCCTACTTCAAGGACATCTTTGTAGAACTTGTCGTTGTAGCTGACTGGGAAGATCACTTGGTTCAGACGCTTCAACTGTTTAATGTTGTGGGGTGTAACGTCCCCCAACTCGATCCGGCTACTAGAACAAAAGCAGAATGGTCAACTAGCTGTGCACAGACTCTACACATCAGAAGAACAAACAGCCTCTAAAAATACAGTAATACAGCTTTACTAGTAGGGATGCACAGTATATTGGTACAATACCAGTTATCAGTCGATATTGGACATATAGCAAATCTTTATAATTTTCCCTATTTTAACATTTAATTAACTTTGGCATAATGTAACAGTCACATTAAGTCATTTAAATAACCAATGATGCCTAAGTTACATCAAGATGAAAAGTAACCAATTTATTTTTGTTTAGACTAAATAACATAGAATTTTAATATCAGTCAATTACTTTTTTTTTTTACATATAAGTGCATCCCGATGTACTATTTTCTTTCTAGTTGGTGACATCCAAACGGTGCACTCACAAAATATTTCCTGGGTCAACTTGACAGTAAACTAGCAATGTGTAAAGTTGGTATTTATAGGAGGTCAGCATGCTGAAGCCCAACACCAGCACCAACACAACAGCTGCTGGTCATGTGCTCACCGCTGCCACAACTAGTATGAGGTGACAGGAGAAAAACACGGATGCTAAATATGGTTTACAGAGGATGACCACTACTATTACACAACAAACCCCATTCAAGATTAACTCAAAATGCATTGTTTTAAATGACAAGCGTGAGTGGCGGAAAATCTTCAATTTTTGAGGTAAATAAATCATGACATTTCATATAAATACTAACAAACAGCCTTCTAGACATAAATTCAAACTATTAAAACAGTGGATCCCCATCCTCGCTCCTGGGGCCCCATACAAACACACGTCAGAGTTCTCTAATCAAACACACCTGCTTCACATCAGACCTGTAATGGGTGTCAGATAAATGTGCTGCTGGAGGCCCTTCAAGAACAGGGTTGGGTACCACTGGGGTAAAGATGCTAATTTTACACCGAATTCAAAAATTATAATACTTAAGATATAATGTACTTAAAGAGAATTAAACAAGCAGAATTCCTTAATTTTATCTTTACATGGTCAGAGCAAATCACTCCAGTGAAACTGCACTGTGACGCAACAGTGTCATAACGTTATACATATTTATTAGGATATATGTATTATTTCATACACCAAACTTAACCTTCATGATGTGTCTTAAAACCATATGAACTTGTCATTTTCAGTATGCTATGCGGCTAAGCTCACTCCATCACGTGTGTCACATCTTTCCGTTTTACATTAAAATATTCACATATTAAACTCAACATGACAACAATAAGCTTTAATGTCAAACGAACGGCCTCAGGATGCATGAGAGCTAATTTCAGAAAGATATAAGCGTGGCAGGCTAACCAAGATAGCAACTTGAGGACTGACTCAACATTTTCGGATTTAGATTCGACACACGATCCAGTTTGGCACGGACTTAAGTCGTGCCGTTTTTACTGGCATATGCTTTAATATGGCGCTAGATTATATGAGACATTTTAATGCGTTTTCGCAACATTGGCGAAAAAAAGAGATGGCAATGTCTAAAGGCTGGGTGTGAAAATGCGGCGCAAATGTCTCTCCTCCACATTGAGCGCGCAGAGCTAGCAGCTAGCATTAGACCAACTCCACTCGCCCCCCTGCTGGAGAATAGAGAGGGGAAAACTTTACGTGAGATGAAAAGACCCTTCGTAGTTGTTTACTCACCCTTTCATGTTGAAGAAAACACGTTTGTTGTGAGGGATACAGGGGCAGTTGGCGGTATTTGGCAGTCTAAAGGGGAATTTGGGAAGAGTTTGGGATGTGATCCCCTCCACATGTATGTTGCTAGCACACTAGCTAAGCAGTCCGCCTTTGCCTCAATGCTGTGGCCGACGGTTGCCAGGTCTTTTAATTAAATCACCGAAATCAACTCAAGTCAGATAGAGAACCTAATTAAAAGATTTTATAGCTGTTTTGAAATATAACTCATTTAGTATAATAGTAAATACAGTTTGGACATATGTGAGCATGTATTCAATCCTTGGAAATGCACTTACGATCTCACGTAAGTAAGTTGACGGTGGTTGATTAAACAAAGGATTTGGCAACAGTAGTTCTGGGAGGATGCTTCTGTCAAACTTCACTACTGACACCAAGCAACAGGAAATAGAAAAACGGGAAATTACGTTAAGGTGATTTTATGCCTTGAAAATACAAGTCCCGTCCTATTATATTAATCGAAATAAACCATTTTATTATTTTAAACATTTAAGATTATAAAAATAGATTTCCAAAGGTCTCATCCTGTACACTGTGTAATAAATACACTAATATGTACTATACAAATGAAATTGAGGGAAATATTTAGTGTTTTAAAGTCAAATCATTTAACTCAATTTACATTTATACACAATATTTTTTAGACTGTGTTCAATTTTACACTGTATAAATAAAAGCTTAAGTTACGACCTTTGAATGATTTGATTGAATGAGAAATGTTTGACAAATACTCATAAAGGCTATTTATCTTTCTAAACAAATCAATGGCATAATTAGCAATGTAGGCAAAAAAACATGATGCTTTTAACATTATTTGTGGAAGTTCTGCTCTGCCTCAAAAGTACAGATACATCCAAGGGGTCAAGGTTTGGTTATATAGCCCTATTATGCCATAACATAATAGCAAAGAGCAAAACGTATAAACAAAATACTTGTTTAAAATGCTTTTAATGTCTTTGAAGGTTAGGCAACTATGCATTACAGCTTCTTGTAGCAACTCTATACTATAAATGTGACAAATAAACCTAACACAGCTCTAAGCCATCCACAATGTTATTTTAAACCTTAAATATTAACACAGAAAGCACAATAATGTACCCAGTATTTCTTCTTCACCAGTGGATACATAAAAAAAATAACTATGATAATAAACAATATGATTTTTTTATTATTGTTTTGTATCATTAAAGTCAAAGTATCTTACAAAATATTGCAAAATAAATATACGGTAACGCATTATGTGAGTTACGTAATCAGATTACTGGCCATTACTGAAACACAGGCAAAGATGGTAGATTTCAAATCATGTTATCTTATGCATGCTAACTGAGCAACCGCTGAGATGAGTGTCAGTGTTAATGCAGAGCTCTCTCCAGGTACTCTAGATGTCCCTGGATATAATTAATTGCTCACATTCTATATTGCATGATATTTCACATTGGTATCACTGAATAAAACATTTTCTTCTTATTTTCAGTCTTTCAATTTCTTTCCGTAATTCTTTTGTTTCCTCACTTTTTAGTTTAAGTAAGCTTTCAAACACTGTTTCCAGGTCTTCATAGTCTTTTCGACTGTGTTTGAGTTTCTCAGTAAGCTCTTGAATGTGCCGATCTTTATTCTCTCTGAACTCATTAAACTCCTCTGCTTGTTTTCTGGCTTCATCTCCATGTTCCTTCTTATATATTACATTTTCTGTTCATATTCCTTTTTCATTTGATTACGCTCTTTTTCTTCTTTTTCTTTTCTATCTTTCTCCTCTTTCTCTCTTCCTCTGTTCTCCATTTCTTGCTCTCGTTTAAGATCTTCTATCATTTTCCTCCATCTCTTTCTCTCCTCTTCTCTTCTCTCATCATCCTCTCGCTTACTTCTTTCCCAGTCTTCTTTTCTCTCTCGTGCCAGCTGCTCATAATGTTTTTGCAATTAATTTTTATTTTCATCATGTTCTCTCTCTTTTTGCTCTCTCACTCTTCTCTCTGAATCTCTCCATCGCTGTCTTTCCTCCTCTATCTTTTGTCTTTCTTCCCCTCTTTCTTTTTCAGATTTCTTTCTCATTTTCTCCAGTTCCTCTTGTTTTTTCCTCAATTGTTCCTCATGTCTTTCTTTCCTCTTCCTCTCGTTCTCTCATCTGCTTTTCGTTTCCTCTTCCCATTCTCTCTGCTGTTGTTTAAGGTTCTCTTGAATCCCCTTTTTGTCATGTTCACATTCTTTTATTCTTCTTTCCCATCTCTGTCTCTCTTCCTCTTCCTCCCAAATTCTCCTTTGTTCCTCCAAACGTCTTATTTTCATTTCCTCCTCTTGTTTCTTTTTTAATTCTGTCATGACACGTTTTTGCTCATCTTTATGCTTTTCTTGATCTTGTTTATATTTCTCCTCTCTATTTTTATCTTGTTTTTTCTTCATCTCTTCAATTTTTTGGTTAAATGCAGCTTTTTGTTTTTTTTCTTCATCTGATCGTCTCTTGTCCTCCTCCTCTTGTCTCGTCTGTTCTGCCTTTTCTTTCTCTTCAAACCTTTTTCTGAGAGTCTCCTCTTTTTCTCTGAACTGATTCACCATTTGTATAATTTCCTCATCTGCTTTTCTTTTCTCTTTGTCTAGTTTCTCCATCATGGTTTCCATTTCCATGTCGTATTTTGTCTGGATTTCACTTTCTTTTTCTTTCAGTATTTCCTCCACTCTTTTTTTAATGGACATCTCTGCTTCCTCAAACATGCTGTTTGTGAAATATTGCCCCTTATTACATTTTTTCACCTTTTCTATCATATTTAAAAGCCAAGTAACTTTTGTGTTGTCTTTTTGTTCCCCCTCTGTTATTAAAAACTAAAAACCTGTTTCCACAGTCCCTGATCAATTTCTTGAGATCTGCATTTTTACTTTTCTAAACATATTGTTCTATTGTTTCATTTTTCAGATCATCTCCTCTAGTGAACAGAACAATGCTGAACTGTGCAGCACTTGGACCAAAAATCATTTTTATCAGATCCACTGTGTTTTTCTCTTCATTGGTAAATCTTCCCACACTCAAGACAATAATGAAGACATGTGGTCCAGGTGCAGACAGTGAAACACATTTGACAATTTCTTCCTGCACTTTTTCCTTTGACAGTGCTGTGTCAAGAGACCCGGAGTATCAACAACAGCTACTGATCTACCCTGAATGTCTCCAACTCCTTTCATGCAGACAGTCGTCACAGAATCTGAACTGACTTCAGTATGAAACTCTTCTCTCCCGAGGATGGTGTTTCCTGTTTCACTTTTTTCATTTCCAGTCTTTCCAATCAGCACAATTCTTAAAAAGCCTGAATCTGATGATGCAGCTTCACCTGAAATGAGAAATTATAGACTTTTAACAATTAACAATACCTTTGCATCAAGTACTACACAAATAAATAAATACACTAATAATGCACTACAGCTCAACATTAAATTTAATTTCATGCATGTCCACTTGTTTGTTATTGTACTAAATTCTACTAAATAACAGTGTATGTCTCGTATAATGAACATTTTATTATGGAATATCTCAAGGAAAAACGTATTTAGAAAGAAAAACTGTGATTAACTTAACTTTTGTGACAACTTTCAAATGAGATAAAAAATTGCTAACTTTTTTTTGAGCACCAGAAAGGTTCATACTTATTTCTTTACACACCCTCTTGTTGAACCTTCTGCTCTAACTCTTTGATTTTGATCTCCATTTCACTCAGTTTTTCCTTTAGCTCATTTCTGACTCTGTTCTCTTGAGCCTTTATATACATCTGAAGTGAGTAGGGCTCTGTTTTAATGCTCTCTATACAGTCCAATAGATCAGAGATCTGTTCAAAGTTTCTATGGTCCTTCAATCCCATTACATTGTAATGACCTCCATATAGACTAACAACTGTTTGAGATTCTGTGGTTATCACAGAATTTCTGACACTTTGGTCAACAGTGAGATCTGTAGTGAAGAGCACCATGAAGTGCTCTTTGTAGTAAAATATCTTCTGGATTTTCTCCAGTTCTATTTTGTCTTCATCTGTAAGTGGACCAACAGGAACAATGAGGAAGAAACTATGAACTCCAGAATCACAGAGAGATACACAGCGGAGAGTCTGACACATCACTTCCTCTTGTGAGAGCTGGAAGCTCCACCACAGTGATGTGCCGTCCATGTACCTTCACCTCTGTCTTTACACAAACTAAACTAGACTCTCTCTGACGTGTGGATGAAGTTTTCCCTTGTAACATATCAGAAACGGAGGCCTTGAGCTTTGTATTTCTTCCACACAACACCAAGTTCAATGCTTTTTCAGAAGCAGAAGCTGAAAATGAAAAACAGTTTAGGAAACAGTTGACCTTGCTGTCCTTAAATTAACAATTTATTAATCAATAAAAAATATAATTAGTAAACAGATTACATTCTACTTGTTTAAAATTAGCTGATGGCTAAATTGCAAGTTTAAGGACTCACTGTTACGATGAATATGCTCTGGACTGTGCTTTCTTTTACCAACTATAAAAAAAGAAGAACATACCTGAACCAGCTAATCAAGGGTTTTCAGTCTTATTAGAAACATTCAGGCAGGTGTATTGGAGCAGGAGCTAAACTTTATGAATACTTTAAGAGTATTGACAGTCTTCCATATACACCCCCAAATTGCATGATAACTCCCAACCACATCCACATTAATGGAATTAAATAATTGCACTGTGCTTTAGTGTTAAAATGCAAGTAATAGAGCCAAAAACCTCTTTGAGGTTTATATAGAAATACAATTGTAATATTTGTTGTTAAATAAATGTATTGTATTGCGAAATAATTCATACCCCTTAATTGTTTTCATGTTTTGTTGCTGCCTTATGCTAAACTGCTTTAAATTACTTTTTTTCCACATCAATCTACCAATGAGAGATGGTAAAGCATAAAAAAGTTTTTTAACATCTTTGCAAATGTATTAAAAATAAAACACTTAAATGATTCCAATTGCATAAGTACTTGTACCCTTATCTGGGACAGTTGGAATTTAGCTAAGGAGCATTATATTGCTTGTAGGTGTTACTAGACTTTGAGTGAAGGTAACCTATGGCAAATTCAATTGAATGGTATGATTTGGAAAGGCACACATGTCTTAATAAAAAATCCAACAGCTGATAATGCATATCAGAGCAAAAACCATGCCCTGGGGTCAAAAGCACAATCTATAGAGCTCAATAAAAAATTGAAGGGTCACAGAAGTATGTAATCTCTGTAACCCTCAATGGAAGAAGTTTGAAACAACCTGGATTCTTCTTAGAGCTGGCCTCCTGGCCAAACTGAGCAATTGATGGAGAAGGGCTTTGGTTAGAGTGGTGACCAAGAACCTGATGGTCACTCTACTTGAGCTCCATGATCAGTTACAGGTGCATCTCACTAAATTAGAATGTCTTGGAAAAGTTCATTTATTTCAGTAATTCAACTCAAATTGTGAAACTCATGACTGAACACAGACTGAAAAAGTGTAAGTCTTTAGTTCTTTTAATTGTGATGATTTTGGCTCACATTTAACAAAAACCCAACAATCTCAACAAATTAGAATATGGTGACATGCCAATCAGCTAATCAACTCAAAATACCTGCAAAGGTTTCCCGAACCTTCAAAATGGTCTCTCAGGTTGGTTCACTAGTCTACACAATCATGGGGAACACTGCTGATCTGACAGTTGTCCAGAAGACAATCATTGACACCCTTCACAAGGAGGGTAAGCCACAAACATTCATTGCCAAAGAAGCTGGCTGTTCACAGAGTGCTGTATCCAAGCATGTTAACAGAAAGTTGAGTGGAAGGAAAAAGTGTGGAAGAAAAAGATGCACAACCAACCGAGAGAACCACAGCCTTATGAGGATTGTCAAGCAAAAAAACTTCACAAGGAATGGACTGAGGCTGGGGTCAAGGCATCAAGAGCCACAACACACAGGCGTGTCAAGGAATTTGGCTACAGTTGTCGTCAGAGGCGTCTTACCTGGGCTAAGTAGAAGAAGAACTGGACTGTTGCCCAGTGGTCCAAAGTGGTCCTCTTTTCAGATGAGAGCAAGTTTTGGATTTAATTTGGAAACCAAGGTCCTAGAGTCTGGAGGAAGGGTGGAGAAGCTCATAGCTCAAGTTGCTTGAAGTCCAGTGTTAAGTTTCCACAGTCTGTGATGATTTGGGGTGCAATGTCATCTGCTGGTTGTGGTCTATTTTGTTTTTTGAAAACCAACGTCACTACACCTTTTTACCAAGAAATTTTGGAGCACTCCGTGCTTCCTTCTGCTAACCAGCTTTTTAAAGATGCTGATTTAATTTTCCAGCAGGATTTGGCACCCGCCCACACTGCCAAAAGCACCAAAAGTTGGTTAAATGACCATGGTGTTGGTGTGCTTGACTGGCCAGCAAACTCACCAGACCTGAACCCCAGAGAGAATCTATGAAGTATCGTCAAAAGGAAAATGAGAAACAAGAGACCAAAAAATGCAGATAAGCTGAAGGCCACTGTCAAAGAAACCTGGGCTTCCATACCACCTCAGCAGTGCCACAAACTGATCACCTCCATGCCACGCCGAATTGAGGCAGTAATTAAAGCAAAAGAAGCCCCTACCAAGTATTGAGTACATATACAGTAAATTAACATACTTTCCAGAAGGCCAACAATTCACTAAACATGTTTTTTTTTTATTGGTCTTATGAAGTATTCTAATTTGTTGAGATAGTGAATTGATGGGTTTTTGTTAAATGTGAGCCAAAATCATCACAATTAAAAGAACCAAAGACTTAAACTACTTCAGTCTGTTACTCTCTCGGGGTAAATCCCAGAAGTAACACTCTTTTCTTCACACAGTAGGGGCGATCGAGAGTTTTCTGCACACGCTGTTGACTCTGCAGAGGGAGAGCGTGCTGTGACGACAGCTCTCGCTCTCGACTGAATGAAGTCAGCTGACTTTTCTGCTTCCTCACGTCTCATCTCACCAAAGCATCTCCACACAGGACTGTCTCATTATCTGAGGTAATTACACATTTTTAAAGGATAATCATATCGTTTTTTTTTTACTCTGATACCACTGTATTGCAGAAGTATACTTGGTTGGTTAATCAAACAGAAAATATGATTTTCTCAGATTCTCGTTGTAATTTTCTTTAATAATCATATTTCAGCTAATTTTGTGTGTTGTGTCGCTGAATCTTTGCTCGCTTGACCTCTGCATGAAGCTCATTCGAATTTTTAACGTTACGTTACATGTTATTCTCAGCACTGAGAATAATAACCCACTTGGATACTAAACAGATTGCTGGATAATTTCATTATATTATCTATATAATAATTTCAAGTGTACACGAACACATGAGATGGATCACATTACTCGCTTTAATTAATGGGAGACAAAAATGACTAGATTTTTAGCAAAGGTCAAATTCTACCAGCAGCGTCGTGATCATGTGATCATGCAGCAGCATCTCTATGCAGCTCGATATCCAGTGCACATAACAGTTACAAGCATTAAACGATCTTTGAATACATCTGGTCTCTGGAGAATATATATTTAATACCCTAATAATTTATGCCCAACGTAAGTAGGAAGCTTACTAGGTTTTGACATACAACCGCATACTAGTGAGCCAGTGTGAACAGTGTAAACTGTTTTCCAATTAACAACAGCATACTAGATTGACCACATGTCTGTTCGGTTGTGTTCTGTTCTGATAGAACTCAGTTTTCCCAGTAAACCCAGATATCATAGGAGCATCACGTGATTATAAATCTATAAACCTGGAAGTTAGTTTGCTTCCTCTTGAGGAATAACAAGAAATATGGCTATTTTTATGAATGAAGCTGTCAGTCTCATGCCTTGTTTTTACAGAACATTTTGAGTGTTTAGTTTAGTTGGCTAAAAAGGATTTGTTCTGGCATAAATTGGCACTAAAAACACAGTTTTTCCAGATTTGCTCAACTGTCTGTTTTCCCGACTTCCTCACATAGTTTCTGTTTTACAGTCAGTGTCATGTGCCCTTGGTCATGTGACCGTGTTTCATGTTAGTCCAACATATAAATGTTGTATAAATATAAATAGGCTTTTTACACAATATACAACCTCCTGTCCTGGATATTTCTATTGTTACTACTGCAAATCATTCTGAAAGAAACATGTAGAAGTTAACATGGTTAACTGAAAAATAATAAATAGATTTATTCATTTTTAAACATATTTAATACATATTAAATATATAAATGAATCACAATAATATACAGTTTGTGTGAGTGAGCAGAATGTTCAGAAGTGTAGAAATAAAAATTGAAAGTCATTTTGTGTTTTTTTACTTTATTTTGTATCAGACACATTCAAAATGGACTTCTCCAAGCTTCCCAAAATCCAAGATGAGGAGCAGGAGGGACAATTTGGATATGTGCATGGTGTATCTGGACCTGGTTAGTAGGAATTCATAGTTTTTATTTTATTATTTAGATTATATATATATAATTGAACAGTTAAACAATAGCTAAGTAAAAAATATATATATATATTTAGCGATTGTTAAAATTGAACTGTTCACAAGTAATTTTTGATGATCACATTACATACTAATTGTGTTATAGTTGTGACAGCCTCCAGTATGGCAGGAGCTGCCATGTACGAGCTGGTGCGAGTGGGCCACAGTGAGCTTGTGGGAGAGATCATTAGACTGGAGGGTGACATGGCCACCATTCAGGTCTATGAAGAGACATGTATCCTACTCTTACCTTAGTACAGGAGATACTTTCTGTGGTTTGTGTTGTACACAATGCGTAGAGTCTGTTAAATAGTATTGTAGTTTTTCTGAGCTTTCATCAGCTGGTGTGTCGGTTGGTGACCCTGTCCTGCGCACAGGGAAGCCCCTCTCTGTGGAGTTAGGACCAGGAATCATGGGCTCCATCTTTGATGGTATTCAGCGTCCCCTCAAAGACATCAATGACCTCACACAAAGCATTTACATCCCTAGAGGAGTCAACATCGGTGCCCTTAACCGTGATCTGAAATGGGAGTTCACTCCATGCAAGAGCGTGCGAGTAAGTGAAAGATTAGTTTTAAGTTAAGATACTGAATTATTGGTGTTTGACAAGTTTAGTTTTGGTTTTGATTTTGTGATGTTTTTGGGGGTTATGATTTAACATCCTTTCAGGTTCCAAGAAAGCAAATCACTTAGTAGCTTTAAGGGGTCATATCATGAGTATATAAAATGTTTTGTAATCTTTTCCAATTTTAAAAGATCATTGTACTATAAAATCTTATAAACTTGACAGTTTGTGCTGTACCTGGATGTGTGTAGCACCTACAGCTCTGCGGATATCCCAAATATAGAACCTCTTTTAAAGAAACCCCAAAGGTGTCAGGTGATTAATCAAAGGATTTAATGATTTTAAGCAGTTTTTCTGTGTCCAGGTTGGCAGTCACGTCACTGGAGGTGATATCTATGGTATGGTGTTTGAAAACTCTCTTATTAAACACAAAATATTGTTACCACCAAAAAGCCGAGGAACTGTCACATACGTAGCACCACCAGGAAACTATGATGTCTCGGTGAGGCTAATAGAACCTACATCTTTTTAAAAAACAGTAAAATGACAATAACTGTGACACAGAAGTCAATGTGTATGTGTGTTTGTCAGGATGTGGTGTTGGAGTTGGAGTTTGAGGGGTTAAAAGAGAAGTACACAATGGTTCAAGTGTGGCCAGTGCGTCAGGTCCGGCCAGTCACCGAGAAACTTCCAGCAAATCACCCTCTGCTGACTGGTCAGCGGGTACTGGATGCCCTCTTTCCGTGAGTCACGCTGTGTGAAATTATTCCATAGGAAATTAAATACACTGAACAAAATTATAAACGCAACACTTGTTTTTGCCCCTGTTTTTCATGAGTTGAACTCAAATATCTAAGACTTTTTCTATGTACACAAAAGGCCTATTTCTCTCAAATATTGTTCACAAATCTGTCTAAATCTGTGTTAGTGAGCACTTCTCCTTTGCTGAGATAATTCATCCACCTCACAGGTGTGGCATATCAAGATGCTGATTAGACAGCATGATTATTGCACAGGTGATATTTGAGAGAAAAGGCCACTCTATAATGTGCAGTTTTATCACACAGCACAATGCCACAGATGTCGCAAGTTTTGAGGGAGTGTGCAGTTGGCATGCTGACTGCAGGAATGTCCACCAGAGCTGTTGCGTTTATAATTTTGTTCAGTATAATGTTTTCCATAAAAAGTGATTTTAACCGTATTTTTTCAGAATAATAGGCACAGTTTTCAGATGACATGATGGTCAAATCATGTATTTCTAAAGCTTAATTTTCCCCAAATTATTTTTATAATAATATAGGACTTTTCATAAACATCAACCAACAGAAATGGTAGTGATAAAATAATTATAGGGAAAAAATGTACAGTACTAGTATTGTTTTAAACAGTGCAGAGATACACAAATATACTCTACCATTCATATGTTTGGGGTCATGTGTTAGTGTTAAATAAGTCCCCAAGGCTGCAATTATGTGATCAAAAACAGTAGTATTGTGAAATATTAAAACCCTTGATAAAAATACAACAGTTTTCTATTTTCTGCATCATTACTCCAGTCTTCAGTGTCACATGATCCTTCAGAAATCATTCTAATATGCTGATTTTCTGCTTAAAAAAACATTTGTTTTTAATGTTGAAACCATTTATTCTATTTAATATATTTGAGGAAACCTTGATAATTCTTTTCCAGGATTCTTTTAAATTGAATTCTTTGGTAACATTTTAAATGTCTTTACTGTCACTTTTGATCAATTTAATGCATTCTTGCTGAATAAAATTATTAATTGCTTAAAAATCCTAAACCTTTGAACAGTAAATGTGTAAAAAAAAAAAGTGTAAATGTCTGGTAGTTAAACAATCTTTCAACTTTCACTGTTTGATTTTACAGATGTGTGCAGGGAGGAACCACTGCCATCCCTGGTGCCTTCGGATGTGGTAAAACTGTGATCTCTCAGTCCCTGTCTAAGTACTCCAACAGTGATGTCATCGTCTATGTGGGCTGTGGAGAGCGTGGTAATGAGATGTCTGAAGTACTCCGAGACTTCCCTGAGGTAAACAGCACTGTCATTGTACCAGCAGCGAAAACACTGTAATAGGTGGTAGGGTGATTGACAGTTCTCTTGCCCTATAGCTGACCATGGAGGTGGATGGGAAAGTGGAGAGCATCATGAAGAGAACAGCCTTGGTTGCTAACACATCCAACATGCCTGTGGCTGCCAGAGAAGCTTCCATTTATACAGGTTTATTCAACAGTTGATTTAAAAATAATGTGGGTGCTTTAAAACCCAGCAGCTGTGTTGTGATCATTAATAGGTGTTTATTCCATCCAGGAATCACGCTGTCTGAGTATTTCAGGGACATGGGCTACAATGTGAGCATGATGGCTGACTCCACCTCTCGATGGGCAGAAGCTCTGAGGGAGATCTCTGGTCGTCTGGCTGAGATGCCTGCTGGTACGTGTGCCGTGACTATCTCAGTCATGAAAGCAAATATTATAAACTACAGTTTCTGAGGTACATTTGTGTTTATGTGCTTGTGTGTTCACAGATAGCGGTTATCCTGCCTATCTCGGAGCACGTCTGGCTTCATTTTATGAGCGTGCTGGTCGAGTTAAATGTCTTGGTAACCCAGAGAGAGAGGCAGTGTGAGCATTGTGGGAGCGTAAGTAGATCTGTTGGACTTGTTTAAATTCTTTTTCTTCTTCAGTCTCCATCGTTTGCTTTGGTAAAGTTTTGATTTATTATTATGACTGCTGTTACTGCATTGTCTGCAGACTCACTGAAGCTTTTTTGTTTTAACTGCAGTGTGTCTCCCCCTGGTGGTGATTTCTCAGATCCTGTGACATCTGCTACTCTTGGTATTGTACAAGTAAGTGTAGAGTTCCTTCACACTGCAGTCTTAACACACTGGCTCATAGCTGAATAACATTAGTTGTTCTTCTTCTGGAGATAAACAGCCTAAAAATGCATTTGTGTTATTGTCTTCCCATTCTTTCTCTCTTCCAGGTGTTTTGGGGTCTGGATAAAAAGCTGGCGCAGAGAAAGCACTTCCCTTCAGTGAACTGGCTCATCAGTTACAGTAAGTACACACGCGCACTGGACGAGTACTACGACAAGCACTTCCCTGAATTTGTGCCACTGCGTACCAAAGCCAAAGAGATCCTGCAGGAAGAGGAAGACTTGGCTGAGATTGTGCAGCTTGTGGGGAAGGTGGGTTTGTGGGTTCATGCACGTTTACTGTTTGTATACATCACTTTTTACTGGTATTATTACAGGTATTTTTCAGTGGTAAAACACATTGTTTTTAGGCATCTTTGGCTGAAACGGATAAGATCACGCTGGAAGTTGCCAAATTAATAAAAGATGATTTCCTGCAGCAAAATGGATACACGCCTTATGACAGGTATTAAACTGATTGAAACCGAGGAGCATTCAACTGCTTTGTTAAATGACATGTGACAGTATGGGTCTGAATTGCTCAATTTCTAATTTTCAGGTTTTGTCCATTCTATAAGACGGTGGGTATCTTGTCCAACATGATTGCGTTCTATGATATGGCACGTCATGCCGTAGAGACCACCGCACAGAGCGACAATAAGATCACCTGGACCATGATCCGGGAGCACTTGGGAGAAATCCTCTACAGGATCAGTTCCATGAAATTCAAGGTACAGGATGTAAACATTGTTTGTGTTTTAGTCTCCCATGATAAAATGAATCATGCCTTGATTATGTCTAAACCAGTAGACTCCAAGCCACTTTAATCAAATTATTTTATGTAATTAACCTCGCAGCCCTTTTGGAAGTTTGCTGAGGTTCCCAACTAGTGTCCACTGCTCTACCACTTGATTTATTATGACTTCCATTATCTTGCTATGCCAATAGCTTGGTTCCTCTTTCAAAGTGATCATTCACAAGTCTTGTGAACAAGCTAAACAGTGCAGTTTAAACGCATTATATGGCCAGGGGTAGAATATTATGTCTTGATATTATTTTTAAAGCTAAAGTGTGTTCTTTCTGAAGATAAAATACTTTCTTCTATCCCAGCTTTATATGATGCCAGCTACAAGTATTCTGTTTGTTGACTGGGAGTATTTGAAAAGAAATTACACTTAATTTTAAAATTTCATTGTTCAATAAAGCTATAAAAAATATTGTAAATGTTTGCAAAAAAAACATGCATTCATTTAGGAAACGGTGTCTTTCAACTAGTTTAAATCGTTTTATTCCGTAATTATACTTGTTTTATTTTAGCAAGTTGTCATATTTAAAAAAATACATATTTCGATGTCTTTACCTGTATTTCAGGACCCAGTAAAAGAGGGTGAGGAGAAGATCAAAGCTGATTACGCTCAGCTCCATGAAGACATGCAGAACTCCTTCCGAACGCTGGAGGACTAAGAGTCTGTCCTTAGCCATCATTCTCAGTCAGGGCAGCAGAACCATACTCACACACTCAATGTCTTATTGCTGTCTAATACATTCCACTGCTTTTTGTTCATCTTGTGGTGTTATAGATGCTCTAGTGTTCTTGAGGTGTCTCAAAATACCTTTGTTTGTGTGTGCGCGTGCATTTGTGTATATGTGCAATCTGTATGATCCTCTTCAAAGTCTCTGCTCTGCCCCAGTTCTTTATATTTTACAGATCATCCTCTCGATAGATGTTATTAAATAACTTGATGTAATTACTGTTCTATTTTTGTCTGTACAGAAGACATGACTTCAGAGATTCACTATATTTACTGCTGGAATATTCAGTTTTAATGGTTGCAGCATATTTCTTGTTTTTGGTATGGATGTTTATTGCAGTATTGTCCTGTATATTTCTTTCAGGATACTTCCTCTTCATTGCTCACGTGAGTCCTGAAAAAAAAAAAAAGTATTGTGAATACCAGTATTTAAGTGGATGTGTTTTTGGGTCCTGCATTTTAAACAAAATGCTTTTAGTTTTAACAAAATATATATAAATATATTTTCAGACTTTTTTCATCTTTGATGGCATAAACGCTTAATCCTTTTCAGATAAAACAAAAGCAAGCAAGATTATCATGGCTATTAATATGAAATATGTGGAAATGATTCCCAAACAATGGAAAACGGATACCCTGCTTTCAAAATTTCTTCTTCAATTTCTCCTAATGAAGATGTTTTGTCACCCTTGTCTTAGTCATATGCTCATCCTTTTACACCTGTTTTGATGTATGTAAACAGTGCTTTAAAAATAAATTGGGTGGTGCTGTGTTCGCAACCTTTTCATCACTCTAGAAAGCAGTTCCTCGAGTATTTCTAGCTTTGTGTAAGTCACTGTGCAGCCACGAACTATGCACGTCTTACCAGTGTCATATATGAGCATGGCATGTAAAATGGCATGTCATAAAAGCGAATAATTATTTCCCATATTTATAGGGTAAAACATTTAGTCATAAACTTACATCCATTTTAACATCTAGATTACAAAAACCTATTAAGATAGGAATTCAATGGGTCTATTTGTATGGCTGTGTAACACCTTTCTTCCATTTCTTACCCTTCAAGTTTGGTTTGGTCTCAGAGGTGGATTATCATGTTCATGCAGAAGTGTCTGCATTTAAATGCAATCTATTTACCTAAATAGGCTATGTGTGCATATGAATGATGTCACTTTGTTTAACTGGTCTTACTGCATTTTTTAATCTTGAAACTGGAATGTGGCTACTCAGCTCCCTGCCCTGGTTTCTTGTCCATACAGTTCTAACACTTCTAGTATCTCCATGTGTTGCATAAACTGCCATAACTAACTTGTGTCTATGATTAGGTTGTTTGACTTTATCTTGTTACACGTCATATTTAATGCCATAGATAAATCTAGCCTTAAACCTCATTAACCAATATAATGTAGTCTTTTAAGATTCTCGAGTCTTTTAATACATGTCCTGTGACTGAACTGGTGCAAGAGCGTTATAAAAGGTTAAAACACATTCGTTATTTAAAACGAATTTTATAAATCGAAATTACGAGGGGTCTGCTGTTGATATGCTTACCTCAGCTCAACGCGATTTGTTTGCAAACTTAAACATATACAGAATACTTTATTTGTTCAAAAATATAATAGTATTTTGAACATATTTAAAATTCTGAATATGTAATTAATAATATGTATATAATAAATGAATAATAATATTAATATAAATGTCTCAAATAAATGTAATATTTTGTCAACCTCTTAATTTTTATAAAATATAAGCGTTATAGCCTACGTAGTTTAGATTAAAAAACAAGAAGGAGGCTCCTTGATGTCATAAGTAAAATATGCAAATACAAAAGTGTGTTTGTTCTCAGCGGCGAATGGCACGTTGATTCATGATCTGCTGGATTCTGGCTGTACTTGTTGCCAGGTGTGATCAGGACAGTCGCAACAACCGAGACAGACAACGACACCAATCACTGCTGGCGGAAGTTTATGGGCTTTGGATTATCTGCGACGATTGAAGTCCATGATAACCTTCTCTCAACCCCAGCTTGTAAACGCCTGGATCCCACATAAGCAGGACTTGCGGAACACTACATTCTCAGGTATATATTTTGTAGGCTAGGCTATATGAAAATAAGCCTTTGATAAGTATGCTTTTTCTCTCAATGTTCTTGTTTCTGCTAATGTTCTTTATTAGCATATGTGGTTCAACGATAAAATGAAGAACATTTAACTTTATAAAAGGTCCTTTATAGTGGAAAAAAGTTATTTAGATAATTAAAATGTTCCTTACAATAGGAAAAATGGTTCAAATGGTTCATTTAAAAGTTATTTGGGGAATCTGAAATGTATTTTATTGGCATCGCTAAAACAACAACAACAAAAACTTATTTTTTGCGCGAGAGAGAGAGAGAGAGAGAGTTTAGAATTCTGCAAAACAAAAAATTCTGCAAAATTTTCTTTTAATTTACAGATAAAATGTATTTAGCAAATATGTTTAGTGAGCTTGATTTCGTTAATGGCCAGTAATTAAATCTAACTTATTTAAAATGTGCTATGTGAAAAACCTTCATTACCTTTGACAATATGAAATAGAAGCCACTAAGTTTTTACTTCACCAGGCGAAAGACATGACCCAAACACCCAAACAAGTGACACCCAATGAGCTCACACAGGACAACAATCAATCTGGGGAAGGCAAATGGAGCTCAGAAGAACAAGAGGTGAGAATGAATATGCTGCACGCTTTTGTTAAGATTCAATTAGTAAAAGTCACATGGCAGTGCCGTATTAACTTCCATTTATAGATATGATTTTTAGCAGAATGATATACAGTTTGCTGTACTTTGTCCTGCAAAAGATTACAGACACTGTATCATGATGAGATTACACAAATTGCTTAATATTGTGAGATATTAAGCTCTTGGGCATGTGAAACGTGTTGTTCCTGGGAGCATGCAGCTTTTATAGTTTCAGATTCACAAACATTATTTCACAAGTTAATCTGCTTATTGCTGTGATTGTACCACACAGGGCCTGGAAGTCAGTGGGCAGTGCATAGTAGCGCCTCAGTCACCTGAATCATTGCTCTACACTAGTTACAAACAGAAGAGTGACGAGTTTCGGAAGTTGTTCAAAGAGGTGCCCGAGTCTGAGAAACTAATTGCAGGTGAGACTGATAGAGAGATACAGAGAGATAAAAAACAAATAAATAATGTAAAAATATACTCTACTGCAAATGTTTGTTGGCAGAGCCACAATATTTGTATATTAGATGTTGTTTGAATGATCTTCTTTTCCCTAGACTACACCTGTGCTCTCCAAAAGGATATCTTGTTACAAGGACGCATCTACCTTACAGAGAACTGTTTGTGTTTCTACAGTCAGGTTTTTCGTGGTACAAAAGTGAGTTCCACAGAAAAATGATATAATATATTCACTGTACCTCTTAAATGGTGCTATTTGAGCATAGCTAAGATACAATTTATTTGATAGACTCCATCGCTCTGCTTTGTGAAAAATGACAATAAACTAACTTTCTCTTAGATCACAGTAAATATGCAGGATATCATCTCAATGTCACGTGAGAAGACAGCGAAATGGATACCAAATGCCATCCAGATCAATACTAATTCAGAGAAGGTGAAATTCAGAGAGCAAATGTTTTACATTCCTATTTTTTATTATATATGAAGAGACATAAGATGCATTATTTTGTTTTATATATATATATATATTGTGATTTTCCACAGTTGTTCTTCAGCTCATTTTCAGCAAGGGAGAAAAGTTACCTTGGCATGTTTCGGCTTTGGCAGAATGTTCTGATGGAGAAGGTGATTTCTTTCTTTTTAACATTTTTCTTTTTAAACACTATTGATGTTCAAATATGTTTCCACTTGACACATTATTTAATTATTCTTTACATATTCTACCTGTTTGGTTGTACAACACTGTACATTTATATTTTACATCCTGAAATATGATCTGAAATAGTTATGTAATAACAGGGATGTCAGAAGCAAACAGTATATTCTCAAGAACCTAGGCCTATTTAGTCAGTCTCCATTGCCAACACAAACTATTTCTTTGTATTTGAGCCTAGGGTGGTTACTAATGTGGCATATTAATACCATGTGAGGAAAACAGACAGAATAATACCCTATAGACGTAAGGTCAGTATAAGTGTAAACAACCTAAATCTGTAGGGAACACTTGACAAGGCAACAAATGAATAGTTCATTGACCCCACTGAGGCGTGGCTTTACTTCATCTGAAAAGAGAAAATACTGACTCTTTCCTGCATGCGGAACTGCAGAGCTGAAATAACAGTAAAATTAGTATCGAGATATGTATGCTAAAGCAGATATGCTGTTAAAGGCAATGAATAGCCCACCACTAGGCGGCGCGGTTGTAGCTTGTCGTGGCTTCCTGATCTCAGAAGGAGTCGCTTGCTGAAGCACACTGGTTACTGGCGTCCAGCAGGTAGGTGACCAGGCGGAGAGACTTCACCCACCGTATAATGTTGCGTATCTTTACAATATATTACACGCTGTGCTACTTATAACATGTTATGTTATTATGAGTAGGTGTGGAAATTTGAGAGCTTTATGAAACCATAAAATGTTTTCGCTTCAGTTTGTTTTGGAAATGTGTCTGTGTCAGACGGCCTTGGAAAAGTTTTGCCTTTCGTTGTGATTGTTTGGCCGCTTTTTTAACACGACGCGTATGTGTGTAAACTTTATACTTGAAAATCTTTTCCATATGGCTTTATTGGCGTTTTTCAGTCACTTTTTTTGTCGAGTAACTCTTGCCTATGGCCGCTGATACGGTCTATTTACATTTGTGTGTCGCTGTAATGTCTCTACGCCTTATTTCCATGGTAACCGTAGTTTTCTTCGTTTATCGTTACGACTGCGGAACCATAAATTACAATGAAATGTAAATGAAAAGTTCATTTCTATCTCAGGAAAAATTCCACCTTTTTATTGTAGCACTGTACTGTACTTTGGACTGATACTGGCTATATAGTACTTATTTATATAATAGTATTTGCTTATTCATTTTAGGGTTGTTTATTACTAATATTTTGTGCCAAATCAAGTCAGTGGTGCTTGTCATTTGCCCCCCAACAGATTTGCTCCCTGGTGAGGTGTGGAGGTTAATGCTGATTTATTTGCTGGTTTAGATGAATACCAGTACAGGAACTTGAGGAGGCTTTCTTGAAAGCTTGAAAGCGAATTTCTTTCTTTCTTCTTTTTAGTTTAATTCTATCAGATAGAAGGAAACGTGCCAGCTGGTTGGGTGGAAACATGTGAATGTACATTGCTCAATGCAACTTCCCTGTCTTGCAGAAACTAACCAAGTTGGAGCTGTTGCAGATGGTTAAGCAGCATTATGGCAACGATTTAGGATTGAGTCATGATGAAATGGAAAGATTTCAAACATCAGTAGATACCGTCACACCTACCGTGCCCAGGTTGACTACATGCATGCACACACACCCAGTCATATCTGTACATGCCAGCACCTGTTTGAACAACTGAGACGTCAGTTACTTGGTTTTAGATCCCATCTCTTTGTTGCAGTCTGAATATGCGTGGAGAGGATCACACCGGGAGGCCCGAAAGGCCCACATCGCTTCGTCTTCCCCAAGGGGAGCTGAATTCATATGAGGCCACCACACCACAGGGAGACGACACGCAGTCTTCAGTTGGACTGCAAAGCATGCTCTCAGCAAATGGAGGGGTGCGTTGACAAATATACTTTCCTTGGCAGATGGATTTTTACTAAAATTAGTTTGTGTAATGACTGGTAGGATTGGGTGATACAGTGGGAAAAATTCTCAATACATCTCATTCAGAGCTGATCCTCCCTATACGCTGAATACGCAAGCTGCGTAGGGCCCCCGAAACACCAGGGGGCCCCCTTGCTCTCAAAGATGATTGAACCGTCTAATCTTTTTGCAGTCTGCATTTGTTTTGCTTATAAAGAAAAAAAGCACAATGTCTTTAAAATAGAGTTTAAGGTTTTGAACTTGTATTAAACTCTCAACAGGATGACACTCTCAGTACCCCGTCCCATCAGCACAGTCCAAATCTATCATTAAACCGCTCAGGGTCTGAACGAGTGTCTAAACGCTCCTCTCTCTCTCTGGATCTAAATGCCAATGAAGACCAGCTCTCGGATAACAGCAGATCTGACAGCCTGGAGGAGGGTGAGATGTGTGTGTGTGTGTGTGTGTGTGTGTGTGTGTCATTCTATGGCTGTGTTGATGCATTTTGTTTACATCAGTACTGATTTCTTGTAGTGGAAGAATATGAGACAGCGTCTCCGGTGTCTCAGGGAAGGCTGTTTGTGAATCGGGTCTTTCAGATCAGCGCTGAGAAGATGTTTGACCTGCTTTTCACCGATTCTAGTTTTATGCGGAGGTTTATGGATATCAGGAAGATCATAGGTGTGTTTCTCTTAACATTTTACCTCTTTTACTAATGATCTACTTTAGTAATCAGTCCGATTCCTATATAGATGTGATTGGTAAAAATAGAAGTTTTTCATTTCAGCATACACTATGACTATAATTGGTGTTTGGTGATGAGTTTTTGGCTCAAGGTCTGCATTTAGAGTCATACCAGAGGTGTTCAGCTGGGATTAGGACTTGACTTTCCGCAGACCAGTCAAGTTCTTCCACACTGACTCAATCATCATTTCTCTTTGATCCTTGTCTTATACACAGAGACACTGTCATGATCGAATAGAAAAGAGTCCTGTCCAAACTGTTACTATAAAATTTAGAAGCACACAATTCCCCAGAATATCATTATATGCTTAAACATTAAGATTTGTACTCATGAAAATTACTAAAGTAGTCAAACCTTTCGTTAGAGGTGACCCAATACTTTTGGCAATATAGTGTATAATAGACTTTGGTCCTCCAGAAATATTGTCATTTTAGCTATTTATTTTGCTAGTATTATTTATATACTATTATAATATTTATTAAAATGTTGAAAACTTTTATATATTTTTTTAATGTTTAGTTTTAGTACTTTTGTGGTTTTATCAATATATTTAGATTTTATTAATATTTATTTATTTTCAGTTACATTCTAAGGCAGCATTTCTAAGTTTGTTTTTCATGTATTTATTTATTACAGCGCTATTTCACTTACCAAAACAATGTTTAATAGTATTTTAGTTTTGGTTACAAATATCAACATTGGTTTTTACATTTTATTGCTTTGCCATTCTGTTTATAGTAACAAAAGTGTATTACCTGACAGGTGCAAGCTCTACCCCTTGGCAAAGGGAGGCCTCTGGCGGTATGAAAAAGACTTTGAACTACACCATCACCATTAATAACCCCCTGGTTGGCAAGTTCTCCACTGCTACAGAAACACAGGTTTAGAGTCACAAATCTATGGCTTTGTTTCAAAATCTTGTATAACAAAATCTTGTATAACCTTATGAAAAGGCTTTGTTTTGTTGGTTGCCTGTCAGTTAATCTGCAGTATTTGGTGCAGTAAATGTCACATTTATATTTATTAGAGACAAAGTTAGCAGGAAGTAGCTGCGGTTGTGGATCACAAGTTTCTGAGTAATGATGGGACCTTTGATCATTTTTATAGTATTAGCACCTGTCACTTTTATCTTGTAAATCTGATAAATAACTGTCTTGGTTAGTTGTCTGTGCTTTGTCAGTTGTTTTTGTATGAAATTAAATCCACGAAACAAAGTAGTTTGCCAGAACCATTTAAACTGAACTTAACATACATTGTGGCCTTTCAGCTCTTAGTCTGTGATGCATAGAATAATTTACCAAACATGTAACTGCTGTTGTGTTTAAGACAGTTAATTAGACACTAGACAGCTTTTGCGTCCATTTATATTATGCAACAATTAACATATTTAACAATGAAATTACTGTAGGCGTGCTGCAATTACAAAATCTCCTTCATCCAGTTATTTAATATGATTGTGCTAATTGCACTTTAAAATTTTCCAAGTTTTTGTAACCATATGTAGGATTGACTCTCAAATTGTCTTGAACATACAGTAGCGCACAGGATTGAATAATATTGCATAATATCTATATGGACACATAACCAAAGTCAATATAGCCTTGATTAATGCCTGTAAACATTACTAGTAAATATATAGACTTTGTCTGGTGTCTTTAAAATTTCATTTGTATATTTGCAAATATATTTGTTTATAGTCATAGTCTTGAATATTTAAGGTAGTCATTTTGTCCTAAATTTAAAGGAGACCGTGTATTTCAATCCTAAATGAACTGAACAGAACCATATTTAGCAATCCAAACAGGACTGACATCTGTATTGTGCAGCTATGTAAATTCATCTTGTGCATGTATGTGGAATATTTTCTGATTTCTCTTCTTTGTATATTTTTAGAAACTATATAAAGAGTCGAGGGAGGGTCAGTACTACATGATAGATTCGGAGGTCTACACACATGATGTACCGTACCATGACTACTTCTACACCCAGAATCGCTACTGTATCATCCGCAACTCCAAGCACAAGTGCAGACTCAGGTAAGCGGTGACATCATATCTGTACATCTAACTGCTTTTATTATGACACTGACTTTTCTTGATGTAAGAGCCATTTAGGAAATGGTTGAACTCATTATCGCTCTGTGCAGGATTTACACTGATGTCAAATACAAAAAGCAGCCCTGGGGTCTTGTTAAATCCTTTATCACGAAAAACTCCTGGAGTGGTCTAGAAGACCACTTTAGACACCTTGGTTGGTATAATGCAATTTATTTTGATCTTCCCTAACCCTCTATTTCCCCTCTTCACTTATCTGTCTATATTATCCGTCTATATTATGTCACTAATTATATCTTTAAGTGTTTCTTGTTTCACGTCATAGGATTTGCAGGGTTATTGCAGTTTTTTTTTATAGAATAAAAGTAAAAGCATAAAACATTTAATAAAATAAGCATTAACTAAATAAAATTAAATATAAAAACAACTTAAACTTATTTATTGTTTATGTCTTCTAGTTACCAAGGCAACATTTCTCATTTTCTTGTCACTAACTTTATGTACTAAAATAATTAGACCAAAACTGAAATAAAAAATTATATACTATACTAAACTAAAACTTTCAAATTAAAACAAAATGTAAATATAAGCTTTTTCAAAATATTAATAAAAACCTATAAAAGTACAAGTAGCACTGCTTTATAGTGGCCCAGTCTGTAATCCATTGCCTTGTCTGAGTCTGTATCTGCAAAACAAATCAAAGCAAACCAGCGAATAAAACACTTCAAAACAAAACAATGATCTAAAGCTATAGCCCAAAACTAATGTAGATTAATTCAAATGAGCAGAACTGCAGACAGTGCTCAATGTGCTAATGGGATGTTGGATTAGGGAATCAAAAGAGTAATGAACATTAGTAACCTGATCAGAGTGCCTAGGGAGGGCAATTAGCAGCATGGATGTGTCCTATTGGTGAATTGCATCATTTAGATCCATTGCCTGCAAGGACATTTAATTACTAAACTACAGGGTTGCCAAAAGCCAGATCCCTAATCGATCCACTGACCTCAAAATAACCACTCTGGACTCACAGATTAATGCAGTTTCAGTGATCTTCACCTCACAATTCACATTCCAGAGGCAGAGCTGCTAGAAGAGGAGGCAGAGTTGACTCAAGGAAGCGGAGATGCTGGAAAGACAAGTGCTATGCGCAGGAGACGAAGAACCCTACAGGAACACATAGAACCAGGGATGCAGTACAGTGCAGACTCCGATCAACAGAGAGACGGCACCATAGGTATAAATATATGTGTATTTTTAATCTCTGAATCCAATATCTATGCTACTAGGTAGTGGGCTCAAAATACTGATTAAACCACCAGAAATAGTTTTCACACTTGTAAGATGTTTATTTTATGGTCTATGAAAGGGGTAGGCAACGTCGGTCCTGGAGTGCCGCTGTCCTGCAGAGTTTAGCTCTGACCCTGAAAATAAACCTCACCTGCCTGTAGCCCGGGTAATTCTGAAGACCTTGATTAGCATGTTCAGGTGTGTTTGATTAGGGTTGGAGCTAAACTCTGCAGGACAGCGGCACTCCAGACCAGGACCGACGTTGCCTACCCCTGGGCTATGCTTTATAACATTTAAGCAAACATTGAAGACATTAGCCCCTTTTACACAGTAATACTAGTAAATTGCCGTAAAACGACTTGACCAGTAAATGCAAAAATGCTTACACGGGCAATAATGTTTTCTTTTCCCGGTAAAGCACCATTCACACATCCGTTTCAAAATACGAATAAATTCTGTGACATCATTAACCAGAAATGACCTCTAAATGGCGGCGCCTCCCGGTGTTGTGTTGGAGGGTACATGGAGGGTATACATAATCAGTGTTTTTGTTGATGTTTTCATTTTTGTGTCAAACATTCACATTCATGCTGCGCTTTCGGCCCAGAGACATCACATTACACAATTTTAAACCAAAATACACAGCGCGGAGTAAATACGTCATCTGCGTTAGACTGTTGTGATTGGCCTAGATTAGCCGTCTTACGTCACCGCGTTCTGAATGCCGGTAATGTGCATTCTGCATTCACACACCGCATCATTCCAGCAATTTACTGGTAATTTAACAACGTCTCGTACCGGTAAATTGACGGAATGAGTCCTGTTCACACATGATCCTTTTAATAGTAATTTACCAGTAAAGCCTGTATGTGTGAAAGGGCCTATTGTGTATTAGACTTATTACAATTGGACTTGCATTGCATGATTTGTATCTTATATCACAGGTGCCATGGATATAAAGAACACACAACACAGATGGAACATCACTTCGATTGTATTTGGGATGAGCTTAATGTAAGGTTTCATTCACTCTATAAAGCTTGTTTTACACCTTATGCAGATAGTAAGCTGTTTGTGAGCTTAATGCTATGACACTGACAAAAGAACTTGGTTACTACATTGAGTTTTTCCTCTAATAACAACCTAAAATCATAAAATGATTGTTAGAATTTGAATATTGAGAGTTAACACTCTTGATTTGCATAGGGATGGGGAGCACATTTACATTTAAATCGTATATAGTCTACACCAAACAGAATTAGACTGCAAACTAAAACCATTTGGATTCAGGCAGATTTACTGAATGGAAAGTGTGTTTGGAACCTAAAATCCCATACATTTTCATGGTGTATTTCATATGTTGCTATTTTGCAAAATGTTGGGTGGATAATTAGGTTCATGGTGCATGTTCTCAATATTTTCTGAGTTCAGTGTGCAGCAGTGGCAAAAATAGAAACTCTGCTTGTGTGAATGTTGCAGCCTTTCAGCATGGTTGCCAAAATAAATATGTGCAGTTTCCACGTGTGAAACATGAAAGAAAAACTGCCAATTTTTAAAATGATGATTTAGAACGATGACTTAAAAAAATTGGTTTGCCTCTCAGACTTTTTGTTCTGGTGGTTCTGAACTTGGGGCTGTTCTTCAAACTTTGGGCCATGGAAGATGTCGCTCACCGTTTGTATCTAAACACCAAGCACAGAATGAAGGAGAGAGCAGAGTCCAGGTAAAGGCTCATTCACATTGTACATTTAGTTCATTTTTAAGAACAAAACCGACTTCATGTTTTTCTATAGTTTAGCACCTGACTTAGGCCCCGGACAGGGTATGCCACACAGAAGTCCAGAAGAAGCGCATTTACTGAGGGCAGTACTGCAGGACTCCATTAACCTTCTAGAACAGGTATGTTAGGTGTTTTATTAAACACACCATGCAATTACATGTAAATGCAAAACAAACTGTGGTTGCTCACCATTACACATCAGTGAGAAGGTCCTTGAGTGAGAGAAGGCATGTTGTTAGTCTAAACTGTAGCTCCATGCGGTATCCTGTTTGGCTGAGAAGTCTCTTATGTGATTGTTTCTTCTTCTCCACAGCTACGCAGTTCTCTTATGGTGCTTCAGCAGAACTTTCAGGTCTACAACAGATCCTCCTCTCAGCTTTAAATGGCATTGAGTTTGGTGACCTGACAACACAAGGGTATTGTTCCCTTAAGACCTGTCCTAGCTGAGGAGTGTTGCCATAGGTGCTATCACCCCGGGGCACACTCGTAGCCATGTTTATCGTCTCTCTGGGATTTTTTGTTATGGTTGGATGTTTTTATTTTCAGTGCTGTTTTTGTCTTGGAGGGATCTTCGCACTGGTACACTCAGTTTTGCAAGTTTCTTCTTGGATTTACAAATGACCTTGAAGCTGAAGTTGAGGTTAAACATTAAAGTAACATTATTGAAGCACAAGAGCTTCTCACAATCATGTTCTCAACTGCTGGGTGCTACTGTAATTTGATGGACAGATTTTGTTCTGGACTACAGTTGAAGCGTCTAGGAGATGTAATGGATTCAGTGCAGTTGCACAGGGTCTTCTCTTTTATTATGAAGGGGGCAATGCAGGCCCATTGCCTATAAAGATCTGCCTAACATTTTAGTCATGTGGCCTTTTTGTCTTGATTTAGATATTGATCTTGTTCTAAGATACCTCAGAATTTGTAAATGATTGCACCTTAAAACCTTATTAAAGCAGGGATCACTAATAACAAATGATTGTGCTGACTAAAATTGTAAAATGTTTGTATGTTCTGAATTTTACAGTACAGGTTTGTGTGAGAAGATAAAATGTCTGAGGTTTACTGTAAAGGATGAATGCTGATGTTTTAAATTGTTTACACTCTTGGTCTTTAAATACCACTTTTGTTGTTCAGCTTTTAGGGACTGTATTGTCACTGTGAACTAAATTGGTAAAACATGTAAATAATTTACAAAAGTGTGGTCATTTATCAAAAGAGAATGTGTAATCCGCAAGCATTTAATTCTTTCACAGAAAAATATGTAAGGGGGATGTGTATAGATGTCTATTTTTTTCTGCATAGATTGAAAATGTTCTTAATTCTTTTTATAAAATATCTGAAAATATTTATAAATAAAATTCCCATGGCATTACAATGTTCAGTTTGTGAAGCTTATGTTTTTGTTGAGATTTTATTTTGGTAACCTTGACATCAAATATCACAACATTGTCACATTATGACTATTCGTCCACAGGGGGGTGACAACATGCGCCTTTCCCGTCTGTCTGGGTCTCTAAAATAAACGAAAAGTACACATTTAAATTGTATTTATTTACTTTAAAGTGTGTTTATGTAAATAAGTGTTTAGGTTTTAAAAGGCTGCAGACGTGCATGCTCAACCTTCTATGACGTCATGTCACATGACGTTCTGTCACGGAACTTTTTTATTATTATTATTATTTATAAATAACTTGAAACATGTTGAATTTTATGTTTGTTGAGAAGCAAAAAAAATATTGTAAAAATTACTAATTCTTATTCTCTTTTTTTAACTGATTCTCTTTTTTAACTCTTATCTTTGTATTTTCAATTCAACGTTGAAAAATGTATGAACGTAATCAGACTCTGGAAGTATCTGGAAACGGTGTTCTCTGTAACAAACCATGAGCATCAAGTAAAGTTTATAATCGGAGGAAATGAAAGGTTAGTTTGCGCTGACGTCAGGAAGACGGGTATGAGGACCGTTTCGATTCGCCAGTCACAGGATGGTCAAACGCGCTGCTGCTGTTTATGTTACGCGACTTCCGGGTACTCTGTGTAGTAAACTTCGTAGTTATGGGCTGCTTTGTGAAGTTCTTGGGCAACTCTTCGTACATTTCTGTGGAGTAAAGTAAGCTATAATGGACCAGCGGCGTAAAAAGACTCGAATGTTGCACTGAGACTGACAGCTGACGCTCACACTGACAGTAGAAACTGCTTCTGTGGTACGAATGCTTTATACTGTAAGTATGAATGTTTGACATTTCACGATCAGTTTTTTTTTATACATATAAGATCTTTGAAAAATGGGTGCAAAAACAAAAGTGTGGCGTTTATAATTTTGTTCAGTGTAAATAACCCTGTCTCAAATGCACAGACCTGGATCCATTAATAATCTACTTTTAAACTGATTCCCACACCATTTTAACATAATGCAACTCAAGCATGTGCAAACTATAAACCATAGACACCACATATGGAAGAAATTGTCCCAGATAGTGCATCCTCTGGGACGTTGTCCATTTACATACAGGATATTCTAGGATATATCAAATTAATGACCAATCCATGTATATTTTTGTCTACCCATATAAATCTAATAAACATGCAATCTGGTTTCCCCACAGGAATTCAATATCTTCCCTCACCTTCATTTTATCAGCTGATATCCATCATGAAGAAGAGAAGCCGTCGCACACTAGATCAGGATGATCCTCTGTGCTGTTGTGAGTACATCGATCGTCATGGCGGACGTAGTCACATGGCAGCATGTTGCTGTGACTGTGAGGATTTGGATGAGGCTTGTGACAGGTGAGCACTTTGGATTTATAGATTTCTACTTGTTTATGGGTAAATGATGAGTATGACTTAAAATTTTAATTTTCCAGATGGATGAAGAAGCAGCCTCAAAGCTTAGACTCTCTGTCTCGGGTTATAGACACGATCAATGATCGTCTGCGGGTGCCCTGGATATCCGGAGCCCAACAAGTTGATATATCAGTGATCCCTCCTCTTATTCTGCTTCCTGTTTTTTTGCACATTGCAGCTTTGCACTACCTGCTGGGTATTTTAGTGCTAACAGCAGTGCCCATCATGGTCCTTTTGTACTACTATTTCACTCACCGAAAGAAAGGGCGCACATTATTCTTTCTCAGCCTCTCGTTCTTCTCCCTCTTCTACATGTTCTACCTCTTCATCACCGAAGTCGTTCCTCGAGGTGATGTGAATCATCTCCAGTTGGCCGCTGTGATGTCGGGGGTTGCTCTTACGGTTATTTCCCTCATAATCACTAAGAGGGCTCCAGGCTACGTCAGGCCTCTTCCAAATGACATTCACAGTACAGTGACCTATCACAAACCTCCACCTGAAGTAGATGCCGCCTATCTAAATGGAGCACAGCACCAGGTGGTGATATCCAATCACGAACAAACCGGTGAATCTGGGACAGCACAGCAGGGTGTTCAGAGGAGGAACTGGTGCGACGTATGCAAAGTGGTGCGGCCCCCGAGAGCGGGACACTGCAGGATCTGTGGAGTCTGCATCCTGCGTCTGGACCACCACTGTGTCTGGTGGGTTCATTTTAAAAAGCACTTCTTATTCAAGAGGGTCTCAGTCATTGACAGTCAATGTTTGGGTCACATTTCACTCCAAAAGTTTATTTATTTGTATTTATTTTATTGTTTAATTTAACACATTTTCTCTTTAGGTTCACATTATTGTGACATGACAAATATCTCATTGTGCAAAAACCATTGAAAAATAAGATATATTGTTTAAAGTGCATGTAGTCATATTCTATTTGTGCCTAATTTATGTTTATTGTAATATATACTGTATATACAGTAGCTATATTACAATCAGCATAAAGGCAAATAGATGTCTACAAATATTAATACATTAATAATATATTTTATCAAAAATATATTATTTTCCATGTTTTTGTGAAGATAGATATTTTATAAAAAAAAAACACAATCCTACATTAGTGACAATCCAACAAGAATAATCAAGAATAACATATACAATGTAAAATATATACATATAAATATAATGAGAATTTGGGAGAATAAATTATGAAAATAATGACACAATGTAAAACAAAATAATGATGCTGAAATAGTCCATTTTCAAAAGTACTTAGAATAAATACATGAAAATACCTTAATATATATATTTTTTTGTAAAATGTATGTATATATATCTACAGTACTGAAAATCCAACAAGATTAATCAAGAGTAACGTAAATAGTGAAAATGTATGAGTGAAAAAAAAGGCAAAACATTTGATGTTGCTAAAATAATTTAAATTTTCAAGGTAAACGAGTCATGTCCATCAGATACACTTCCTTTTTTATGTAAATGCACACTTTAGCATTACCAGTATTTTGAGAAATGCTTTAGTTATTGACCTGTCTCTAGTGTCTTATACTGCATGCATAGTGAAGTCTTATCTGCATGCTAATTTTATTTTCCCTGAAATTACATTTTCAATCATCAAAATTCATGGAATCAAAGAGTGCACAATGACTAGAACTGCTGTATCTTAGCTCATGTGCTATGCACTGAATGTATGCTCATTGTTGTGTTTGAAATAATCCAAGGAATCTGAGAACATTCTAGTTGTGCTTTTATTATATATTATTGATTATGCATTAATCAGATTTTGTGGTGTTCAGCACAGCTGTAAAATGTCTTGTTCTTCATTACATGTGTGTACATCTCATCCTCTGCATTCTCCTCACTCTGTGTAACTGATGTGAAAATGATCTTCAGATCTCAGTTTGGTGTCTTGTTTGTCATTTTGGTTTGTGTTAGGATCAACAGCTGTGTGGGGCAGGCCAATCACTGCAGTTTCCTTCTGACACTTCTCTTCTTTCTGCTGACGTCGCTGTACGGGATCAGTTTGGTTCTTCGAAGTGTGTGTCCCGACCAGAATGTAATGACTGCACTGTTCTACTGTCCCGGCGTCTACAACCAGTTCAGGTGTGGATCCAAGTACACAAACTCCCAGAAATGCTTTCTCTTGCATTTAATTCAGTATGTTCTTACCCTTTTTACCACCTCCGTTCCTTCCAGTTCATTAGTTATTCATGGGAATAAGTCACTTTGCTGCTTCAGATGCTTCACTATATTTGCACCATATCAGTACTCCGCAGAATTGTTGAGGGTTAAGGGAACAAACATGTGTCTTTCCCAAACATCATTTGCCTTTCTTCACTCAAACACACAGACCTGCCCAAAGCTTATGGCACTGGTTAAGGGAATTAATTAACATTTGCTGAAAATGTACTAATTTAAGATTAGATCAGATTTGGAGAAATTTAGCATTACATCACTTGCTCACCAATGGATCCTCTGCAGTGAATGGGTGCCGTCAGAATGAGAGTTTATAAAGCTGATAAAAACATTACAATAATCCACATGACTCCAGTCCATCAGTTAACATCTTGTGAAGTAAAAAGCTGTCTTTGTACTAAACACATTTTTGGGCGAATTATTTCTTTAAGACAGATGTTGTGGGCTGCAGGGTTATTTTATTATATTTATATATTATTATAAAAATTTGGATCTTTCATATATCAAAGTTTATATAATATATATATATTAGTTATATAAAAGTTTTGTTTTTAGTAAATTAGCTTAAGTTTTGTTTTTAGTAAATTAGCTTTTTAGTATTTTTGTGATAATTTTGCCAGTTTTAGTAATTAAAAATATATTATTTTGAAAAATATATAATTTTTTAAAATTATTTTATTCAATTAATAATTCATTAATAAATATTTTAAGTCAGTTACTAAGGCAACATTTCTAATTTTCATTTGTTTTAACAAAAAATATAATTTTATTAGCTTTAGTTATTTATATGTCTTTAACGTGAAAACAATTACACGGATCAACTTTAAGTTTGGTTTCTCACAGCTTCAATACGATTGTTCGCAACAGCATTTGTATTGTTTGGAGTATTAATAATACAATACGTTAATAACTGACCCGTTTTCTGTTGCTCAGCTCTGCTCTGTGTTTCACCTGTGCCTGGTACAGCAGTATCGTGACCGGAGGTTTGCTGCACCTGCTGCTCTTCCAGCTTATCAACGTCAGCTTCAACGTGACCGAACGAGAGGCGCGTCTGGCTCTGAGAGAGAAAACCGCTCGCAGCCTTCTCTGGGGTCTGATCATCGACACCGGTGTTTACTCACGAGGCTTCCGCAATAACTGGATTGAATTCTTGACCATGAGCAAGGCTTCAGAGCCATCAAACCATAAACCATCAGATCTGGTGTAGAAATTCACCTGTCAGTCTCTGCTGATGGAAAAACAATTGAACTGGTCTTTAAAGTGATTTATCGCTCATATTTAATACAGTGAAGTATAAAGTTGTGCTACGTAATGTCTTGAACATCTATTCCAGAGTCAGTTTTATGGCTCTAAACATTGTGCTCAAGGTCTCTTCAGGAGTCAGTTGAATCGTGTGGATCACTAGATGGCAGTGTTGTAGTATGTTACATCTCTACCAGGCCCTGTCCCAAATGAAACACTTCATGTGCACTTGCGGTCTTACGGACTTACAATGGCCGCCACGTGCGTGTGTCCGTTAAGTCCACGAGACCGTAGGGTATCCCATTCCTCATTTTAGAATTAATCAATGAGAATTCATTATTAAGAAATATATTCATTTCTCATTAATTACACAAATCATGCATTTCTGGTTTACATTCACTGCTAGTTGGCCCAATTATGGATTTATTGTTTAATATTTATTCTCTCAACTCCAAAGTGTGTCTTACATGTGAATGCACATTCAGAATCAATCCTTATTTAGTGTTTTTTGGGACATCAGATGTGATGCAACACTGCATCTATATCCAGACAGCACACCGCTTTAAAGCTGTCATCTCAGTATGAATGTTTTATGTTGAGCTTCATGTTTGTTCTTCGAGGTCTTTGTGTCTATGTGTGTATTTTCTTTTCATTTGCATCAACTGGGGACAAATCTGTGGCATGTACCATCCAGCTACATTTTGATGTGCACGAATTATCGCAGCGTTTTTAAATCAGTTGTTTTCCTTTCATTAAATGCCTTCTAAAGAAACAGCTGAGAAGCACTTCAGAATCCGGATGTTTATTTGTCTCGTGAGACGGTTTTATAATGTAATGCATTTCATTCTACAAGTTGTTCAATTAAACTGTAGCATGGAAAAATAAACAAGCGTAAAATGATTAAACACGAGGCTCATCAAGCAGCAGATGTTTTCAATGTAAAGCCTGTGTGTGTGCTGTTAAAGAGGATTTACGGAGCGCCACAGGGAGTCAATAGGCGAGGAGTGAAAGTCGGGCAAAATCTCTGCCACTTTACGTCTGAGCTGCTCTCTGCGTGCATCTCTTTCCTTCTCTTCTCGCAAGACAACAGGAAGTCGCCTCCAGCCAGCAAAACACTTCTTGACAGCTTTCCTACAAAGCCCAGAGAACCAAAGTCAGCAAACATATTTTCTTTTTTCTAAATACATTTCTTCTATCTTCAGTATCTTTAGAAAGGATGTTTGGCTTTATGGTGCAGTAAAGCGGTCACAATGAAGGACGTGTTGACCTGCTGCTGTGCTCCTCTGCCCGTTGCTCACGGTCCCAGGCTGTGATTCGCTGCTCTGTAGCGTGACCCTGCAGGGCCATCAACACCTTCCTCTGGGTCCGTGTTCTGTGAAACCGCTCGGCTCGTGCTTCCAGTATAAAGCGCAGATCTTTTAACTGGGGAGTATTGAAATCAAACATAGACAATTGCTCATAATTAAAGATATGAGTTTATTAATACCATTAAACCAAAATATTAATTCATTAATTGACTAATACATTTTTTGCTTGGACCAGTAAGAAACCACAGAGCAAGAAATATACACAAATTATAATTTATTTAGAAAATGTAAAGATAATAAATTATACTTTTTTATTTATATACATGTAATAACTTATTTTAAATTATTTATTATAAGTAATACAATTATTGTCCATGGATTGTTTATATGTATATTTATATTAAACTGAAAACACCTTTTTTAAACAAATATTCATTTATTTCATATTTATAATTTAGATTATTATAAAAGTTAAGATACTGGATGAATAATACATATTTAATTTATTATAATTTAATTCAATGATAAAGTTAATTAACTAATAATCGTATTATTGGACGATAAACCAAATGTTATTATAATTAAACAATACAATGATAAATGTCAATGAATAGATATAAGCCTCTATATTTACTAATACTAAATTGATAAGAGCTTTAAATAAATATTAAGATTAAAGTAATAAATATAAAAAAATGATTTAACAATACATTTAATTTGTTATAAATGTATCAATTCATTTATTGGTCAATAAGACACTTTTTTGGCTATATCAATTGAAAGTTTTTAATTGAATTTATTTATTAATTTTATTAATAAGTATTTTTATTAAAGTATTTATAAATATCTATATATAAAATGTCTATAAATAATTGTATGTCCACAAATGTCTATATTTATTTAAAAAGACTATTTTAAATAAATCTTAATATTACAATTATTATATTTCAATGATGAATAAATAATACATATTTAATGTATTACAAATGAATGAAATTATTTATTTAAACATTTAAGTCAACAAGAAGTTCACTACAGAAATGATGCTTTTTTAATCCCTCACAGTTTCCTATCAGACTATGTGTGTGTGTGTGTGTGTGTGTGTGTGTGTGTGTGTGTGTGTGTGTGTGTGTGTGTGTGTGTTGTGGTGTGTGTGTGTGTGTGTGTGTGTGTGTGTGTGTGTGTGTGTGTGGTGTGGTGTGTGTGTGTGTGTGTGTGTGTGTGTGTGTGTGTGTGTGTGTGGTGTTCTGTGTGTGTGTGTGTGTGTGTCTGTGTGTGTGTGTCCACAGACTGAAGCCAGGAGCAGAAGCAGCGTCTCTGCAGAGCCAGTGTGTAATGATCCAGCGCTCTCTGGAGGAGACCGAGAAGGCAAAAGCACCCGAACATAAATAAAAGTCTGCTTTAATTAAGACCGTCACCATCTCATACATTCCCATGGCATTTATGGATTGCAAACTTTCCCCGGTGATTTTCTGTTGGTACTGTAGAGATATTATAGATGCACATGCTAGTTTAGCAACTAATTGGATGTTGCGGTTTCTGCTTTCATGGATGTGGATCAATAACTAAACAACAATGCATATTCTGAATTCTAAGCCATTCTGTTTCTCTCTTTGTGTCTCTATCCTTGTCAATCTCTCCCTCTCAGTCACTCCATCTCCCTCCTGAATCTCAGATATCTGCTCTCTGTTCATTTATTTCGAAAACAGGTGGTTAGCCAGGTGGAAACGCAACAGTATACTGTAAACATCATTCAAATTTGGGGAATGGACGAAGAGTTAATGCAAGGCAACAGCTGGTCTTCCTGTCTGTGTGTGAGCTGCCCATAACTCTTTGGATGAATAATTGATTGTGTGAGTGTTTGTCTGGAAAGCAGGCGACCGGCCTGCATTGTTACTGTAGGCTGTGTGTGTATGTGTTTGCAGTAGTGCTGACCTGTGTGTTGACATGGCTTTGCTCCAGCAGTCTTTTCCACGGTGCCAGGCCTCGGCGCAGTAACAGGGTTCTGAGGTAGTGCTGGGCCGCCCGCTTTGACAGTTCCTGTTCCCGTTCTGCTCTCTTCTGTTTCTCAAGTTCCTCTAAGTTCACATTAACACACACACACAAGTTACTTAAATCTTACAAAGTGAAGGCAGTGTGCATAAACATGATGAATACATTAAGTTTTTTGCATTTTATAGATGTGCTTGCTTATGCAAAACTCGTTTTCACAGTGTTGCCAAGTCATTCCGAGTGGTTTTTAGCATACTGCTAATCAGTTCCTAGGGTATTCTGGGTGGTTACATACTGGTATTCTGCAATGTAAAAAGTCATAACTTACAATTGTTAACTTAAAGAGCTATTTCTTATGGAAGCCAGTTTCCGAAACTGAATTAAAAAGAAGGTAATTGTGGACTTTTTATCTCAGAACTGTCAGAAACAATGTCCAAATTGTGAGATAAACACAGAACAGTTCTTTGTTTCTGCCATGGAATGAAAAAGTGTAACTGCCACCTTTTCTCACATATCAGACTTTTCTTCTTCAGAATTGATCATTCATATCTCACAAAAGTCTGAATAGTGAGATATATACTCAGAATCGCAAGAATAAAGTGAGAATTTTGAGATAAAAAGTTTTTTTCTGTTCTGTGGTGAAAATGGGCTTCCATAATTTCTGCCAGATTTAACTCATAAAAATGTGTCTTGTTGGTATAAATGCATGTATTTAGATTGATTCAGTGATGTTAAATGAGGTTTTAAAATGGAATGAAACCAGTTAATTTACCATTTTCAGTTTAACATTTTCTCCCCAGATTGGCTTGGAATTATTTCCAACCATTTCATTTAAAAAAAAGTAAGCACACCCCTCTCCTCAATAATTTGCGCTATCACTCACATCCATAGCATAAACAATTAAAAGTAACAATCCAATTATGATAAACACCTTTCTTTGCTCCCTCTTCTCTTCCTTCTTCCTCTCTATCTCCTTTAGTTTCTCCTCCTCCTCAGCTCTGAGTTTTTCCTCCTCAGCTGTCTTCATTTGAGCCTACAGAACAAAAAAGCTGAGCTTTGTTTCATCACATTCACACATTTCTATGCTTGAAGAGTGGCACGTCTTACCAGTTTCTCCTCCTGCTTCTGTCTCCTGCGCTCCTCTATCTCTCTCCTGCTCTCGGCACGCTGCCGTGCTCGTTCCTCCATGGCTGAATGAAACATAAAAAGGAAAGTGACAGACAGAGTTGGTGGGGGACAGAGACATCAGTAAAGGGCCAGATTAAAGGGTCACTGTGAAGTTCTGCAGCATATTCTTCAGATCTTATGGTTCTTTGGTACAAGTTTGTTTATGTTGCTTGCATTTGTATTCAAGGCGGCGCCCCGTATCACACCGACTGATTTTGCTGAAAATCTCATTGTCGTTTGTAGTGTGCTTCACCAGTTAAGTCATGTATTGCGATCAGAAATTCACCATGGCTTGAGGCAAAAATGTTTTAGAATCTAGATATTTAAAATGTGGGGAAAACACTCCTGTATGTAGCACATTCCTCTGTTTTTTGATTATTTAAACACTTTTCTATCATAAATAGTTAGCTAGATATCAGTTTACTAATATATATACAATTATACTTTAACTTTGGGGGGTCAGTTTTGAAAATACAAACTCACCAATGAATGAGAAAATTACTAAATTAAATGGGGGAAAAAATATTTGTAAAAGTTTTTGATAAATGTAACCATTTTATACATTTAAAAATAGCATATATGTAGTGTTTTTATACGTGTAAAAATAGTCAGTTCTGAAAATCAAGGTTCACCAATGTGAAGCTCAACTGTAAAGAAAATTACTAAATTAAATGTAAAAATAAAATTACTAAATTAAATGTAAAACAAATGTACTTTTCTTATTCATTTATACTCATTTTGATCAGTAATTTAAGTGTAGGAGGTGGAAAAACACTTGATTACACAATCAGCATGTGCAACTGTCTGTGTTTGCAAAACTTGACCTTTCATTTGCGGAGGAAACATTTGGATCAGATCTGAGCAGGACATTGGCTTGTCAGTTTTTCATTGTGAGAAAAATCTAATTGGTTATTGCCAAGGCCAGGACAGTCTGCCTCACAGATTGAATGATAATATAAAAAATAGTGGATGTCATTGATGAGTCGACAGGGCCTTTAACTCAGCAGGACGTTGACTCACAGGGGCTGTTAACAACCACCCGCTGAGAGACGCAACCATGTGCACAAACTCCCTCAGATACCACTGATTATTGAACAAATATGATTATGTATTCAATAACAATGAAGCTCAAGGTTTTAACACATGGAGGAGCCATTGTGAGGTTACGTGGCGATGCACAAGTGGATTATGAGTGTATAGCGATTGTGCATCTGTATTCAATGCATTCAGTATCAGAGAGGATTTAAAACTAGGGCATAGCCATGAAATGAATTTTCCATGCTTGGAACCACCATAGTGATGGTTTTCCAACTGCTGGATTGTGTGTGTGTGTGTATGTGTGTGACTGACCTTGTACTGCAGGATGGGGAAGAGCTGCACGATGCAGAGATGCGGTTTGGTTGGTGTGGCTGCTGGTGTTTTCCCCCGAGGCTCTCTTTGTTCTGGGATTGTAAGGAGAATGAATATCTTTGTGAAATTGTGACTAATAACAAACATCGTGTCTCCCACGCGAGCACACGGATAGAACAGCTGTGGGAAGTGACCCTTTGGTAAAATCTATAGGGATTACATGGAGTACATGAAACAAGCCAGTCTTACATTCTGATCCACTCGAGGTGACAGATTTCAGATTTATTCTGTTCTCTTCATGCCAAGAAACTATAGAGATTTGTTTCAGAAAAAATGTCAAGAAACATCAGGGTCCTTTTCACCCCATATTTGAAAGGAAAAAAAAATAGGTTTCAAATAAAGAAAATTATACCTACTTTAATATTTTTTTTGCATTATGGCATTATTTTAATGCAACTTGTGCACATTTAAATAGTTAAATAGCAGCCTACTGTAATGCACAAAAATCTCATTCTCATAAAAGTAATAAATAAAAATAAATACTATGCAATAAAAATAATATATTAAATCTTGTAAATAACACACTATCGATCAAAAGTCTGTTTTTGTATGTTTCTGAAAAATGTCTCTTATGTTAACCAAAGCTGCATTTATTTGATCAAAAACAGAGTGAAAACAGACAGTAATATTGTGAAATATAATTATAACTGAAAATATCTGTTTTCCACTTATACTTCACATGATCCTTCAGAAGTGGTGCTTAATATTTTTGTGGAAAATGTGATACATTTGTTAATATATTTATTAAATACATTTTTATAAGCAATTATAAATGTCCTTACTGTAACCTTTGATCAATTTAACATATTTTTGCTGAATAGAAATAATAATTTCCTACTGTGATATTAATATATTGTATAAGTTTTTATATAAATATATTTGAAGTATATATAAATTTGAAAAACATTTTGTGATTTTCATTACTGTATTACACTAATGAGAAATAATTTGGTATATGGGGTCTGATTGTCTGTTTGCAAAATAGAAATAGAGATATACCTATTTTGATTTTGGGGTGAAATATGTCCCAGACAGGGTACCTGGATAGTACCTTGAGGGTTTTTCTGTAATTCCTTTTGCTGTCTCTGTGTTGGGTTTAGGTGGACGGCATGTATTTGTAGCTCCAGGAGGACCTGTTGCTAACAGTACCGTTTTCTCTGCCTCATGCCTCAGTTCCAGAACGTTCTGTCTCTCTTGGAAGATGCTGAATCTGCTCCTGTTGCTCTTTCAGAAGACGCCTTTGCTCAGCTACGGTTTGCTGCAGGGCTGCATGGCGGTGTTTGAACTTTCCAGCGCTAAGCTCTGGATTTCCGCTTCGGGAGGTCTGATGCTGTTGCCCCTGACGGGCCTGTTGTAGCTCGGCCGATGAGAGAGCGGCATGGCGTGTCACCTGCCAGGCCTGAGTGGGCGGGGCCTCTGAACGGCCAGTCTTGATAGTGGCCTGTGCACTTGGTGAACTGATTTCTGGAGCTGCTGCTACATCCTGTGGTGGAATGAAGAGGGTTTGTGGAATAGTTTAATCAGAATAAAAAATCGTACAGTATATGTCCTTACCTGATGGCTGATGTTTTCTGTAGGACTGAGTGTTTCAGGTGGATTAGTAACTGGTGGAGATTTTTCTGCCCCTAGTTTCCCAGAAGCTGCCGCATTGATCAAAGCAGCCATTTTCCGTCGAGTTTCTTCTTGTTGTTGGAGAAGCTCCTTGCGATGATGTTCTACTTGACACCACACATGCCAATCACTGAGGCAGCGTCTCAAAAGCCTCCTGCGGTCACTCTCCACTGCCTGCTGACAGCGCCTGGGGGGAAAGACAGATGTGACTTAAAACCAGTCTGACTGCGAAGATGAATTAAAGCCTTTAATTAAGCAATTAGCATGCTCTTTAAATCAAATAGTTTAGAGCTTTGCATTTCTTTCAAATGTTTATCAGGCTGTTTAAGCCCTATGTTGACAGTGACAGGTTTTCTAAATTGAGCTCTCCTGCCTGTGCTCCAGTCTTAGGTCCTCTTCAGTCCTTTCAGCCTCTTTCTCCTCTCTTCTGGCCCAGACCAGAGCCCGCCATGCTTGCCACGCTCTCAGCTGCCTCCTCCAATCACACAGCGCCGCTGCCTTGCCCATCCGCACCCTTCTTTCCAAGATCACTGAGTTCCATGCCGTAAAATGCCTGTGCATGCACTAAAACATATATGCATTGCAACCAGTCAAAAAATAAGAATGTATTGCATACAATATAATTAAACTAAGTCTCCTAACCTGCAAATTGAGAAGGTGAACTTCACACGTTCCACTTCACATGATCCTTCAGCAACAATTCTAATATGTAACATTTTTTATTATTATCAATGTTGAAAACTGTTGTGGTTCTTAGTATTTTTTGTGGAAACTGTGACACATTTTTCAGGATTCTTCGATAGACAAAGTTCAAAAGAACTGCATTTATCAATATATTTTTAAACAGATTTTTATTACATGTTTTGTAACATTTTAAATGTCTTTACTGTCACTTCTGATCAATTTAATGCATCCTTGTTGAATAAGTGTTAATTTCTTACTGTAATATTAACATTAACATTTTATTTTTATATATAAATATATTTAAAGTATATACACATTGTAACATTTGTAAATTATAACTCTGTGTATATCACAGTAGTATTAATTTTACTGAATTTAATTTATGCACATTTTTTATTATTTATTTAATATATTATTTAATTGATATATGCATACAATATGTGACCCTCTCTGTGAAGTCCAGGCTAAGCTCTCAAAATCTAATTATGAGATAACAAGCATCAAAGTTTGATTTCTACCATTAATTTCACTATAATTTAAATCTTTGACATGACCTTACTCAGTCAATATTAAAGATATAAAGGTTACATTTTCACAGAATGTTCTTTAGCATATGAAGGATGATTTTTTTGTAGAAAACAAAAAAATGACTTTAGCTGGGTTTTCACAGAGAGGGTCACATATAATTAAACTATAATGTCTTCTAACCTGCAAACTGAGAAGGTGAACTTTGGCTTCCAGCTTCTTCAGCTTAAGTTGAAGGTCTTTGTTCGGTTTCTTCTGTGTGGAAGTGTGATGTTTTGGAATGAGAGAGTTTTCAGTGGCCCTTTGTTTGTGAAGCCGTTCCCTCTCCCTATTCAAGATTGAAATAAAAAATGTCATGCAATCATCTCTTCAAAAATCTGAATGCCATTTAAACGAGAAAATAGCATAATTGCCCTAAAACGTATCTGGACACTTAAACCACAATTAAAAATGATTAATGTGACTGCATTGAATAAGAAAATATCAAACAAAGTGAAATTTAAGAAAAAAATATATATTTTTGAACGCTCTTCAAGGAAAGATATTTGGCATAAATATGGGCCTCAATTTAGTCTGATTAAATGTACGACCAGATCCTTCTAACAAGGCTACTTTTCACCAATGGTCTTGTCCTAAAACGGCAAATGAGGAAAACACTAATTTAAATAATCATGCATATATTATTAGAACTGCAGTGGATATAGTGGGATGTTTGTGTCCCAAAGCCTCATGGTCCTTTGATCAGGCTCGTCTATGAACGCTCACATGGTGATTTTTAGTCCCTAACTGATTCCATACATTAACTAAAAATCCCTTGTGAGCGGTGAAGAGGCAAAGTGAAGTCAGTTGTGAAAAAGGTTTAGCATAATTAGTTTGCAATTCAAACATTTTTAATTGTGGCTGGAGTGCACAAATACTCTTGTGGTTGTCGTACATGTTTTGTGCAAGCTGTTCCACACTCCTCTTCTCCTCCATTTCTCTGCGTAGGCGAATCATCTCCTGCTGGATCAGTTCTTCCTGTCTGCGTGCCTCCTGCCTCTTCTTTCGCTGCTTCTCCTTTTCCAGTTGCCATGCCTCCTCTCGTGCCTCCCGTAGCACCTCCTTTTCTTTTCGCAGTTTGTTACGTTCAGCATCTCTGCGCATGCGGTTCTCCTTCACCTGCTTGTGACGCACCTCCATGGTAATGCTAGGGTCCCTCCATCTCTTCTTATTCTGATCAGAGTCTACTTTAAGGTCCTCCACTATCCCCAAGTCCAACACCTCGGTTTCCATCAGGTCCTGGAGAAAATTGTGCACTACGGTGTTTTCCTCTTCCTGAGCTAGGTGAAAGTACATGTCTAATAAAAAAGACAAACTCAGGATTAGATCAGTGTTTTTTATGTTAACGAAAACAAATAAATTATTATTAACTAATAAAAATGTTTCTGGTAACTGAAATAGAATTTTAGAATATTAGTAACTGAAATTTTAGTATTAGAGATACCATTATAATTGTATTAATATTATCCTTTATATTTATTTTTTATTTAATTTTAGTTAAATTTATAGGAATTTTGTCATTTTCAGTAGTTTTTTTTTTTATACATTCATTTTTATTTCAGTTTTAGTCATTTTAGAGCCAAGTTAAATGAGAGCCAATTAAAATGAGACATGTTACTTTGCCAACAAGCTGATTTTTTATATTAAATTTATTCAACAATTTTTTTCTTCTTGTAGTTTTTTTTATTTGAGTTCAGTTTTAGTTTTATTTAACTACAATAACCCTGAACTAAACCTTAAACCATGAAAGTGGATATTATACAGAAATATAAAAACTAATAAAAATGACAAAACACATATAAAATGACTAAAACTTACAAATAAAAATAAAAGCTAATTGAAAATATTAATAAATACTATTATACTATATAAATAACACCCCTTGTCTAGATTGCATGGCATTTTTAAGGTAGACTTCAGAAGAACAAAGAAGGTGCTTTCTTCATTTCACGTGTACCATCAAAGTTATTATAACTGGATTGTGTGGTTTTAACAAGTTGTTTGGATTCTTCCATCTCCTCTTCCTCCTCTTCATCACTCATTTCAAGCTCCAGACGTAACTTCTGGTTCATCCATTCACTTAGAATGGACTGAGCTGTGGAATACAAGCGGAACTGTGGAATACTGATTACAAAAACCTGTACATGCATTAAGTGCTGAATATGAATTTGTTAAATATTACCTTCACTGTACGCATCATCATGATCCTGTAGCTGCTCTACTGTCTGCAGCGTCATACTGTTTTTACCACCACATGGTTTCTTGATGGAAAACACCTCCGCTACAGCAAACTCTGAAGCCTTCTCCACCCTCTGAGAAGAATGAAACACAAAGTTTGATTATACAAATAAAACACAGACCATGCATCCCTTGTAAAAATAATTTTCTGCATGACATGAATTCAAATGATTGAAATGTACTTACCTTCACCCACTGCTTTATATCATTCTCATTCAGCTGCACCTGCAATATTAGATATGAATTCAGCTCTGCTCATTGTTTCAATACAAAGGAGACTGAGACTTTACAATGTATTACATTACGGCTTCTCTACAGTCATAAGCTGATCATTGGGTTAAACCAAGAGCTTTCCAACCTCGTTAATGTCTGACCTTGACATAACTGATATGAATATTTAGTCACACTGGCCTCACACATCTAATCCCTGGATAAATACCCCGTGTTATCTTAAACTGGCTCTTTTGTAGATACACCTGAAGGGGTTTCATTACACATTTGAGCTAAATCCTTCTGCTGAGCCACACATCTATTCATTAATAATAACCAATGTGCCAATGTGACCAAAGATAACCTGAGTGTGTGACATTTATTTAGATTAATACCTCTGGCTGGATATTGTAAAAAGCAAACGATGAAAAACACTATTCCGAAGCTAAATCTCTGAAGAACTGAGTGAGAAAAGAGAAAGCAGGTTTTACTTGCCTTATTACTGCCTGGTTTTTTAGTCTTTGTCGTTTTCCATCGAAAAATATCCGGTCTGTGCGTGGGTATGCCATGGTCGTTTGTAGGCTACACGGGCATGCATTTGGATTGTAAGCTCATATAATATATTTTCACATGTTCGTAAAGTGCGTGTAGCAGTAGTTTACAGTATAGGTTATACAAAATTTAGTGAGAAACTTTTCGCCCTGCAATGGAATTGTGGGATTTGTAGTTTACGCAAACTGACGGAGCATGAGTTGGCGCCTAAAAAGAACTACATATCCCAACAAGAACTGACGAGTGCTGAAGCATCAACTTTGAAACCATGGAGACAGTTAGTTATATATTTATATATATATATATATATATTTAGTTATTTATTACGGTTGTTACACCAAAGATCTCTTACGGATTCTACAGGCTCTTGTGTGATGATAGTTGATCTTAAAGACGAACTATTAAGCCAAATGCATTTATTTCATATATTGATCCTGATCCTATAATATTTTCTGTATATTCTATAAACCCTATATTTAGTCGAGATATTTGTAAGTGTAAAAACCAGTATTGCAATATTTGTTTTTTATTGTTTGAAAATCAAGGTGTTCAAATTAAGTAAAACTCCCAGTTCCCAATCTAAATGTGCGATTAATTATAGTAAATAGTTTTTGTCTGTTTGGTTTAAATGTAAAATTAAATTAAAATTAATTAATGTTTTAAAACGGCTAATTACTTGCAAGCAAAAAGCTGAAATTAAATGTGTTACCAATGAATAAAAATGGCAAGGATCATTCATTTTTCAACTTATTGTATATTTTATACCTTTGTAGTGCTTTATTGTAGTAAAAAAAAAATAATCAAAAATATGTATTATTAATGTAGGTGATTTTAAATTGAGTTGGTTTTTAGAGTGAAAACAATAGGCCTAAATATTCTTTTTAAACTGTAGTCGAAACATGAAACTGAACAAGTGGAGGATGCTGATCAAAGCTGAACATCCTGTCAAGAGAGCGCAGCTGTAAGCTACATCAAACAGCACTGAACGCTGAAACACAAAAGAAGAGATTTTAGAAATGTCTCAGTGGTACTGTCCTTACAATGGAAGTCAATGGGCTCCAATATTGTACGGTTGGCAACATTGATATTTTGAAGATATTAAAAAAACGTTCAAATTCAGCTGCCGATCAAACAAGCAGATTGTTAGTTTATAATATTATGTCATTAACTTATATTATATACTACAATCTTATACATTATAAATATCTTATACGTTATATTTATAAATTCATATTTAGAGATTTTAACTTTTTGGTACATTGTATTTTACATTACATTATATTTTCATTACATGTAGTCATTTAGCCTTTTATTTTAGGCTAAGTATTCATAGCAGATATCCAGTGAGACACATATATTATAAGCTGAAGATGACAGTTTTTTGCATGCAAAAGGCCCACTGACAGAGGCGAGGTAAGTCCAGGAGCAGTCACCCCCAAAATGATCTATATTGGCTTAAAGTGTTAATAAATGTGTTGTCCTTGATTAAAACATATATATTTTACATATTAATGTCTGCACAAACAATGTAAATATTAAATCATTTTAAATATAATTTTAATTTTTAATTTATTTTGAAATATTTGTACATATTTCTGGAGCTGACTGGTCCACACCTGTTGACCTGTTGAAGGAACACACATGATAATGTAACGTTCAGATTTAATGAGTGATTCTTAGAGAAAATCTAAAGACACAATGCTTCTACCATTTCAATATGAGGGGGGGTTTATGAATTTAATATATATATATAATGAGTTTTATTTATTATTGCTTTATGAACTATAAATAAAAGGCTAACCTTGAACTGAATGCACCCTGGTGTATAATTTCTTTTTAGGGCTTAAGCAGAGAATACAATAAACCATCTACAAAAGAAAACCTTACTTAACAATTAAATTGCATTAAACAACAAATAATGTCGTCATATGTAGCCCATACACAGCTCTGCGCTCAGTGCGCTGTAGACATGTTATGACGTCGTAAATGTGAGACCCGAGTGAACGCGCTACGAAATATTTCTGCGACCTGAAGTTCCCACATTGTCCTGCTCTCTGAGGCAGCTAAAATCAAATTGGTAAGCTTGAGAAGATTTATTGTCGATTATGACATTGTTTTTTAATTCACTGCTAATAAGTGTTCGCGGTGAACTGTGCTCGTTGTGTAGTAAACGTTGCTTTCCGTTAAGTAAGTTAGATCAATTCAGGTTGGTGAACTGGACAGTAATGTCTTCTGTTTCATTCATAAGAGCATGTGTGCATCTCAAGCACTATATCCCTCTGGAAATGAGAGAATAAAGAGATTGAATGTTGTTTTTGCAGGTGACGAGCGGTCATTTCCTCTAGATCTGAGAAGCATTCACATTAGGAAGCTACAGCTCCACTAGTGGGATGAAACTGGAGCTGTCTCGAGTGGTGCAGGGGTGTCGCCTGGGAGTTTTGACTGGACTGGGAAAATCAGGACAGCATTCACTGGAGGTGCCCGGCTGTCTCCTGTACACTCGCTGTGCAACTGTTCCCCATCTGACCCAGGACACATTACACACTTTAAGAGACCTGCCATCAGTCACTCAGGTGTCAGTGGATAGCCTGTAAGAATATAGCTATACTTATCAAATATAAATTCAGTTTTTACATTCAGGAACAGGAAATCACTGAATATTTGGGTTTAGTTCCTATTTAGTTTGGATAGTGTTTCTAATCCAAACATATGGGCCTGTAAAATGGCATAATTTGCTGCATAAAATGCTGTTTTTCATAGTGGATAGAAGTCTATGAGAGTAGTAATTTATTATATTTTTGTCTTGTCATCTGTAAAGTTACCTTGAGGTCCTGATAGGCGTTTTATACATGCATACCGATCAAAAGTTTAGAACAGAAATCTTTTTTGAGATACAGTAAAAATAGTAGTTAAGAATAAAGCGCAGTACCAAAAATATAGTAAAAGCAGTAGTATTATGAAATATCATTACAATTTTAAAATAATTGTTTTTATTTTACTTTATAAAAATCTTAATGTGATGCAAAGCTGAATTTTCAGCATCATTACTCCAGTCTTCAGTGTCACACGATCCTTCAGAAATCATCCTTATATACTAACATTTCATACTATTAGTAATGTTGGAAACCGCTTTTACTGTTTAATAATTTTCAAAAGTTTGGGGTATGATTCTTTGAAATAATTTATTTATTTTTACAAGAAAGGGCGCATTGGATTGATCAAAAATGACAGTAAAGATGTAATGTTACAAAATTATTTTTCAAATAAATACTGTTCTGTTGATCTTTCATGTGACACTGAGAACTGGAGTAATGGCTGTTAAAAACTAAGTTTGCATCACAGGAAAAATTACATTTTAGAAAAGAGTTATTTAAAATAGTAATAATATTATAAAAACATATCTGTTTTTACTGTATTTTTGATCAAATAAATGCAGCATCGGTGTGCATTTGGTAACATTTATTTTATAAACATAAAAAACTGTTGACCAGTAGTGTAAAAACAAAAAATTATTAAAGTATTATTAGGATGAATCTCGCATGAAGTTTTGCAACAAAAAAAACTTGTTGGAAAAGGTTTGATTTATATTTGTATTTTTAATCATTTATTTGATATATCTACAGTTTCAGTTTTTAGCACTTTTTCTTTTTCAGTGCAGAGCATCATGAGGTTCTGGAGGAATTCAAAGAGGGAGTCAGAAAGTTTGCAGGTTAGCATTTCACTAACTTTTTGTTATTTGCTTTCTCTTGGTGGAAAATGTCCTATTATAATATTTTAGCTTAGCAACATATACATATCACTAATATTTAATTATAAGTACAAGGGGCCTTTATAAAGTGTGTGTATGCACAGATTTAATCTTAGAGTGTGCATGCACTTAAAGTCAGTCCTTGAAAAGTTCATCTTTGTTGCTTTTCTGCTATTTTCAAAAGCAATGTAAGTCCTGTTGGCTAATGGATCTTGAATAGTTAAACTGTTCTTGAAGGTGAAACCGCTAGCTGACAGCAAAACCTCAACAATAAATCAACTAGAAACTGGTTTCAAGCCACTTCTATTGCTCGAACAAACCAAGTGCAATTCCAATTGGTGCCACTAGTAGAAATGAAATGCTTTACTATCCCAAACATAAGCTTTAATACAATTAAATTCATATTAAATAAAAACTAGTTTGGTTTTGAAATTCTTTTAGCTTTCAACCAATATAAATTTACCAGTGGGGGTGCTCGTTTTTAATTCTGAAGGCATGTTTTCAGATTCTCTCCCTCAATCACTGACTATTAAGTGACTGTTTATAAATAATTATGCATTCATATTTGGATGCATACCACAGATGCATTTTCGAAAAATGAGTTTTGCAACCGTAATGAAAAGAAGGGAACTGTTTCAGTCATTGCCTTCAGCAATCCAACCAGAAATGAGAAAGGTAATTGCATTCACGATATTAAGATGTGTGACTGTGAAGACATTTCTCAGAATAATGAGTTGAGCTCTTGCTTTTTATTTCGCCAATACACAGTTTTGTAATAATGAACAAGTGTTCTGCCTGATTGCATTGGACTATTCTTATGCATTCGATTGCTGTGGAGGATTTAGTAAATGGATGAATAATACAAGTGTATTTTGCAATTCGTCATATGTTGTGTTTGCACTATTTATAGCTTTAAAATTTCAGTCATTGAAACTGGTGTTAAAACGGTTTAGATTTATATGCATACTGTGCTTTTCTGCTCTCTGCATGATTCTGCGAACCCCAGCCCTCCCGGTCACGTCACCAACAAGGTTAGAGAACTGTGGCAAATGATTGTTTTCAGCCTCTTTTGTTACTGAGACTGACTCAGATTCCATTAAATCATTACAATTAGTCAATTTAGTAAAATCTCATTGGTTTTCAACTGATACGGTTTGGCTTACAGAGAGCTTTTGAAGCTATGCCATGCCTTTACTGTTAATTGTGAGGGATTTAATGGTTGTGTGTGATTTAACAGACAGTGTCCGTGTGGGGTAGCGGTGGGAGGATGGAGCTGACAGTGGCTCGGTTCATGGCGATTCAGGCAGCTATCCAGCCGGACTGCTATCAGAGCATGGCAGACGGAGAGACCTGGCAGGCCGGTACCTCTCGCAAGAGAGTCCGTAAAGCAGTGGACAGGACTCTGTCCCATCTGGATGAATGTCTGGTGTTGCACCAGAAAACTCAGGTTGCTACACAAAAACACAGGCTGAATACTGGAATACCTGTTAATGACTGCAGGATACATTTAATATAAAAATGACAAATGGTCATATTTTATACTATTTTAAGTTAAAATCGCAACTTTGGATGGAAACCCAGCTAGTAATGGGTCCAACATAAATTTCAGGATGTGGTGTATCCTCAGGAATAATTACTTTGGATGTAAAATGAACTGCTTTTCAAACATGGCTTTCCAAAAAAAAAAAGTAGTCTCTTGGCGCAACTTAAATCGAGCCTAGGAAAAGGGTAAGTTGAGAATAAATGTTGCAGGAAAATACAATAAGGTGTATTTCAAATTTTCAGAACAAAATCAAGTTCAAAACAAAGAACCAAATAAAAAAAATGTGTTTAAAATTAACGAAATATAAGGTAGAATTACAGTACCTTATAATCAAAAGAAGGGCTGAGCCATTGGCATCCAGCAGTTTAGCGCTAACAGTATAGACTCATATTGTAGCATCCTAAAGCACAAACACATTATATTTTTTCAGATTTGTCTGTAATTTGTTCAGACACTAGAAGCATGAGTCCTTAAACATAAAAAATCACATTGAACTGCAAAAATGTTTTTCTTTACAGGAATTAAAACAGGCCGAGATATTTGGAGTTGTGGAGGGTGGAGACATTTTGGAGGAGAGGCTCCGGTCGGCACGAGAGACTGCCAAGCGTCCTGTGGGCGGATTTGTCCTGGATGGATTTCATTCTGCTGCCATGGACCAAGATGTGAGGATTCAGCTGATTAAAGCGACATCTGCAGAGCTTCCTCAAGAAAAACCCAGGTAAAAAAGGCGTCTATTTAAATTTCTGCTTCTCAGGCTCAGTCGTTTCTTCAGTCGGAGATTGAGTGGCTAGATCTTCCCCAACTTATTACTCTCTGATTATGCACCTCGATTTTCAGCAGCCATAGCAACACTCCATTCCACCAGCAGCCCATAGCAACCACCTCATCCCTTCCGGGGAACTGGAAGTGCTGGGGTTTCAGGAACAGACTTCATCTTGAGTTCCTTGTGGTGTAATGATTGATTTCTCTGATCTCCTTCTCTTAGAGGTTGACTTGGAGGTTACAGTATAACACAGAGACAATGGCAGGAAGTAAAGCAGTGTGGATTTGGAAGTGTCCTTGTGGCACAGCAGGGTCTTAAGAGGGATGCTTCCCACTGGGCTTTATAGTCTTGTTAGAAACTGACATTTCCCTTGGGTGTATCTCAGGTCACAAATAACTGGAGCTGGAGAAGGGAGGACAGGACACATCATTTAGATTTAGAGCAGGACAAGATGTTTCTGCGCTGCAGTATTTATGCTTTTATTACATGATATATTTTCCCCTGTTTTGTTGAAACGTTTTGAAAAGAAGTTAATTCTTTTTTTCAGCAAGGATGCATTCAATTAATTGAAAGTGACACTAAAAATATTTTTAATCTTATAAAATATTTGTTTCAAATAAATGCTGTTATTTTGAAATCTCAAACTATTTAAAAGATCCTGAAAAAATATAATGATTTCCACAAAAATATTAAACAGGACCATTTTTATCAACATTGATGATAAGAAATATGTCTTGGGTAGCAAATCAGCATATTAAAATGATTTCCGAAGGATCGTGCAACACTGAAGACTGGAGTAATGATAATGAAAATGTAGTTTGTATCACATCACAGGAACAAATGATACTTTAAAAATTTATTAAAATATAAAAAATATCTTAAATTAATAACTATTTCACACTATTACAGTATATTAGCCTTGTTGAACATGAGACCTCTTTTAAAAACAAAAGTAAATATGTCTTGAGTAGCAAATCAGCATATTAAAATGATTTCCGAAGGATCGTGTAACATTGAAGACTGGAGTAATGATGCTGAAAAAATGTAGTTTGTATCACATCACAGGAACAAATGATACTTTAAAAATGTATTAAAATATAAAAATATCTTAAATTAATAACTATTTCACACTATTACAGTATATTAGCCTTGTTGAACATGAGACCTCTTTTAAAAACAAAAAGTATCACCCCCGTGTGTGTGTGTGCGTGTGTGTGTGTGTGTGAGAGATATTGTCTGTTTGTCCATGTCAGAATGTGCTAGTGCTCGTCATTTGCTTTGTGCAAATATCCAAACTTCTAACCTCAAAAACAGTTTTTCACCGCATGGCTTTCTATGATCTGTTTGAGGTAGCTTTTGGATCTCCATTCAAACGCTGTATGGAGACTGCCCAAAAAAAACTGCAGATTCACTGGTTTTGTATTAATACTTAATGATTTACCCTGGGCTGAACTTGGCTTTGATTTATCTCTGGGGTTGACTATAATCTGTCTTACTGAGGTACACTGAGAAAAGTATTCCCAAACCAATTGGAAAAAATGCATTGTGAGATCTAAAGCCTTATAATCACCTGTTACAGCTAAAGTGTGTAATTTATTAAATGTTTAAATACGTTTTCCTATCTTAGCTTTACACGCGGAGACAACTATGACCTTTAATTAACCTTGATAGTTAACCTTTAACTAATAATAACTCCCATTAAGGCAAAAACATTGCATTTGACTCGTATTGTATTTTAAGCTGAACGTCCAGTGCATTGACATTGAGCTTTTACCGTCTGTGTCAGGTGGGTGCTGGGGGTTGGTCGTCCTGATGAGGTCATCAGCTGTGTTGAAGCAGGAGTCGACCTGTTTGAGAGCTTCTTCCCCTTCCAGGTGACGGAGCGAGGCTGTGCGCTCTCCTTTAACTACACCATTGATCCCGACCCTGAGACGGCAGGTACATCAACCCCTACAGGTGTGCAGAAGCCCATAGCTATACCATTGAAAAGATACAGGTTTCCTTCACTTTCTTAACCATATAAAACCTACTGTATCTTATTTGATATACTCATTTTATGGTCTCTAAATTATAAACATGTGCAGAGAACAAGTATTGTACACAATCTGCTACATGTCTTCTGTCATTTAATTGATAGGTAATACTTTTTTTTAGAAAGTAAAAGGCCTTTTAGTATAAGTATAAAGCTGTTCATCTTCATCTCTTGGTACACGCGTCTATTTTTATAAGTAAACATAATAACTTTTATATTGTTATTAATATTTTTAGATTAACATATCGAACTGAAACAACTGTAACTTAACTTGATTATCCATACATAAAAAAATGTTAAAATCTGAGCATCAAATATGATATCATTAGTCTTAATCATCATTGTATCAGATTGCATATAATATGTTTTCATTATATTCCATATTTATTTATATATTCCACTATTGCATATTTTTGCTCAGTTTGGGTCTCTCAATCTTTAGTCATTCACTAACTCACATATTTTCCAATATCATACTATATTTGCTATAAAAGCCTGATGTATCAAATATTATACTCGGATTTAACAGAAAACAGTCTCAAAATCCTGACTTTTGAAAAAAAAAATAGAAATAATACAATTAATTAAATTAATTTCTGACTTTTTTTTCAAATGTCAGGATTTTACAGGATTAAAGAGTTCTCTTTAGAGAAAATAGAGTGTGAGAATTGATAATAAATCAATCAAAATTCAATTTAAAAAAAAATTGGCCACATCAACATAGATTTGTCCTTGAATGTCTAAAAAATATTTGAACACTGAATCTTTCATTTTGAAGGAAGGCTGTTTCAGATTCATCTTGTGATTTATAATAGAGCTGTTCAGTACAATAATATGAATTAGTAAAGTGTCAGCTACTCGTTCACTGCCAGCAGAAACAATGAGCAGCATGTGGGACTGTTTTTCTCAGCATGGCTTGGTGGAAGTGGGGCTCTGCTTCTGCTGGTTGATTCAGATAATTAAGTGTGAGTTTAAATAATAAAGTCTTCAAGAGAGTGTGTGTTTGTTCAGGCCCCAGTCAAATTCAATAATTGGCTCGTTTCGAACAGAACCAGAGCCCTGGGAAATCCATCTTCAGTTTCAGCAGGAACATGTATGAAGTCAAACCGCATTATGGTTTCCCTCATTTTAATGTTGGTTTTTATTTTCAAAAGCCTGTTCTGTGAGAACAGAGACCCCTGCGTATGTCTGCAAAGTACCTGGATCACATGAAGAGACATAAAAATTCACTATCAGGCATTAATAATTGATTTGGCTGTTTGGTGTGCAGCAGTCTGTTCTTAGAAGAAGCTAATCGATGTGTTAAGATGGTAATAGAGTTTAGGACAGGCACACACAACCAGGAAAGAAAGAAATATCCCCTCAGCCAAGTAGAGAGTTCGGCAGGGAGACTGGCTTTTCCGTCTTTCTCTCTAGTGTTTTTCCTGTTTTTCTATGCAATCTGTAATTTTAGGTGTAAAACTGTATTTTGAACATACATTAATTTATTAAGAAGCCTATTTATTTTACATGTAGTGGGCCGCCCCATGTTGAAATCACATGATTAGCCTTTGAAAATATTTTTATTAATCTAATATAGCTTTTACAAAATTTTGATCGCGGTTTAATTATATAATATGATTTTTTTTATAATATGATTTTCAATTTATTTATTAATCCACTATTTATTTATTATTCCACTAGTATTTTACTGAGCGAGGCCTTCAATCTTTGTCATTCACTAACCACTGTCTAATATAAGCATAAGTAAGTATTGGGACTGTTTACCTTTAATCAAATGTACAAGAAATGCTGGTAACACTTTAGGGACCAATTCTCAGTATTAACTAGTTGCTTATTAGCATGCTATTATTAACATATTGGCTGTTTATTAGTACATCTACATCCCTAATCTTACTCAATGCCTACATTTTAATACCTAGCTAACTATTAATAAGCAGCAAATTAGAAGTTTGAGGCAAAAGTCATAGTTAATGGTTTGTTAATTCCGAGAATTGAACCTTAAAATAAAGTATGACTGAAATGCTTTGCAAACCTTTAATGCAGCCATCTTCAACTGTTGCTTGTTTTAGGGAGTTTTGCCTTTAGTCTCCTCTTCAGTTGGTGAAATGCATGTTTGACTGGATTTAAATCTGGAGATGGACTTGGCCAGTCCATTTCTGTGCCTTGATTAACTCCTTGACTGAATTGACAGTGTGTTTTGGATCATTGTCCTGTTGCAATTTGAAGCACCTCCCAATGAGTCTGGCGGGATTTTGAACATTTGTTGCCAAGATGCTTTTGTACACTTCTGCATTCATTCTGCTGCACCATCATTCGGTACATCATCAATAAAGATGGGTGAACCCGTTTCAGAGGCAGCAATGCATGGCCATGCTATGACACTACTTCCACTATGCTTTACAGACAAGGTTATATGCTTAGGATCATTTGCAGTTCCTCCAAACCTTTGCTACTTTTATAAAGGTTAATCTTTGTCTTATATATCCATACATCTGTTCCAAAAACTTGACTGACTTCACCTTTTTTGCAATTTCTAATCTGGCCCTTTTATTTTTGGTGCTGATCAGAGGTTTGCATATTAATATGTGAACAGCAGATTGAGGCCAAACCCCCTGGCTTTCTGGAGGTCGTTGGTGATATTAATAACATTTATTTTAGGGTTCTTTTTCACTTGTCTGTCATCAGCTGCTGTTGTTTTTTTTCAGGTGACCTTGTCACTGTCGATCGCTGAAGTCACCAGTGGTTTCTTTCTTTTTCAAGACATTTCGAGCTGTTGATTTGAACTATACGTTTGTTCTATAGCTCTAACCGAGTTCCCTTTTTAGAATCAAAATTACTTGCTTTCTCTCTCACAGCCAGCACCCCTTTTACCTCATATTCATCTACAGATGTCTTGACTCTACAGCAAACAGACCAATTTTGTCTTTACAGTTCCTCCGTTTGAAAATGACACGTTCCTTTGGCATGTTCACACCAGACATGAAAACTACACTACTTTCGTCATTCAATACACATTGACCACAGTTATTGGCTCCTTTTATTTAGTACTTTTTTCGACCTTCATTTGCCAATAAACAGCTCTGAATCTTCTGCTAATAATGGCTGATGAGGTTGGAGAACACCTGGTCAGAGATCTTTCTCACATACTCTTCAGAGTGTTGATTTTTATCATTGTTCTGATGGAAGATCCCAGTTCCAACCACAGCCCATTGTGTGATTTATTTGATTTTATGTTATTTATTTTAATCTGTTGGTATTAGAATCTATGATGCCATCAGAACAGGATGTCTAGGACCTCCAGAAGAAAAATAGCCCCACAACATTAAAGATCCAGCTGTATATTCAACCATGGACATTGGGGTTTATCCCTGTGTTTTAAACCCTTCTCATGTGTGCCAAAGGGCTTTTTTAAGCTACATCTGACCATACAACATGGTCTCGTTTGAACTTCCAGTCCTGTCTGGCAACTGAATATGCTGGACTTTGTTTTTGGATGAGAGCAAAAGATTTTCTTGAAGCCCTCCCAAACAGTTTGTGGTCATGTTTGATGTTTTTGAGGCTTTCTGACTCCAAAACTCAACTCATTTTAGCAGTTCTCCTGCTGTGATCCACAGAGAGTTTTGGCCACTCAAACTATCCTCCTCATAACACAACCATTTGATTGCAACATTTTAATGATTGCCCTGATGATTGGAACTTTCTAATTCTTCAGCTGTTTTCTTACAACCACTTTCTATTTTGAAGCTCAACAATCTTTTGCTGCACACCAGGAAGCGTATTATAGAAAGATCCTGACTTTAAAATCTTATCTTATCTGTTTGGTAAACATGGTCATTTCAGTTAGGACCACATTTAGGACAAAAGCTATTACAGAACAATATTTCCTAAGTGCATTATCCTATCTTAACTTAGATAGGAAAGTAGTATTACAGAAACCTCCTTACTTGACAAAAACTATTTTAACTTTAGGACATTTTACATTTACATTTAAATGTATGCATTTAGCAGACGCTTTTATCCAAAGCCACTTCAGGTTATACATTTGTATTGTCAGTATGTGTGTTCCCTGGGAATCGAACCCACAACCTTTGCGCTGCTAACACAATGCTCTACCACTGAGTCACAGGAACAGGACAACCCAACAGCTGTCCTAACTTCAAAATGATTTGAAAGCTAACGGAAAAAAACGCTTACAGTTGCACTGTCCAACAATGGCATTACATTTAAAGACTCTTGGGTGACCCTGAAGAAGTGTTACATTTTGATGACAAAACACTTATAAGTAATTACAGACTGCCACGGAACAGGAACTGGAACAGCATTACAGAGACCAACAAAAGCGTCACAGAGCATTACTGGTTGAAGTGCAAGTAACTAATGCCTTATACTTTTTTTGCACAAGGCGATTTTCAAAGTGAAGTAGCTTTTGTTTACCTCATCAGCAGCTGCACAGTGTTGGTTGCTTGGTAACAGACCTGCGAGTGGATTGTCGAGCTTGAAAATGCCATTTAAGATGTCCTAACTAGAGATAAGATACGATTTTGTAAGATAGGATAAGATTCCCAAATCAAGCTAAGCTTTGCTTCTGTAATACGAATTTGCGAAAAGTCCTAATTTAACACATCATATCTTAAGTTAAGACCTAAGATAAGACACTTTCTGTAATACGCCCCCTGAGGTATATTCTTTGGTTTTTCTCATTGTGATGCATGATTAAGGGGATTTGGCCTTCTCATATATTTATACTTCCTGTGAAACAGGAAGTCATGGCTGAACAATTTTGTGATCTTAGTCACCTTGTTATGCTAAAAGATGTAAATATTAATGGGAAAATACTTAAGAATTGGCATGCTAATAAATGTGGCCAAAGTGTATTGGAGAAAAACATTTATTTTATAATGTATTTTTATTATTATTTATTTGAGTGTAGGTTCGAAAAGATAAGCAATGTAGGTTTATTTTCACAGCCTTCCTTGCTCATATATTTCACAACTGTATGTAATGCATGTTGTATATGTTTGAAACAGTGTTGGAATTCAATGGAGAGGTGCCTGCTGTCAAGAAGCTGAACTCAAATGGAGATGAAAATGCTACGCCTTATGAAATGAACCTCAAAGATAAAAGGTGTGTATGTATAGAGGGAGACAAGGACGTATCCTTTCACCTCTCAAACAGCTGTATTCATTGCTTATATCAGACGAGACATGCACGTCTAATGCTCTCATGCACATCTTTCATGATCTCAATCACCTCAGCTTGGATATGAGGATAAATAAACACAATATGTCAGTAATTCATACTCTCTTCTGAGTGCAGTTACATAATATTGCCTCTCACTAAAGTCAGATCAGATTAGTGGTCAAAGGAGCGATGAAGGATATTAAACAAAAAGGTTTTCCCACCCCCACACCCATGTCTCAAACCACTGCTGTATAAATGCGTCCTGGATACATTGGCATGAGTAATGATCTATATGAATTGTCTTTTTACTGAATATTTCTGTTTATTAACGAGCATTGATATATTTGTATGTTTTAATATGATTTTATTCGCCCATGGGAAAAAATGTGCTTGCTTGGGTGGGTGGGGGTGGTGTATGATTTGATTGTCTAAGTAGATTTTCAGCATATTTTAGTTTTTGCATGAAATATTTCACAGTTGTTGTTGTTAGGTCCAAATTATGGTACTTATAACAAAATAAAAATAGGTAAGTACAACCTGCGTGAAGTTGGCCCCCCACCCAACACAAAACGTCGCCAAAATAGTCTCAATCGTTTGTGCTCCGTTTGTGCTGGTTTGTGCTGTAAAAAAAAATGTTTGTGCTGCTTTGTTTTTTTAGATATTAAAATTATATTTATAGGTCATTCTGAGGTGACTCAGCCCCCCCACATAGTCCAAATTCACCCCAGATAGTCTCGTTTGTTTGTGCTTCGTTTGTGCTGGTTTGTGCCGGTAAAATTTTCGTTTGTGCTGCTTGGTTTTAAAATATTAGACATTGAATTATAGGCGATGACGTCACCAGCCCCACATGCTCCAAATTCACCCAAAACAGGCTCAATCGTTTGTGCTTCGTTTGTGCTGGTTTGTGCCGTTAATATTTTCGTTTGTGCTGCGGTTTTAAAATATTAGACATTGAATTATAGGCGATGACGTCACCAGCCCCCCCACATGCTCCAAATTCACCCAAAACAGGCTCAATCGTTTGTGCTGGTTTGTGCCGTTAATATTTTCGTTTGTGCTGCTTGGTTTTAAGATATTAAAATAATATTTGGTGGCCGTTTCTGAGGTCACTCAGCCCCCATGCTCCACATTTCCCACAATAGTCTCGTTTGTTTGTGCTTCATTTGTGCTGGTTTGTGCCGCTGAAAGTTTCGTTTGTGCTGCTTGGTTTTAAAATATTAGACATTACATTATAGGCGATGAGCGTCACCAGCCCCTTCTACGCTGCAAACTCACCTAAAATGGGCTCAAATGTTAGTGCTTCGTTTGTGCTGGTAGAAGTTTTGTTTGCAGCTTTGTTTTTGTGTTTTTTATTATTATAATTTTTTAAACAAGGCAAGGCAAGGCAAGTTTATTTGTATAGCACATTTCATACACATTGGTAATTCAAAGTGCTTTACATAAAAGAATGTGAAATAATCATTCACAGCAATAAAAACAAGAAGTTAAAAATAATAAAACAAGGAGTTTTAAAATGATATAGAAATTGATTTAAAATGAGATTTAAAACAGTTAAATAGAAAATGATTATACATAAAATACAATGCAGTCAGTTCGGACGTAGCACAGCGCTCATTCAACAAATGCACAGCTAAATAGATGAGTTTTGAGACTGGATTTAAATGTGGCTAATGTTTTAGCACATCTGATCTCTTCTGGAAGCTGGTTCCAGCTGCGGGCGGCATAATAGCTAAAAGCGGACTCCCCTTGTTTTGTGTGAACCCTTGGTATTTCTAACTGACTCGACCCTAATGATCTGAGTGGTCTGTTAGGTTTATATTCAGTGAGCATATCTGACATATATTTAGGTCCTAGGCCATTGAGCGACTTATAAACGAGTAGAAGTACTTTAAAATCGATCCTAAATGTAACTGGAAGCCAGTGTACAGTTGAAGTAAGATCCAAACGGATCCTAACTTGGTTAAGTTACCGATCGACTGTGTGTTTCCAACTTATAACAGACACAGCGAATCACAAGATGTGTGGAATGTAACACCAACTCCAAGGTAAATGCTTTTACTTGTTACTGTATGTCATTATGTGAATAACAATAGTATGTCATAAATACACGCACCATAATATGTTTGCTGTATCTCTGTCCTTATTCATAAGCTATGTGTGTGTATTATATTTACATTTACATCTAGTCATTTTGCAGACGCTTTTATCCAAAGCGACTTATAATTGGGGAATACATAAAGCCATTCATCTTAAAGAGGCAATCAGACAGAGAAAGTGCTCGTAACAACAAGTCTCAGGCATTGTTCAAATAAGTACAAGCTAGCGAGGGAAGGAATAAATAAAGAGAAAGATAACTTGTTTTTTTTTATGTATATGCATGCATGTATGTGAAAACTCATGACTCAATGAATTAAGCCAAAATTATTTTACTTGTGAAACTGAATTAAAGTGTTCTATCGAACACCCATTAACACAAATAATGGACCTTTAAAACTTAAACTTAAAAACACTTAATAAATAATAATTAAAAAAACACAAAAACAAAGCCGTACAAACAAAACTTCTACCAGCACAAACGAAGCACTAACATTTGAGCCCATTTTAGGTGAGTTTGCAGCGTGTAGCGGGGCTGGTGACGTCATCGCCTATAATGTAATGTCTAATATTTTAAAAACCGAAGCAGCACAAACGAAACTTTCAGCGGCACAAACCAGCACAAATGAAGCACAAACAAACGAGACTATTGTGGGAAATGTGGAGCATGTGGGGGGGCTGAGTGACCTCAGAAACGGCCACCAAATATTATTTTAATATCTTAAAAACCGAAGCACAAACAATTTTTTACGGCGCAAACCGGGCGCAAAAACGGAGCACAAACAAACAAGACCATTTTGCGTGAATTTGGAGCATGTGGGGGCTGAGTGACGTCATCGCCTATATTTCAATGTCTAATATTTTAAAACCAAGCAGCACAACGAAAATATTAACGGCACAAACGAAGCACAAACGATTGAGCCTGTTTTGGGTGAATTTGGAGCATGTGGGGGGCTGGTGACGCTATCGCCTATAATTCAATGTCTAATATTTTAAAACCAAGCAGCACAAACGACAATATTAACGGCACAAACCAGCACAAACGAAGCACAAACGATTGAGCCTGTTTTGGGTGAATTTGGAGCATGTGGGGGCTGGTGACGCGTCATCGCCTATAATTCAATGTCTAATATTTTAAAACCGAAGCAGCACAAACGAAAATTTTACCGCACAAACCAGCACAAACGAAGCACAAACAAACGAGACTATCTGGGGTGAATTTGGACTATGTGGGGGCTGAGTCACCTCAGAATGACCTATAAATATAATTTTAATATCTAAAAACAAAGCAGCAAACAAACAATTTTTTACAGCACAAACCAGCACAAACGGAGCACAAACGATTGAGACTATTTTGGCGACGTTTTGTGTTGGGTGGGGGGCCAACTTCTGCAGAACATCTGAGATATCACAAGCTAATGTCATCAATAAACAAAACATGTTTTATATATATGTAACTTTATTTTATCTTCCAGCTCTAAAAAGCACTATACAGATTGGTTGATCGCACAGCGGTGTTTAAAGCTGTTTCCCTTTTATTACTGTTTGATTTTCAGGTATCAAGATGATTTCCGTCCACTTGTGGAGGGCTGCTGCTGCTACTGCTGTAAAAAGCATATGAGAGCGTATGTTCATCATTTACTGGTGACTAACGAGCTGCTCGGCGGTGTTTTACTCATGCTACACAACATGGCACATTACCTTGGCTTCTTCAAAGCGCTCCGGGAAGCAATAGCCAGCGACTGTCTGCAGGACTTTAAAAATAGAGTCCTCCATTGCAGAGAAGGTTATTGAAATGATTGAAGGACTTCGGGCAGAAAGAATGAACGAAAGAACACCTACATCAGAGCATACTTACAGCTTTGATTCTGGAGTATGTGTTTCATGAATATAAATCTGGATTCTGATGCATGTGCTCTTGCCATGCAAAATATCAGACAAAAAGTGCTAATGTAAGTGACAGCAAACCTTTTAAGATTCTCATGGCTCATCTCCGAGTTCGCTTATGGATTTTACATTTCCTGTCTGTTCAATCAAAGAACAGTTTCGCTTAGAAGGAGCGCTAACAATGGTGAAATGACCTTTTTGAAGAGCAGCACTTGCTCAGATTCTCGCTAAAGCCCTGAAAAGTTGCCAACTGCTGTTTTTATCGGCACTGTTCTTCACTGGTCTTTCCGACGTGTTACTTTTATTATTAGAAAAGGTGCTACATTTTTTATTTCTTTCTTACAATAATGGTATTGTATAATATTTATTATTGCACATTATGATTATTGTATACACTTGTAATGTTGTTTAGATTAAAAATTTTAAGTCTAACATTAAGTTTTAGGCATTTTTTTTCCCTTTAAACCACAATGCAAATCGATTTGCATTTTTTTTCCTGATCGTCACATTCCTATTCATAATGTTTTTATTTTACCATAAATTCACAACTATGAACCTTTTAGCTTTATTCACAATACGGCACCTATAGTATCTTTTGCTTTTATAAAAAGTGTAGTGTTAAATCTGTTTATATTGTAGCACAGATAAAATGATGTAGTGACCAGTCAGCTTCACGGGCCATAACTATTTTAAATGTTTTATGACAGTTATAGTTAAGGATGCTTGAGTGAAATTGACAGTGAGTACTGTAACGCATATTAATTTGGTATTCTTTATTCAGTGCAGTCTACAAAAGGATTGCTACAGTGTAAGCAGTTCATAAGGAGTCATATAAGTGCAGCAATACATAGTTTCAACGTTGGCCATGTATCAACTAGTACTGAAATGCAGGTGTAAAAGAGTAAAGTACAGGACGTTCTTTTAAATACTTAAGTAAGGGAGAGTGTGTTAAAGAGCAGGCGTGAGAAAGCCTGGGTTAGGTGCAAGCTGCAGAAATTCCAAATCAATGGAAGATGACCTGAAATTGTTTGCAATGTTGTTATTTAGGTAAAGCTTTGTTTTCCTATAGTCCTTGTAAAACGTGAGATCACGTATACTGGCCAAAAGTTTGGAATCATTTAGTTATTTTAATGTTTTTGAAAGAAGTCTGCATTTATTTGATCAGAAAAACATGAAAAATAGTGATATTGTGAAATAACAGTAAAGTCATTTATAATGTTATAATATATTTATATTTCAAAAGCTGTTCTTTTGAGCTTTATATTCATCAAAGCATCCTGAAAGAAAGTTTCACAGTTCCAAGAAAGCAGCATAAATAATAATAAAGGTTACACTTCATTTTCAGGTGTTTTTGTTACCGTGTAATTATACATTGAAGACTGAAGAAATGGCTGCTGGAATTCAGCTTTGCCTGGAATATATATATATATATATATTCAAATTGAAAACAGATATTGTAATAATATTTCACAATGTTATTGTTTTTACTGTATTTTTTATTGCAGTAATTATACAAATTATGAAATGAATTAATTTTACTCATGAAATTTTTTTTTGCATCTTATATTGTCAGCCTTAATATACATCGAAAGTCTTTATAATATTTACTTACGTTTTCAGTGTGATCCCAGCTGTTTGAACCTGTGTAATGTGTATGTGGGGAAATCTGCGTTCCATTTTAAAAGCTGCAGAGCAACTTTCCCAGCAGGTGAGTTCCTCCCCACGGTTTAGCCAATTACCTCTTCCGAAGAGCCAGGAGAGATCATTAAAAAGAAAGGTTTGAACTTCTGGGTGACTTTCTACTGCTAGTCCCTGCACTTGATTTTGACTTCACTTTATCCCAAACCAGCTTCCACTCATCACAAGGGCTTTATCTCTGTAACTCGGGTTTGAGTCAAAAGTCAATTACGAAAATGTGTAATGCGTTTTTTTAGTGGTGGAAATGTTAAAGGAAAAATATAGCCAAGACTTTGAAGTTGACTCCCAATAACTGGGAAGTATTCACTGGAGAAAAAGTGGGACAACTAGCCCCGGTCTCCCCTATTAAACAAACTTGCCATTCAGCTTTTAAGCTTAGCGTAATTAGCTCTGTTTTAAATCATTGAAAGCAATGTTTCAAGATTTACTTTTTGCCTCTTCTCTGATGAACCTTGTCTACTTGTACCTTTTGATGTCTTTTTAATATACATATAATTTTGTGACCTACTTAGTATAGCAGGATTGTCTGAAATGACTTTGAAAAGCTATACTTGAGAAACCCTACACTATTTCTTTTAGATTTACTGCTTGATTGCAATGGATTCTCCATGGCTTTGTTGCGACCCAGGGTTATATTTCCTGAAAAATGTTGCCCTTTCAAGGGTCATTCAAGTATGGACAATGTATAAATGAAGAGGGGGTGACATTATTAGTCTCAATGCATTTGAATTTCCCTGTGCATCTTGCCTACTTGATTTTTCAAGTATCAGTGATCTGTTGCAGACTAGCCTACACCTTAATATATAATCTTGCTCTGTGCTGTATAATATGAATTTTTATTTTAGTTGAATGTCAGTTGTGCTCCTTGTCAGATTCACTTCAAAAGCAAAGAGGTGGATATGGAGTAAAACCGAAGGGTTGTTCTTGTGGGAAAGCTTGACCTTTCGGTCTTAAAAGCTCGGTTAAGTGCAAATCCTGTCTTCTGCTCTGCACATGTCTTATTTCTTGAATGATATATGAAGGCTTATGTTAGGCTACATTTATTTGCCAAATTGACGGCGCAGAGAAGATTTGGTTATTCTAAATCAAAGAGAGACTGTTTAAGTTCGCCCTTCACTACATAGCCTACACTCTTAAGAAAAATGGTTCTAAACAGTACCAGAAAAGGGTTCTTCGGCTTGTAAAATGGCAGAATCATTTTAGTGCTAAACAGAACCTTTTTAATATGATTCCATACGGAACCATGCTTTGAAAATGTGACCTCAATGGTGTTATAAATAAGCTTTTTAATGTTTTTCATTAATATTAGTATTATTTGTATATATTATATATTAATGTTGTTTTAACCCCTCTATCTGCCTGCTCTTATAGTCTATCTTACCTATCTTGTAATATAAGTGTCTATTCGGGTTTTACATAAAATCAACAACGTGTCATTTCTTTTTTTTAATGATGTGCAATTGTAGCACAAATGACAGTATTCTAACAACAGTTATTAGAATACATTAATGCATGACAATGGACATTGAACATAAATAAATGCTTAAAAGTAAAACAAAATAGAACATAAAATAGTGTATTGAAGACCAAGCTCCAGTAAAATATCTTCACAATCCTCTATGATGCCTGTAATTTAATCATTATCTGTAGTTTGATGTGATTGAATGGTGGTTTCTCTCTACAGATGATGAGGTTGTAGCATCTGAAATGCACAATTGAGTTTAGATATTCAATGGGTCTCCTTTCATTTGTTAGTGTTTTTTTTTAATGTGAACAATGTTAAAAGGAAAAAGTAATGTAAAGTCATGGGATAGCTGGGTATGCATAAACCCCAGTAATACAAATATCTAACACAATCATAAATTCAATATCTTTGTTACTTCGTGAAGAAGAGGAGAGTATCCTTAACTGAATAGAGCTGGTCACACGTACATGTTCTCTTTAACTAAAAAGAGAAAAGACATAGAAAAACCAATTAGCATTTGAAAGTTATAATTTATAGACATTTTAAGAAAGAAATGATTTACCTGTTGAGAGTGTTGACAGCCTGTGTATGGATGAGCACCAGAAAATCAGTAATGATGCATCTTAGAGAGTAGCATCGGTTAGGGTTTCACATTAAAACAACAACACCAGCATGTTGTGTGAATTAATGTTTTTATTGACATGCAAAATTGTCAGTGCTCACAAAAACAGTTATTAACTGAATTCATCAATTGACAATGAACATGAATAAATACATAAAGAAGTAAAACAAAAAATAGATGTGATGAGGTTGTAGGATGTGATACATCTGAAATACACAATTGAGTTTCGAGTTACAGCGTGTCCATGTGTTTATGTAAAAACAATTGTTTATGAAGGCCAAAAGCAAAAATGCACAGTATGTGAGCCCTTCACGATCTTAAAATAAAAAAAGCGATAAAAAGTCATGGGATAGTTTTAATATTTTTGTGACTGGGTATGTTTATACATAAACCCAAGTAATAATTTAAAAAGTCTAACCATATGAATTATAAATTAATTGTCTCTTTTACTTAGTGGAGAAGATTATATATGTTTCCAAAGCTTAGCAGAGCTGCGCACACTTAAGCAATATGTGACCAAAAACAAAATTTTAAAGTTACATTTGTATTTAATTTAAGAATGAAATCATGTACCTGTTGATAGTGTGTTAAAAGTCTGTGTAGTTGGATCACTGAACTCCAGAAAATCAGTAATGAAGTGCTTTGACAGTTACAGATTTGAAAAACAAAAGAGGCGGGAACAAAGAACCTCTAACAGAACCATTTTGGCATAAAAGGGTTCTTCAGAATGCTATGGTTCTAAATAAAACCATTACAGCATGTAAAGAACCTTTTAAAGAACCATATTTTGTATGGCATCGAAGTCAATCTCTTATTGTGAGTGGTTTCAGAGGGAATTCAATTCTAAATGTATATTTAAGGGTTTGATTGAATCATTGAAGAGGTTGCACCGTAGCATTGGGATTTTAGGATGAAAAGATCCCATGGCTTCTCACATTAATTAACTGAATTTGATAAGAAAAGTTCAGAGAAAGCCAGTTTCTTCACCAGGACAAGCGTCTCATTCTGAGATAAAAGGGAGCTTTTGAAAACTAATATTGCATAGGCTATACAGCCATCTAGTCATTCACAAAATTACCACTTCTATTTTGTAATAATGACCAGCTGTCTGTACATTATCTTTCTACCCATCAAAAATAAATAGGTAGGCTATTTGAGTTAAAATTATTTTATAATTTCACCAATATTATTTTAAACTGATAAAAAATATAAATGGTAAAAATGAAATTGGCCCTTGCATTGTACAAAAAAATCGACCTACCAATAATACGAACTTTAGGCCATTATTATAGAAATAGTTGATTTTTTCACTCAGATCGATTAGGAATTGTCGCCAATCACGTGTGTATGAAATAAGCACGAGAGAGTCCAACTCAGGTGTGAAAAGTAGGCTAGCACCGGTAAGTTAAGCGCAAGTCAACGAGGCAAATTTGCATCAAAAGAAAATAAGAAATCTGTGTGGGGGATTTTTTTTGACTGGATTTAAATGCATAATTACATCGGGAAACGGTAAATGTGTGACTAGCGGAATGAGCAACAGCATTACCTTAAATAACTTCTGTCCGCTAGATGCTGCGAATCAGGTATTACAGGGGAGTAAGTAGTGTTACAGAGGTACTGTTCCACTTTTGCTTGTCTTTTTTTTTTTTTTTCCTAGACTGGAAGGTTAGGGACAGATGAGGTTAAGGTCACTGTTGTCTGCTGTGCTGGTGTGCAGCTGAATATGTCAAACAGGAACGACCTTCTCTCAATCCATCATCTATCTGTTAACTTTCTTTGGTGCGAATCGATTTATCAGTACCAGGCCGTAAGTTTTCAGGCCATTCCCTTTGATTAAATGATAACAGGTGCTGGACGCTGAACTTCCAGAGGTGACAAATGTGTCTCATGTCCTCTGAAGAGTCTAATAGAGTTGTGAGGTTATCAGACTCAGATGAAATCAGGACCTCACCTTGGAAATCATTTTGGTGATGTTCTGCTCTCGTTTTGCGCATGAAATAAATACAATTTTAGTTTTCAGCTGATCTAGTTGGCAGTGAGCTCTGTTGAGGTCCTCAGATAAGTTATAGTTTTCTCAAACTTTACAAGTCAAAATATGAGCCAGATTACATATATCTTAGAGATGTATAAAATTCACCTAGTTTATCTAAAGGACCGTTTTAGTTTTGGAAAGACATACTGCTGTCACAAAGCCCAAGTATTCTCAAAAGCAGTCTGCGGCTTTATAGCCACTCTGTCTCATGTTGATATGTTGGCTAAACCCCAATCAGCGGTTCATCCAGGCAGACAATATAGCTGATTATTTAGGGAATGTGTGTTGGCTTGGAAATCACTCAATCTCCTGCACAGCAGGCACAGGCAGTGACCTTGAAGAGAGCAACACTGTTCTCACATACAAATGGGTGTCCCATTACTTAAACATTAGAGTCAGAATTGCCATGTTAGATGTATTATAGTTGAACTAACAAACCTGACATAGTATTTAAAGTAGATAGTTAAATTAATTTAATGTCTCTATCTCCCCTTAAAATGGTGGTTTCCAAAAAGAACAGTAATGAAGAACTGTTTTGGTTCTCCAAACAACGCCGCTGTCATGCAAATTAATGGCCAAAAGGCATAACAAGTTTTCAGTTTTTAGTTGAAAGCAGTCTTGTGTAAATGTCCCCTAATTTTGAAGTTTAATGAATGATTATTGGTATAAACGGAAAAAACAACAACAAAACAAAAATCACCCAAATCAGGCTTTTATTTATTATTGTATTAAGACAGGTCACAAATTGTGTTATATGGTCATAAAAAACTGCGGATCTCATATAAATAAATCAGGTTAATACCCTCCTTCCACTTCCATTTTGTAACCTATTCATGAGAAGTGCCTTAAAATATCCCAGACATCCTGTGGCAGACTTGGATTCCACATAGAAGAGGTCAAATATAGGTGAAGTTGGACACATTTCCTGTGAGACAGCAGTGGGGTGGAATGGGTAATGCTGATATTGAGGCTTTGTAGGAAATGCCCCATTTGTGTTTGCAAAAATGGGACAGAAAGTCCTCCACCATCATCTGTCCTCTACTTTACTTTCTCCTCCCTTCTTTCTCTCTCTCCCTCTTCTCTTTTTCCTTCTCCCTCTTCTCAGATGTTGTATGGTTTTTAATACCAGGTGACCAAAGGTTTAGATAGGGATGGTGGGAATTTATGATTTATGCTCAGTGTGAAGTGAGCAAAGGTCTTTAAGAGTGGAATCTGTTCCTCTTGGCTAGAGTTTAAATGAGTTTGAAATAATCCCCTCACTACTTTTATCTGGCAAAACAGGTGAGTTTATGTTATTCATAGGGCTTAGACAGAAAATAATTCACTAAGGCTTAAGAAGGTCAATAAGGGATTTAGGGAAACATGGAAAATAGTTTTTTTGACAAAAACTAAGGAAAATTGGAACTTTTATAGATGATGTTAATACAACTGAAACCTGGACTGCAGACCTTGTTTTGAATTTTGCAGCATTTTTGTGAAAAATACATGGCAAACAGCTTTAGAAATGTATAGCAAGCTAACATGAGTTTCCCCATACGGATCAGTAAAGTTACTCTGTGTGAATGTGTGAAACACTCATTTTACAACTCAAGAGATAAACAGTTGAGTTTCACAGTTTTTGAATCCATTCAGCCGATCTCTGGGTCTGGCGGTAGCACCATTAGCTTAGCATAGATCATTGAATCTGATTAGAACGTTAGCATCTCGCTCAAAAATGAGCAGAGTTTCGATATTTTTCCTATTTAAAGCTTGACTCTTCTGTAGATCGTGTAAAATTATTTTCACGGAATAATAAAAAAATACATATATTTTTATTTTATTTTAGTTACAACTTAACTATTTTATATATATATATATATATATATACAAATGCGTTTCTTATGGTTTTAGTTTTGATTTTTGTTAACCAAAATAAGCTCAGTGAAGGGTGGCGTCTGTCATGAGTATAATCTACTAGTTAATGAATGTCCACCTGGTGGTTGGAGCACTGAACTTTCCTCATTCATCACTGTTGCTGGATGTGTCCTTGTTCCTGAAGCTCAAAATGAGTGATGTATATGGGGTTACTCAGCAGCAGCTGGAGCAGGTCAGGCTATTGGTTCTGTTTTGGAGTCTGTCTGATAGCCAGACTCAAATCTTCAACTGCCTACAGCTTGACGCTCACCTCATTACCTTAATCTTATGAGGACAGGCACGAACTGAATCTAAAATGAATGCCTTAGGTGCATGTTTGGAAGTTGTTGGAAATGTAGCTGGAAAGGGGTGCTTTTGAATGTTGTTCAACTTGTTGCTGCATCACCTGTTTCTGTTTTCTCTCATCTTCCTTCAAAAATAAATCCTTGGCTAAATATAATTCAGTTGTGCACAACGGCTCCTCACAGTGTCATTTTCATTTGTGACAAATTAAATACGCCGTCTACTCTGACTAATGTCCATACAGTATTAACGTGACATATTGCATTAATTTCACCATAAATAAACCTTTACATATGTGCAGAGTATGAATCTCTCTTTTGAGAATTTATTGTCTGAATACATGCAATTTCTTATTTCCGTGTAAATAATGTCATCCTTGGAATGGTTCACTCAGGCATTCTGACCTCTGTGACCTTTGGCTGCTGCGATAGCAGCCCTGTATTGCAGAAATATTAATGTAAATTTCCCTTACTGGTCTGGAATTCTGAGATTTTATTACCTGGACAGAAAAGGAGAGAGCTTTTCAGCTCTAACATCATTAACTGTCTCTAACACATCTGGAGCGAGAGGGGGTTGGGCGGATAGCAGATACTTATTGACTACAGGGAGCAGTGAAAATTAGAGCAAGAGCATGTGGGTGCGCATTTTTATGTCGAAGTCCCCTCATGCTTCAAACGCTCCACCATCATCCCCATCCTAAAGAAATCCAAAATTACAGGACTAAATGACTACAGGCCTGTGGCTCTAAAGTCTGTGGTCATGAAGTAATTTGAAAAACTGGTGCTGGCCCACCTGAAGGACATCACTGGACCCTCGCTGGATCCTCTTCAGTTTACCTACAGAGAAAACAGGTATGTGAACGATGCAGTCAACATGGGACTGCATTATGTTCTGCAACATCTAGACAGACCAGGGACTTATGTGAGGATCCTGTTTGTGGACTTCAGCTCGGCCTTTAACACCATCATTCCAAACCGCCTCCTGCCCAAACTAACTCAGCTCTCCGTGCCCACCTCTGTCTGTCAGTGGATCAACAGCTTCCTGACAGATAGGCAGCAGCTAGTGAGGCTGGGAAAATACCCATCCAGCACCCATACAACCAGCACTGGAGCTCCTCAGGGCTGTGTTCTCTCCCCACTTCTCTACTCCCTGTACACCAACGACTGCACATCTAGAAACCCCTCCATCAAGCTCCTGAAGTTTGCAGACGATACCACACTGATTCAGGGTCATCCAGAGTCTGCTTAAAGACAGGAGGTTAAGGAGCTGGCTGTCTGGTGCAGTCTTAACAACCTGGAGCTTAACACTCTCAAAACAGTGGAGATGATCGTGGACTTCAGGAGAAACCTCCATGCTCTCCCCCCAATCACCATCACGAGCAGCTCTGTGACTGCAGTGGAGTCATTCAGATTCCTGGGCACCACCATCTCCCAGGACCTGAAGTGGGACAATCACATAGACTCTAAAAAAAGGCCCATCAGAGGCTGTTATTCTTTCGCCCAGCTGAGGAAATTCAACCTGCCACAGGAACATACCATGACTATTAAAACTAAAACAATGAAACAATTTGTGTTACTTGAAATGAACTCAAATGAAAAATAAACAAATGTAATTTTGTGTATCTTGATGTACTAAAATATGACAACGCATGACAAACACACAAAAAAATGACTGAAATTGTAACAAATATAAATGAAAATATATATTTTTTAAACGAAATAAAATGTTTATAAAAACTGTAGTAGTATTTTAATGATACTAAATATAATATTAGTATTAGTATTACAAATAAATAGAATATACTTTTTATTTTACCACACTGTCACAATTCACTTTACTGAAACAAAATAATTTGAATAGAGAAAAAAAGCGCTTAAATAACTTAATGTTAATTAAGTTATTTATTTTCTTGTGTCCTTGGTCTTGTTGGTCTTTTGTAATAACTCTTTTGTATTTTAAAGAAGTTATATGTTTTTTCAGAAAAAGTCACACAAACAAAAATGTAATAGTTTTATCAATGGATTTCCATTTTGTGAGGTTTTGTGGTATTAGTTGATTTGTCTCACTTTAACTAACAATCAAATACAGAGCTAATTATCCAAAAATAGCTATAATTATAAATAGCTATAATTAGCTTCATGTCGACATTCCACACTTTTTGTGAAGAAACTATTTTCATTAAGAAATTACTAGCAAATTTCACCATTAATTAAAAAGAAACAGCACTTAACACATTGAATTAAATGTGAAACTTCTGATTGGATTCGTGGTCCAGGGTCACATATACTGTAGTCTGTTCTATTGGATTATTGTGGATGAGGGAGATTGTGATCAGGTCTGCTGATCAATTGATTTACCTATAAACCCTGATAGTCCTTATCTATTTCCGTTAACAAGAATTTCTAAAGAGAGGTGCTTTATCACTCTCATTTGATTTCCTTCTGGGTTTCATCATTCACCTCCACCTAAAACTCACTTTTCATTTTTTACTATGTCCTGGTTCTCTATAAACCAGCAGTGCCCTGTGAAACACAAGGCAGATAGACTTCGAAACACTAATACACTGTGGGTCCAGATTCAGTGTGGTCTCTCTAGAAGGGCTAAACCATGCTTAGCATTTTTACTGTTGCTAAGGCTTTGAAACAAAAGGATACATTTAAAGTATTTTTAATATTGCCATTTAAAAGCGCAATATGCCAATGTGGAAATAAATAAAATAACAGTATGGGAACCTGAAGATTCAAAACATATGAAACCCTTTGACCTGCTAAAATATTCATAGCTTTGATCCTGTCCATGAATATTAATCTTGACAGACAAGCAGATCGGTTTAACTTTCGGAGCCAAAGTGAATTTCATTGTATATTGCCAGTCAAAATTCTGTCATTAAATTCTGTTTCCACATTTTATAATAATATATATATAATATGTAGCCTATATAGTAGTAAATATTTGAAAAATACAGTAAAAATAAGTACTTTTAAATAAAATAATTCAGAATTAATTTAAACAGTTTGAGCTTATAAATTTTTTGTAATTTTTTAGCATAAACCTTATATAAACAGATTACAATTGTGACCAAGCTAGTACAGTATGTCACACGCATGTTAAGGATGCTTAAAAACTCTTCCTGTCAGAGCAATGACAGGCTCCTCATGGTGAGTGATGAATGTGGGAGTAATTAACATAGCATTATTAAAACTTTGAATGTGATTGCATGGTAATTACTTGAGTTATTCGCTCTGTTCCCTGTAAAGAATGAGAACTGATTTGTTGACTTACGACCGGTGTGAAAATGAAAGTGCCAGCACCTCGTCAGAGCTGCTTAAAGATGCGTTTGCTGCTACATTCATATGCGTACACACAATTATTATTATTTTTGGTCTTTACACATGCTCTGCTACAGAGGTGCCCTACATTCAGGAGGTGAGATGTATTGACAGAATGAGGGTTAGCATAGGTAATGATTGAGGACGAAGGGTGCAGAACGTGCTGCTCTTTTTATTAGAGCACCTATTGCCCATAAATATGACAATATTCGAAAGGAAATGTTGAAAAGGCTGTCTTAAAATGTAACTAGGTCTGAAAGACTTGAAAAATCAATAATAGGGCCATACACAGGAAAGAAAACAAAAACGTTGTTTTTTTGCTACAACTGTAATTTTAGTTACAGATTAAGGATGGAATACAGTACACAACGTTTAAAAATACACATATGTGTGTGTGTGTGTGTGTGTGTGTGTGTGTGTGTGTGCGTGTGTGTGTGTGTGTGATAAAATACACACAAGTAATCTTGCATTTGCCAACTTTCTAAATGATTACATAAAAAACTGGGCTTGCAACACTAAATGTCTGAGGATCACACACTAGACTTTCTAGTCATTCCGAACACAACAAACAGAAACATGCGCCTTGTTGCTAGGAGCTGCATGACAAATTAATACAATGTGTTCTAAAATCAGCAAAATATCAAACATGAATCATAGTCTAAGTCAGAATCTGTGCTCATCATACACTACATGATTTAAAAACATTGTTAAAGGGATAGCTCACCCAAAAATGAAAATTACCCCATGATTTACTCACCCTCGAGCCATCTAGATGCATATGGCTTTCTTCTGTCAAACAAATACAATCAGAGTTTTATTTAAAAATGTCCTGGATCTTCCAAGCTTTATAATAGCAGTGCATAGGTGTTGGGATTTTGAATCAAAATAAAGTGCATAAATCCATCATAAAACTTACTCCAGACAGCTACAAGAGGTGAATTGATGCATTTGTGTAAGAATAATATCCATAAATCTTTATAAACTGTAATCTCTAGCTTCCAGTGAGAATAGGCTATAGTCTTGCGAGTCACGAGAACCGTTTTGTTTACAGCAAAGGAAAAACAATCTCCTCTTGGCATATTTGGAAATCCTCAGAGATTTTTTCTTTACAAATCCTCGTTTTGTATTTCCAATTCATTACTAGTGTTTTGTTTTGCTCTCTCCTCTGCGCTTCTGCATTTGTCACTCCTCACCAGCGCTTACGCTATGCTTACATCCTACGTCATTCGCTGGAACACCATTCTCTCGTGAACGTGCGTACAAAGGTTAGCGGAAGCTAGACATGACGGTTTATAACATTTTAAATATGGATATTTTTCTTGCACAAATGTATCAATTCACTTCAGAGGGCATTTACCCCAACCCCACCTCCACCCATCCCAGAGCCTGTGGAGCACTTTTTATGATGGATGGATGCTCTTTATTGGTCTTCAAAAACTCAACCACATTTACTGCCATTATACACCAGGAAGAGCCATGGGATTTTTTAAAATTAAAACTCCAATATTCATCTGAAAGAAGAAAGTCTTGTACATCTAGGATGGCTTGAGGGTGAGTACATTTGCTAAAACTTAACTCCCCTCAAGCAATCAAAGATAAGTTTGCATTACTTTTGGATTATTGTGGTGTTTTTATCTGTTTATACTCTCATTCTGACGGCACCCATTCACTACAGAGGATCCATTGGTAAGCAAGTGATATAATGCTAAATTTCTCCAAATCTGTTCTGCTGAAGAAACAAACGTATCTGCATCATGGTACATTTTCCAGCAAATTGACATTTTTGGGGAACTATTCTTTGAAGTACCTTCAGTTTTATGTTACACATTAAAGTACCATGGTATACTATTAAATCTAATACCATCATTTATTTGCAATGCTTAAACCTTCTGTTTTTCTGTGCTTCCTCTAAGTGATAACTTGCTGATAATTTCACTCGAAGAATCCTTTTGCATTAGTCCCGGTCAATAATTACTTGAACTAATTCGAATGCAAATCTGTACGCTGCAGTAGTGGAGACTAAACAGACCTACAAAGGTGGTTAATTGAGAACTGCAGTGCGAGGCAAAGAGCCTGTGGTGCGGATCCTCTGGGAGCTAAATTGCGTTTGACAGCATTTAATTTCATTTCCTTTGTCAGCACAAAACACATTGTCATCTCCAATTGGTCTTTTCTAGTCTTGCGATGACCAAATTATAACCAGCGTCATATGTTGTTGGGCCAAAAATAAAATGAAATACACTACAGCAAACACTTGAACATGATCATTGGGCTGGTAGTAAAACCAAGGTCGTATGTTAACCAGAACTTGCTGTCAGTGTGGTTTGTCAGAGGAGACCTTGAGGCCATAGAGATAAATGGGCCCTTAAATTCTCCTCTACAATGAATCACTATAAATGCATTGTTTTAGGAGCTTCATATGGTAGTCACGTAAGGAAAATACTATCAACTCTCTCTACCTTTTATCACACAATAGATATGGGATAAAGCGTGACAGATAATGGGACAAGGGTGTTGTGGTTGTGAAAGTGCATCTCTTAGGTTAACAAGGGCATCAAACTGAGTTTATTTATAGCAGTTTTTTCAAGGGATCGGGCGAGATTTGCATAATTATCAGAATTCGCACAGCAGTGCCGCTGCAGATAACGGTAACGAACGACCCGTCTCCCAACGGCACAGATTTACAGTGTAAGCTCACCACCGGGACACTTTATGAAGATCTGACTCCAATGAAGCATCACAACATGGCATGTGGGTGTCAAAACTAACCAGTTGAGGTTCACTTACTAGATTAGTCACCTATGGGCTACTCAAAATGCAAACTCATGCATGTTTAAGTGTGTGTGCAAATGCGCTTAATTCGGCTGTTGGACAGAACGAGGATTCCAGCTGCACTATTGTGCTTCTGTAATTGGGCGACTTATCTTAGTTCCCTCTGGTTGTCTTCTAGCACATCAGGCATATGGTAAATCCAATAGTCATTAAACTGTCACCAGTGAGACAAATACGATCCTCTGTTTGTGTCTATTTTAATATTAAATCAAACTACACTTTAATAAAGACATGTGTTATACTGTCTTTCTTTAGAGGATGTCAATCCTCCCTTTGCTGTCAAAATGTCAAGTGCTTGAAAAAATTGGCATGTGTTATTTTTTTTATTACTGTTGCTCATACATAAGGTTAGGGATTTAAATATTTTAAAAATTACATTTAATTATTTATCTAATTTATCAGTATTAGTTCATATTGATGATTTAAATGTACATCCTAATTTTCTCTATATATTTTATGCTTAGATTATCTTTGTTGTCATCTAACACTAACATGTATTAACTCTGCTAAATATTATCTTAGCAAATTCTAAAATGAATAGCATTTTGATACTGTAAATTTATAATGGTTTTTGTGCCTAAATTAACTTGTATTAAAACAATTGATTTTAGTTTTAGTGTTTTATTTTTGATTATTTACACAAATAGTATACGATTGTAATATCAAATAATTGATCATAATACTTATTGGCTAATCGAATTAGCCAAAATTTGAATTATCGTTACATCACTAATTCACAGTTACGTATTCAAAGATATTTGTCCACAGAAGTGGATGAAATCTGTCAAATTCTGAGACATCCAGGGCAATCCTTGTTTAGAATAATATACAAGTACATTTAAAAAAATATATATTCACATGTAAAACGTTTTCTGTTAGGTTTAGTTTTTTATCAGTAAATTATAATTATACTAGGAAATTGTAATTATGACTTAAAAGGTTAAAATTATGAGAGTAATGATAATGTGATACGAAGTAAAAATTATCACAAAGATTAAGAGGAAAAAGTCATAATTATAATAAGATAGAAAGTCAAACCTGACAGTCAAAATTATGATATAAAAATCATGGCCCAAAAAATAATCCCATCATTTTGACATGTCATAGTTTGACTTTAAGTCTTTTTTTCTTGTGATAGGAATAGGCTTCCATAGATTTTTCCGTAGTAATTATCTTTATGTAAAAACATTAGAAATGTATGGTACTGTATGTTCCATAGGGTGTGTGTGTGTGTGTGTGTGTGTGTGTGTGTGTGTGTGTGTGTGTTTGTGTGTGTGTGTGTGTGTGTGTGTGTGTGTGTGTGTGTGTGTGTGTGTGTGTGTGTGTGTGTGTGTGTGTGTGTGTGTGTGTGTGCATGTTTATGTGGTTTATGAGGACACAAATTTGTATAATGACATGGGTATGACATAGGTATTACAAGGAGAAGGTGATTTATGAGGACATTTTCAGTGTCCCCATAATTTAAAACGCTTATAAATCATACAGAGTGAGTTTTTTGGGGGGAAAGTAGAAATGCACCGTCTCCTGTGAGGGCTAAGTTTAGGTGTAGGGTAGGTGTAGGGCAATAGCACATACAGTTTGTACAGTATAAAAAACATTACGCCTATGGAGAGTCCCCGTAAACCATAAAAACCAACATGTGTGTGTGTGTGTGTGTGTGTGTGTGTGTGTGTGTGTGTGAGAGAGAGATACAGAGAGTTCTCATGGAGCTTTTCCCCAGGTGTGATTGAGTTAGCCTGTTCTGTCTATAGAATGATGGGCTGGTGGGTGGACAGAGGCATAATGTGAAAGTCAGAAGCTTATACAACATTTACACGTCTTTCCAACAGCCCACTTCCATTTTGAGCTGTTATTAAATGTAGCGTAGCGACTAGCTCAGAACAAATTCCGGCAGGGGTTCAGCCACAAAAACACGTATAAGCACACTCTCTCATAAAGAAACGATTTGCAAACTGACAGAACCCCTTTGTTCACAAAAGCGGGTCCACAATGCAGCCAGATCGGGATCTACAGCAGGAATTGAGTGCGTTAGACAGATACGAAGCTCCACGAACAGAAAGGCCAGAGGAGGGCCGGATTTTGTGAGAAAAACACCAATTTGAATTCATTAGCTGTCACTCTCACTGACAGCAAGTTAGAGCCATGATTCTGTGTGTGTGCGGACCACACACACAATAAAACCGGAGCTCAGGAGAGGTCTGGAGTCTCGCCAGCGTTTAGTAATTAGTGAGAGGAGGCCATCACTCACATTGTCACTCTATTGTAGCACTCACACACACTCATTAGGTCACACATGCAGAGTATCCATATGTGTGTCTGGAAAAGCTACAATTTGGGTCAAGCCACACTTGAGCACGACGCTTTTTCAAAATCATTCACCATATAATCAGCTGGATTCCAGCTGAGCTCTCCATCAATGCTGGTTGAAATTCAAAGCATCTTTTTTCCTTGTCTCTTCAAAGCTTTCGGTCACATTCACAGTCATTCACGCTGTCGCCCAATCAACTCGTTTGTTTTAATTCACTCAATCGCACCTTTTCACTCACTCACTTCAAATCAACAAACTGGCTTATCTACTTTCGCACACACTCATCTCCTTGGGTTATGGTCATATTTCTCCTTCAACCTCCAAACGCTTTTGTCTTTCCAATCCAATATTTATGCACGTGCACGTATATGCAAAGGCGCTATGCATATATTTCTTTCCTGGCAATTGTATTCCTGGCACGTTTCTTTCCCCTAATTATGAATAATACATGAGGTAAGACAAAAAATTAAAATCACTTTTAAAGAAGTTGTGGTTCAATACTGTGTTTGTAGTAGTTCAGGTTTTGCTGAACATGATAGGAGACCATGAGTTCACATTTCTCATAACAAAGAGCCAACAAGCAGCTGTGAGATTTAGATTTTGATCTGCATATACAATATACTGTATAGATACCAAAATGTCTATACACACTCCGCCATTCAAAGGTTTGGGGCTAGTAATATATATATATATTTAAAGAAATTAATCATTTTATTCAGCAAGGATGTATTGTTTTGATGTAAATTATCAAACTAAAATACATTTAATAATTTGCATTTTAAAACAATTGTTTTAAATTATAAGTTTATATAAATATTATTTGTATCACAGATCTGATGAGGCCTATGCAAAATGGACATAAAGCTTCCATGTATATTTCAGATGACACCAGGGCTTATGGGATTCAATGTAGCTTTAATTTACAGCACAAAATCATGTTTCATCCATAACAATCATCCCCATCTCTTCTCCTTTCTATCCTGATATGCAGTTGGATCACGAAACTTGCCCTGAGGAGGGAAAAACCATTAAAGGCACAACACAGTCTTGGATCTTTTACTACTTCACGCTCCTCTGGTGCACCTGCTTTATGTTTTTTTTGACAAATCACTAGCCTTTGTAGCCACATAAATACTTTTCTTTGCTGTTTTACAACTGAGGGGTTTCAGGCTAAACTCAATTCAGTTTCATTCAGTGGTGTGACACATGCAAACACATGATGACCTCAGAAGTCTCTCCACATGCGACGAGGGGGTGAGATGAAGATTCTAGGCTTTGTTGTTGAGTGGGAAGCACCATCTTGAACTCCAGATTGGTCTGTCATCTCCAAATGATTTATGGAGTTTGAAGATTCAGACGAACGCTAATCCACCAATTCCAAGTGTAGTGTGCTTTGTAGTGAATTGGAAATCACCTTCAGATTGTTCAAGTTCTTTAATATTCCCTGCATATGGCACTTTGTATCCCAAATCTGAATCCATAATGTCTGGAAACTGCATTGAGCATTATATGGGGAATAGCCAATGGTTTAGCAGCTCAAGATTTTAATAAAGGCTCTGCGGAACTCAATGTTGAACGTGGTGTAGATGACTGGATTAAGAGCGCTGTTGACGTAGCCGAGCCAAGTGAAGGCGCCATAGAGCTCAGGAGGAATGTGACAAGCTCTGCAGTGAGTGTTTAGGATGTGGGTCACAAAGAAGGGCAGCCAGCAAATAAGAAAAACCCCTGCAAGACAAAAACCACAAACAATGAATAAACAGGAACTCATACATGTGACATTTTGAAAAGAGCTAAAGGTGCATTTCTTCAAGCTTTCTTCGTCTGTGAGGCACAGAAGAAATAAAGCCATGAGGTTTTTAGATAAACTACTCCTTTAACTCCAACTTCTAAGTGTTTTCTGAAAATGACAAACTGCTTTGTTGAATTTGAAATAAAAAAACAGGTGTTTTTAGCACTCAAAAACCTTGACCACTGGAAAAAAAAGTCATGTGACAACCCTGACCAATTGACTTTGAACTGAGGCAGCTGAGCTATTCCCTCGACCCAAGACATCTGTCTCCATGAGTGTGATTTAATTTCCTCCTCAATTAAGCAGACATCTCAGATTACCATCAATGTCATATATCACTTAACAGAAAACTGACTCATGGGTCATCAGTCAACACTAATAGATCCAAATTGACTTGATGTTGTATAAAACTAGTATGTTGAGTCTGACTGTTCTCTGTAGGCGTTGCATGAAGCTATTGGCATTCAGCATCTTCATTTCCCCCAGGTGGCTTCTTGACGAGTTATAGCACATGCCAGACACAGACTGAGCTTCACAGTGCCACTCTGAAACCCACTTTCAAAATGTCAGATGACAAACTAAGTGAATCATTGATTGAAAAAATAGTATAGTGGCATGTTCTCGGGTTGAAGGGGGAGGCGTCAGGACACCTGATATGAAAGAAAAACTATTTTGTAATAGATAAGATCAAAATCACGGAATCAATTTGCTGTAAGCAATCAGCAAGAGGATGAATTTCATAAATTACATGTCCCTCCCTGTCACCTCTGAATATCAGTGTTGATAATGATGTGCGACAGAGGTCGAGTTAATCAAGTCAGTGAAATTACAAAATAAAATACTGATAGCTTCACCTGGGATTTGATCACAGGACTTCTTATTCTCAATGTGTCACACCACTAGACTTGTTTATTTACGATACTTTTCAAAAGTTTGGGGTCAGTCATTTTACTAAATGGGATAATTCACCCCAAAATTCTGTCATTAATTACTCACCATCATTTCGTTCCAAACCCATAAGACCTCAGTTCATCTTTGGAACACAAATTAAGATATTTTTGATGAAATTCGAGAGCTCTCTGACCCTGCATAGCAGTGCATCTATCTTGTTCAAGGCACAGAAATGCTGTAAGGACATCGTTAAAATTGACCTTGTGACATCAGTCGTTCAACAGTAATTTTATGAAGCTACGATAATTATTTTTGTGTGCAAACAAAACTAAAATAACTTTAACAATTATTTGAAGAAAATTGGAGAAGAATTGTTGAATAAAGTTGTTATTTTCTTTACACACACAAAAAGTATTCTCGTAGCTTCATTACATTACAGTTGAACCACTGATGTTTAAATGCTGTTATTTTGAACTTCATAATTCAAAGAATCCTGAAAAAAAAAATTGTCTCGGTTTCTAGAAAAATTTTAAGAAGCACAAATGATTTAAACATACATTATATTGCCAAAAGTATTGGGTCACCCCCTTCTAATGAAAGGTTTGACTACTTTAGTAATTTCCATGAGTACAAATCTTAATGTTTAAGCATATAATGATATTCTGGGGAATTGTGTGCTTCTAATTTTATAGTAACAGTTTGGACAGGACCCTTTTCTATTCTAACATGACAGTGGTGAAATATATTAGAAACCAGTTATTACACAGTATTCCTGTTTTTACTGTATCTTTAATAAAATAAATTCAGCTTTGGCATATAGAAACTTCTTTCACAAACAATAAAAAACCTTACAGACCCCAAACTTTTTAACAGTAGCTCTTCTTATGTATCTTTGACCTTCAATTTAATCTAAGTGATAATTTATTGCAACTTATTAGATAATGATTATATTATCTCACCGGGGGCACCAAGGGAAAACAGACAAGTGAGTTTAACTTTGAAAATTATGAATATAAATGGCCTTGGGCCAAAACAAGATAGAATGTAAAGTGTGACCAATTTCAAATTCGTCGTAAATTAAATGTTGCGTCACTGTGTCACTGTTGTCATGATGCTCAGGGTGACAAATGGATGTAATGGTCTTTTCTGTTGAGTGCAAGTGTTCTAACAGTGTTAACCAATGGGATTTTCCAACTTATTCAGTCTTATAAAAGCTTACAATATGATGCATTTACTTCCAAAGAGTTTTAATGTATTTGAGCTGAAATGTATTCATAGAAAATTGTGAAAAATATCAAAAAGTAGTAAGATGAATTTCAATCGCTCAGTAATGAGTGAAAGTATAATGTCTCTCTTCACTTTAAAGGGATAGGCACCTGAAAATAAAAGTTCTGTCATCATTTACTCACCAACTTGACAGATGCTGATCCCCACTGACTTCCATAGTATGGGGACCAGAAACTGTTTGGTTATACACATTCTTCAAAATATCTTCTTTTGTGTTCAGTAGAAGAAGGAAATTCATACAGGATTGTAACAACTCGAGCATGATTAAATATGACAGAATTCTTAATTTGACAGAATTCATTTTTGGGTGAACTATCCCTTTAAAGGAGAAGTATGTAATTTCTGCACCCCTAACCACACCAGAAATGCAGAAATAACTCTTTTGTTGTTGTTGTTATAAAGCTAGGAATCTAAGGATAGAGTCTGTACAAGCAGCACAAGCCTCACCCAGAACGATGGCCAACATCTGTGTGGCTTTCTTTTCCTTGGAGTGCATACTTCTACAGCGGACCTGACTGGGACACACCATGGTGTGAGCGGGCCGTGGAGGATGCAGGGTGGTGTGTGTGCGTCCGTTTGACAACTTCTTCACCTCACAGCTCCTAACTGTCACCTGCTCCTCGTCCCCACCCTCCTTTTCCTCACGGTTTGCATCTTGCTCTGTGCGAGCGAAGGACGCCTGGCTGATGCTGCAGTAGTTCAGTGTAATCACAGGAGGCATCAGCGAGTTCTCGGCAGGGGCGGTTTGAGGCCGCTTACGCCACGGGCAGATGGCGAGGAGCCGCGGACGGATCACCTGCTCCTTGGTTTCCTGAACAGATAGGGAAATGAAATGCAAGCATGCAAACTTCAAGGTGCGCTGCATATCTTTATTCCTGCAAGCATGTCTGTTCTATAATTAATTAGCACAAGAGGTATGCTGTCCTCATTTCCTCGAATAGAATGATATCTTCTCAAGGACTACTGAGTATTTTTGTTGCAATATGAAGCTGATTTCACACCGCTTACACATTGGACTAGTTTTGGATTGCTTTCTTGACTTTGCAACTCCATAAGAAAGGGCACTGAACCAGTAACCCTCTGGCTACTAACTACACATTTGCTGCTTTTAAAGCCACATCTTATTAAAACCTCTCATGTATAATTTCCTAGGTTAATATAACTTGCCATTGAATATAAAGTCGTTTTGAGAAATACACTATATTATGGAAAATTTGACTTTTTAAAAGTTATATAAAAGGCTTAGTGGATAGCGGATTGTCTTTCTAACATCTTAAAATAAAGAAGGGAAAAACCCTTAAAAATATTAAAACCTCTTTAAAACAAGACAAATGGACTCTAGATATTAAAGCTTTTTTATTATTTTAATATATATCTTAAATTTGGTTTAATAGATTTTTCTTTCCCTAAAAATAAAACGCTTTTTTCTTGTTTTAAGCATATATGAAATCAAATTTTGTCACTTTTAGACATTTTTCTGAATATCAATATAAACTATGATATTTTGTATAGTTACTTTATATTTGATATATAATAAACCTTTGTTTCTATAATGTACTCTATCATTCAAAAGTTTAGGGTCATTATGATTAAATTAATCATTTTATTCAGCAAAATTAAATTGATCACAAATATCAGTGAAAACATTTATGTTTAAAAAGAGTTCTATTTCAAATAAATTCAAATAGGTTTCCACTAAAGTATTAAGCAGTACATTTAAGTACCAAATCAGCATTTTCTGATGCATCATGTGACAACTAAGAATAGAGTAATAGCTGCTGAAAATTCAACTTTGCCATCACATAGATATAAAATACCTTACCAACCTTAAACACCTTTTGCACAAATGCAAATATCTATTTAGTGCAAATATCACATTGCATCTCCTCTTTTTGCCAATTAACCAGTATGTTCCCTTTTCACGTCACAGCTCTGATCCCAAGGTCTCAACTGACATCTGCATTGAACACATTTTCCGTGGCTCCCTCCAAAGCTTGCGAGTCTTAACTTTGACGTGCCTCCTGTGGAAACATTTATGACAAACAGAGTGTGCAAGTTGGGGGCCATACGTCAGAGCCGCAAATGTTCAGTTCACAGCTTCCAGCCGCAGGGATAAGTCTGTGGAGGCACGGCAACAGAAACGCACTCGCTATGCTAAAACAGGAGGGAGAATGCTGCCAGCAATCTCAAAATACCTTGTAAGATGTCTTCACAGGCTCTGTTGCTCTGAGAAGGCTCATTTCATGCAAGATTAGAGTAGTCACACATTTCTATACACACAATGGTATACGTACATTTATCACATTGATCCTGATGGGGGAAAGGTCTTGTTTCTCTTTGTGAGAGTCGTCTTGTAAACACGTCTCCTGCGGAGAAATGTTAAAGAGTCAGCGGGTGGAAAACAAAGGCAATACGAAAGCATGTAAAACTAATTTGGGGAGCAGAAAAAAGGAGAAAAAGACAGGAAAAGATGCCAGAATCAAGGCAGGGAAATTGAAGTAGGCAGCTACTGAAAAAAATCAGACTTTCAATGGATGCCAATAGTGTCGTTTTACTGAAGCCCAATATATGACTGGAATGGATCATCTACCTGACTTAAATAGAGTTATCATTAAGAACCTTAATAACCTTAATTGAACAGAATTAACATTTATCAAGCAAATCTGTGTCTCCATCATCTGTTATGCCTCTAAGGCTCCAGTTGTTCTCCATCCACACATCCTAAGACAGATACTGAAACTCAGCGCACCCCAAACAGTGTTGTTATATTATTTAAAAACTTTAGTTTTAGTTATTTTACTAGATGCTTTTTGTCATTTGTATTAATTGTATTTGTCACAGCAATTTTACTTAAACCTATTTTAGTTATTTGCCTACGCAACATTTTTAAGATTGAAAGTTTTTGTCTAATATTTTATTTCAGCTTTATTTTAGTGACTAAATACATTTTTTTGTAGTTTTAGTTAACAATAACAACACTAACCCTAAAACTATTTGAACATTGTTACTGTCCCTTTGTTTTGCGCTAGGCGATATGACCAAAATCATATATCACAATGTGAGTAACTTCACACACACACACACACACACACACACACACACTCACTGGCCACTTTTTTAGGTACACCTTGCTAGTGCCGGGTTGGACCCTCCTTTGCCTTCAGAACTGTCTTAATTCTTCATGCCATAGATTCAACAAGGTGTTGGAAACACTCCTCAGAGATTTTGGTCCTATATTATTGACGTGATAGCATTATGTAGTCTCTGCAGATTTGTCGGCTGCACATCCATGATGCGAATCTCCCGTTCCACCACATCCCAAAAGTGCTCTATTGGATTGAGATCTGGTGACTGTGGAGACCATTTGAGTAAAGTGAACTCATTGTCATGTTCAAGAAACCAGTCTAAGATGATTTGAGCTTTGTGACATGGTGCATTATCCTGCTGGAAGTAGACATCAGAAGATGGGTACACTGTAGTCATAAAGGAATGGACATGGTCAGCAACAATACTCAGGTAGGCTGTGTCGTTTAAACGATGCTCAATTGGTACTAAGAGACCCAAAGTGTGCCAAGAAAATATCCCCCACACCATTACACCACCACCACCAGCCTGAACCATTGAGACAAGGCAGGATGGATCCATGCTTTCATGTTCTTTACGCCAAATTGTGACCCTACCATCTGAATGTCACAGCAGAAATCAAGACTCTTCAGACCAGGCACCGTTTTTCCAATCTTCTATTGTCCAATTTTGGCGAGCCTGTGCGAATTGTGGCCTCCGTTTCCTGTTCTTAGCTGACAGGAGCAGTACACGATGTGGTCTTCTGCTGCTGTAGCCCATCTGCTTCAGGGTTCGACGTATTTTGCACTCAGAGATGGTATTTTGCATACTTTGGTTGTAACGAGTGGTTATTGGAATTACTGTTGCCTTTCTATCATCTCTAACCAGTCTGTCCATTCTCCTCTGACCTCTGACATCAACAAGACATGTTGGTCCACACAACTACCGCTCACTGGATATTTTCTCTTTTTCGGAACATTCTCTGTAAACCCTAGAGATGGTTGTGTTTTTGAAATACTCAGATCAGCCCGTCTGGCACCAACAATCATTCCACGTTCAAAGTCACTTAAATCCCCTTTCTTCCCCATTCTGATGCTCGGTTTGAACTTCAGCAAGTCGTCTTCACCACATCTAGATGCCTAAATGCATTGAGTTGCTGCCTTGGGATTGGCTGATGAGCAGATTAGCAATTTGTGTTACCAAGCAATTGAACAGGTGTACCTAATAAAGTGGCTGGTGAGTGTTTATATATAATGATATATATATATATATTTATTTTTTTTGCTTTAAATAAAAACAATTGTTACCATTGAAAATATCACCAAAAAAAATAAAAAATAATCAATAAGAAATGCTACATACATTGTATAAAGTAATCAAAAGTATAAAAAGGCTACATATTCTTCACTGTATAAATTAAATATGTATCTCTTATTATTAAAGTTACAAAAGTTATTTAGTCAAGAGCAGTGAGAGATTAACATGAATGACAGACAGCAGGAATATTAGACTGCTGTCACTTTAAGAGCTGCCTGGATCCAATTAGTCTCTCATAGCCAGACCTTCAGCCTGACGGTTGAAGGTCTGGAATCCACGGCAGCTTTTATTGGCCAAGGCCCGCCCATGAGGCCATTTGTTGTCAAACAACCAATCTCAGTTTGATTCGTTCAGCATTAATCCCCCTGTGTTAATGTTGCCACAATAACAGACCGGTGTGTAAAACTCTCAGATGCATTTGAAAGATTCTATGCCGCAATATAATATTTCACATACTTTCGAAAATCCAGCGTTTATTTGATCCTGATAAGCGTTCGTTGTCACAGTTATAAACACGACGACTTTCTTCTTTTGTGAAGCCAGAATGTTAAAGAACATGACACACACGTCTCTCGGAAATCCTGTATAATTCAACCAATCCAATGATGACTTCAAAACTCCTGAAGTGTTTCCACTTTTGTGTGCCACATGCATCAGACGTTCAGCCAAACGTTTTCACTTAAGACCTACTGTGTTTACGAGGATACTAGCAAAGATGGGTTTGTTGGATACAAAGAAGTGCGTGTATTCAACAGTTCAAGGCCATATAAAGTGGCAAAAAAACTCAGTTTAACATTACCACGCTCTATGAGTACTCTATGAGCAATCTATGAGGACTGTGCACACGCGCCTCTCTGAAAGCGCTCAGAAACAGTCTCTCAGCGACGCATATAGCAAAATGAGTACTTTCACTGCTAATTGCATTTTAATGGCTTAAAATCACTTGTTTTTAAACTGCAATTCTTAACAACGCGTGCAAACAATAAGTTTATGTGACCACAAAAGCACAGCAGCGTCACGTAAGCACGTATAACTGCAATCTCTACCAGTTAATCATTTCTACCCGTATATCAGCAAACATAATTTTGTCTAAGAAATCTAGGGACATTTTTTATCAGACCCCATAGATTTTTTTGAAATAACAAAAAAATATATATTTTTAAATATCTTCTTTTGTGTCTCACAGAAAAAAAAAAGTCACACAAGTTTGGAATGACATGAAGGTGAGTAAATGATGACAGTTTTTATTTGTGAGTAAACTATTTCTTTAATAAAAACCCCAAAGCTGATTATTTCATTTAAACTATGAACAGATCAATTTACAGCTCATATATGAGAATTTGTGCTTGGACTTCATTTTCTTTATTCAAATTAGATAGAATAGGAAAACAAGCCTTTTTAACAGGAAGAAAAATTATTCAGGGCAGCCTACAAAGCCTTTTCTCCATATCAAATTTTGCTCCAGTTAGCTGGAACTAAATCTTGCAATAAATTCCTAGGGCACGTAGCCGAATGGCTTTTCTGGAACATTTCCAAAGACCTGCCCGTGCATCTCACTTTCACAGGAAGGCAATGATACAAAGGCTCTATCCACTGATAGGGAGAGTTGCTTCACTGACTAAAACAACCAAGTAATGTTTCCCAACAAAGACAGACTGTATTCCAAGCTTCTTTGAATTTAAGGGAAATGTAATACTGAGTTTCGATCCAAGATTGCCTGCTAATGATTCAAGTTGGAGCTTAGATGTGTTTCTAATCTATACTTACCACCGGTAACTGATATTTCTAGTCATTATGCACAGTTATTGGTGGATTGCGTGTGTTTTCAGTAGAGTAGAGAATCTAAAACAGTTTGAGGAGATCTTGTGTGGAGGTGAAATGTGAGAATATTAACTCTTACCGCAGATGGTGGTAGAGATGCTGGCTGAACTTTGCCACTGCCTTGACGGAAGGTGATTCTCTTCCGTCTCCTTCTGAGAAAGATGTAGATGCGCACATAGACCAGAAGGGTCACTATGAACGGCAAGTAAAACGACACCACAGAGGAGTAGATAACAAAAACGGGATTTGAAATCGAGCACACTGCAGGGTCATCTGCAAAAACAAACACACAACATATTTGTCATACTTTACATTTTCTCCGGTGTTGTGATTCTTTTGTTTGCTTTAATAACACCAGTATAATATTCCATTGTCTTAAAGTAATTAAGATAGAAAATCACAGATATGAGGTAGTAAGTCAGTGTGGATGTATGTAATGATGTCAGCTGTGTTGGAAGTATAATCAATTCTCTTATCAGCAGTAATCTGCGATGTATAAAATTGTTTCTGCGGCAGCATAATTAGAGCCGCAAAGTCCTTCTCTCCCATCTGCAGTACATGCAGCCTAAGCAGAACAAATTGCATGCAAATCTAAGAGGCTTGTGTGTGTGAGAGAGAGAGAGGTGACATTCATTATATCTCACCGTGAAACTAATTAACTGATTACTCTAATTAAATGGATGGTTAATTTCTTCGCAAACTAATTTATCGACATCTGATGGAAGCTCACTGAAAGCTATAGCTATAAAATTAGCCCTCAAGATAAACACTAGTGCTTTATTGTATTTTGTAACTACATGGTTGAAGAAGCTATACTAGATTAGTTAACTATACATCATGTAAAGTAGTTGCTTTACAGTCGATCTACCTTTTGATTAGATATACTACATACTCCTAAAGACAAGTTGCTAAATACATTAAAGCGTAAAATCTCCATGTACTTAAAATTGAAATGTATTGGTTTTTAGTCAGTAGATATTACTAAAAACCAATAAACTCAAGGTTTTATTTATGTTTTTGAGAGAAGTCTTTTATGTTCACTAACAGTGCATGACATATAACGTGAGTTATGTAATCAGGTTACTTTTTCAAGTAACTAGTTACGTAACGCATTACTTTTTAATTTACTGGAAAATATCTTATAAAATATTTTTTTCTGAAAAGTGTTGAACTTTCTTTTCCTACATTCTACTGTACAGACGCATTTCCTTCAGCCTGAGGCTTATTAATTGAATTGCATATTTGGGAGTAATGCAATATTGAAATGCATTACTTTTAAAAGTAACTTTCCCCAACACTCACTAAGGCTGAATCTATTTGATCAAAATAAAATAAAAACAGTAAAATTGTGACCTATTGTAATAATTTAAATAACTGTACTTTGGTCAGTGTTGTTCAGTAGCTTTAAATATTATATGCTAGTATATAAATAATAATTATTGCAATGTATAAATAATAATAAAAAACAAAAAGTTGACTAAATTAACCGTTTGCATGTAGCTTATGCATTTGAAGTTTGTAGTCTCTCTTTTATAAGAAAATTGACAAAAATGCTGATGGCTCCCAATGACTTCAATGCCACGGTCTGAAATGAATCCTGCTATTAAAGCCTTGCTGCTTTTACATGTTATTCCCCAACACTGATTCTAAAACATCTCTTGATTAAATTTGTCACTCTTATTTCTAAATCCATTTGTTATTATAGGCATTTACGAGATTTCATGGCAGCACTTCAACAGGAAGCGATGATTTCACACCAATGGACAACAGTGGTTCTCAACAGCTTTTGCTTTAGGAAGCAGATTGTATTGGGCATACTAACTATGCATGGTCATATGGTTATTTGCATGCATTTGAATTTTACTTAGCATTATTTTTCCCTGTATAAGAACAGCTATGACCCGTTTTTGAGTCAAACCCCACCAGTTGAGCTGGAGAAACACTATACAGAAACTCACCTGTAGTGTTGAATCCAAACAGAAGGGGGCAGGAGACTGCAAAAGCAAGGACCCAAACTGTTGCAATCATGACTGAAACCCTTTTGGGGGAGCTGTGAGTGGTGTTGTATAGCACTGGCATCACCACAGCCATATACCTTTACAGACACAAGAATTAATCTCAGAAGACATGGGACTACTGATAAGAAAAAAGGTCACAGTCACTGAAGCATTAAAAGTATGAGTTAGGAGATTAAACAACATTTTAAATGACCCCGCAAAGTCATTTTTGAATACCACCATTCGTTCTGATATGAAAACAGATCAAACTCAATTTCAGATAAGCTTTCACTACAAAGAAAATATCTGTTAAAAAGAAAATATCTGATTAAAAATGAATAAGTCTCATGTATGCCAGGACATCAAAGAGAATTTGCAACATCTATACACAAAGAGGATTAATTATGCTCTACCCTTTCAAAAATATTATGCACAAATGCAATTGTATTAGCTTTTCGTGAGCGGTTTTTATATCTGCAGCACACTGCACTTACACGTACAGAATATCACAGAGGAAAGAGAGGAGAACCAGGCCAGTCGGAAAGGCATAATCAACCTAAATATGTTTTTTTCTCTCCCACCGGCGGAATATTTCCCTGCACTCTCATACGTTTTTGTCTTTTCTACTGAATCGTTTTCTCTCAGCCCTTCTGTTTTGTCCTTTATTATCAGCATCTCATCCTTGCCCTCCTCCAACTAATTAAACTTCTATATGTTTTCACACTCATGCCATGCAATCAAAATTAAAACAAGCACCCCTCCCAGCTCTATGTATGAAGGTGATAATGATGCACCTGTCACTTGCTGATGCCATATGAAAGGAATATTTTGGGTTCAGTAAAGCTCATTCAACAGCATTTTTGACATGTTGATTACCCCCAAAAATTAGTTTTAAATAACCAAGCAAAAAATCGAGCTTACAGTAAAAGTGAATTTTTGAAGGCAAAATCCAGTAATTTCAGCAGGATTCCATGTGAACGAAGATGTCATGTGAATGTGAAAGTTTTCCCCACGCAGATTTCGCATTGGGTTCAGTTGGTCATGAAAATTTGCAACCCTGACCAACACAAAGCTGTTTGATTTTGAACGAGTTTGATTAGATTTTTGTTTCATTTTTTCTAAAGTGATTATACCATTAGACATTTTTAAATTTAAAAGCAGAAATGTGAAGCTTATAATTTTACATTATAACCTATATGTACATGTAAAACTTGTGTATTATTTGAGCTTACATCATTTTTTAATTATTTGTTGTTTAAGTTATTTGTTACTGTTATGGTAACAAAGAAATAGAATTAGAAATAACTTTATAAAGAAAAGGTTGTTTTTTTACACTCATGTTAATACGCATATTTGTATACCTTTTTTGGCTTTTACTGTTTACTGATTGGCCCCAATTAATGCCATTTTAAGTGTCTAACGGTTCAAGATTTATAAATTCTGTGGTAACAAAAAATATGCCGCAAATGCACACTGAGCTTATTTTGCACTCGGAAAAAGCTTCCAAAAAGGGGCTTTCACAATGATGCCAAGAACCATTTTTGGTTGCCCAAAAACTTTTAGTGAACTGTTCTTAAAAGAACCATTATTTTCTTAGTATGAAGAACTTTTTTTTTTTACTATAAAGAATCTTTTGTGCATGGATGTTCAAGGTTCTTCATGGAACCAGTGATGCCAATGAAGAACCTTTAGACATAAAGGTTGTGTGTAGTAAACCCAGAATAATCCATTCCTAAAAACAGAAACACAAGCACACAATGTTTTAACTCCCTACCTGTCGATGCTGATGGCACACAGGTTGAGTATGCTTGCAGTGCACATCATCACATCCAGGGTCACAAAAACATTGCAATACAAGCGACTGAAGAGCCAAGCTCCACCAACCACCTGCACAGGTACAACAGGGGCATATTAAAGGCCTAAATGCACAAAAAAATTGAAAGGAAAAGGCTGAAGTATGTCCAACTGAGCAACTTATTTTTAACCACACTGCCTCACCTATATGGTTTCTTCACTGTAAGAAAGTAGATTACTCTTTTTGAGAGTCCCACATTTTATCTCACACTCGTTTTGCATATAATGAATGCCCCACGGGCAAACAGACCCTAGTCCATCTCTCAGAGGGCCTACAACAATAACGGCCATTCAAATGGCAAGGGAGGTGTAATAAGGCTCCGGCAGAGATGAATGAACTGCATGCTCCAGAATCAGACTGCTTCGTGTAGTGCATCATGACAGGAAGATCTTCTTTTCTCCTTTCCTGACATTAATCAAGAGCAGCACAATGCCTCCTGCAGCCATTCAAGATATGTGCAAACTAATTTAACCAAGTAGGAAGGCTGTCTCTAAATGTAGGTGTTTAACATTTACCACCAAAACCAGGGAATAAATTTGATATTAGACAGTACAAATTATATTGTATCTATAACTTAATGCATTCAGGGGATTAGGATGTTACATAATATTTTAAGATTTTTAACCAGGTGCAATGTAACATTTGCCAATTAATTTAAAATTTGATGTTAAAATCTTTTCAGACTAGGGTCAAAACATTTTACCATATAAATCAAGTGCTCTATGAATTGTAGCTCTGAAGACTGCTGCTTTTCATTGATGGAAGGAATAATTGAATAATTAACCAATGTGAATGGTATTATTATGTGAACCATTGTCTGCTGCTCTCCTGTCTATAAGCTTTCAAATTGAGTGCTGCAGGGATGATGTCAAACCCTCAGAAGAAGAATTTGACATAGATTCCATCAATATTCTCCTATATGGGCTTTTAGGGGTTTTACAGTTTATGGGTAAAATAAGGTCTGTGGTAAACATTCCTTGATGGTACTTAAATGTTTTGTGTTACAGCGTAAAGGCACACACTCACACCCTGAACATTCTTACACTCAACCATAACAGCTTCAGAATTCACGTTTTTACCATTAACCCACCATTACCCCATCTCTTTTAGAGACTACCGACGGTTTCCCATCGTCATTTCATTGCAAAAACACTTGAACGAGCTGTGCTCAACCAAGTTTCTGCCTTTCTCACACAGAACAACCATAACATAAAATGTAATTAAAAACGCATAGAATAAACATAAAATAAAATGCATAAAATTCAAGGCCTTAGTGTTTGCCTACAAAACCACTACTGGCTCTGCACCCCTTTACCTAAATTCATAACTTCAGACTTATGTCCTCTAGAAGCTGACAAGTGAACGTCATTTTATTGTGCCATCCCAAAGAGGCACAAAATCACTTTAACGGACTTTTACATGAAATGTTTCCATCTGGTGGAATGACCTCCTCAACTCAATCTGAGCAGCTGAGTCCTTACCCATCTTCAAGAATCAGCTAAAAACACATCTCTTCTTCATCTTTATTTGACCCTCTAACTCTAGCACTCTCTATTCTAATTCTATATCACCTTCTCTATTCTTTTGGTGGGTGGGTGTAATTTACATTGTTGAGCAAAATGTTGAAGTATCTTCAAAGTGCGACGTATACCATAGACCTTATTCATAAATTGAAAACCCCATTATATTACCCCATAGGAAAATCTCAAGGGAATTAGTCTTCTGGGTTTTGACGTCATCCCTGCAGCACTCTATAATATTGCTTTTACTGGTTATTGTTGATTTAAGTCTGGTTTGTTATGTCAGAAGAAATGATTGGAAGTCTTAACTGATTACAGCACAGAATTGTGGATCCTTGAGACATGAAGTGTTTGTTTTTGCATTGCACATGCAGATTTTGCATCAGTTTCAGTTGGTCATGTGAATTTGTCAAGTTGACCAACAAAAAGCGGTTTTGTGTGAAAGCGGCTTCTGTGTTAGTTGTGATTTATAAACTATTGACAATAGACCTTGGACTTTTTCATTAATGTGACTTTACCATGACACACGTTGGTTAAAATTGGTCACATGAATTCACTGCATTGAGCAACAGAAAGCTGATTAGTTTGACAGTGATTACATCAGTGGTTGTGTATAAGCTGAGGGAATAATCAATAGCTATCATCTAAAAACTGTCCTTGCTTCCTGTGTCATATGCAGCATCTGAAAGCCTGATTCAGTCCAAAGAATCGGTTAAACGGCTCTCTATTTCATATGCAAATTTGGGAGTCACTCATCGTAAATGGTCATATCTCATATAGTGCTACAAAGTCCAATTAATTCTAGTTAATCGGTTTGTTTGGACAGGTTCATGTAAATTAACAAATAAAAAAATTCACCAATTTGAGTTCCTGTATATGTTTTTGTCGACCTGCTTTTGTAAATTAGGATGCGTTTGATGTATTAAGTATAAATGTGCCTGTTCAAGACTGACACTATTCCAAATCACCCAAACTGTCGCCCAAAGAGTTTTTTTTGCAATGATGCCATAGAAGAACCATTTATGGTTCCCAAAGAATCTTTTAGTCCATTTTTAACTTATAGTTCAAAGAATGTTTTAATAATCTAAGGCCCTTTAAAGATGCTTTTGTCCAAAGGAAAGTTTTTATGAATCTTAAAATCTCTTCATGGAACTGTCAATGCCAAATAAAGGACCTTTATTTTTAAGACTGTGTAGTAATAGTTGTCCACACAGAAATGCTCTGAACTACCTGTATATGCTACAGTAAGTTCTTGTGTACTCACTTCCAAATAGACCGCCCAGGGCATGACCAGTGAGGCAACCAAGAGATCAGCCACAGCCAAGCTGACCACCAGGTAGTTGGTGGTGGTCTGGAGAGCTTTCTCTCGAAGCACAGCAATACACACCAGAACGTTCCCAAACACAATAGCCAGGATGAGTAGGGAATAGAACATAGCATAGTAATTCCTCTTCACTTCTTCAATGCCTGATATCAGGCTGTAGTTTCCCTCAGGAGTGAGAGAATGCTCTGAGTCATTCCACTGCCATTCACTGCTGCTAAACATTGCCATGAGTGAGGAAGATCTGGGGAGAGAGAAGAGTTTTTGACTTTGAGGATCAAAACAGAGACATCTGAGGACAGACGTTTTGACAACACATATATTGTAACATTTCTAGTTTGTCTGAAACCTTGTGTTTTTATGCAGACGTCCCTGGATTTAATATTCTGCAAAGAGACTTGGAAATAAATTGACTGCTTGAGATGTGACAAGTGACAATGTTTTCTGATTGACAGTGTAGCTTTTATATCTTTTAAAAATCTATTCAGCAATAAAAAAATAAGGTATCATAAAATCTATTTTGGTGATGCATGCTTGATTTTCCACATCAGAATATGTGATGCATACCTGTCTCTTCCAGTCCATTTTATGCAACCATTTACATTTGGTTTGTAATAAATGAATAAATAAATACATTAAGGCTAATAATGCACATATTGATTCAAGTAAAAACAAACATGTTTTAATAATGTCAGATGCATACAGCTCCAATAAACACATTATAATTACATTAATCTCAAAGTTTAATTAAATAACAAAAATCTTTATCATGGATGATGATAACTGATGTTCTAAAATGCACTGCAGATCAATTTGTATTTCCCATTGCTGATATAAAGTCACCTAATGATGCAAAAAATAAATAAACAAATGCTGATGATAAGCTGCATTTAACCAGTCTATTCTGGACAGCATCGATTATCATTCTGTGTTTCATTCAACAGCACAATTTACAATAATGTGTCTACCTGTTAAGCTTCTCCGGCGTAGAACCGAGACATAATCACATCTGAGCGCACTTTCTCTGAGATGAAAGTTACCGGTCCAGTCGCTCTTGGCGCGAGCCGTTGGTGCTCCATCCTTAGCGCGCGCCGGGTGAGCACAGCATATGTGAAACTTACTAATGCAGGGCTCCAAAAATACTTCCACACGATGATTTTGTGCATTGAATAACTCCGTGTAGGCAGTACCCAAATGGTTTCGCACAGAGCTTGATTCGCTCGGGTGGTTACAGCATGAGATGAGCTCCCGTCTCCAAGAGGTCCTTTACGCACGACGCATATTAGTTCTCATTAGTTCAGTGCTTGATGGTAGTTCGAATAAATATGGAAGTAAATCCAAGTAGACTATAGAATAAAATAACGTCTCAAAAAACCCAATTATAAATCATGTCATAGCTCTAAAGGTATTCGCGCTCCGCTGACGTTTGTTTCACTCTCAGGCTGTGATCACTAACGACTGTCTGAAAATGACTGTTACCTGTGACAGACCCAGTGGACCTGTTAACAGTACTATAGCCACAAGTTGACCTGATAATAGCACGTTAAAAGGCATGTCTCATTGAGAATGAAATGCGTAATATTGGGGGTATTGGACCGGGGCTAGTTGTCACGCCTTTTACGATGGTCATATTTCTTTATTTATTATCGAAAGCCAGTTTCTATATAGGCACACTTTTAAAGTGTCTTGGCTAATAAACATTTCCACCGTTATTGCCCAGGAAAAATTATACTGTTCAGTGAACACATACTACATCCGGTAGCGGGGCATGTTGTCATCCAATATGGGGTAATTTGTCACAATAGAAGCTGCCATAAACCTAGGTCATAGAAATACAGAATGGCTATGAAAATATATATTAAAATGTATTAATCTCAAAATAAAGTCTTTGTCACCATGCAATTAACCTGTCTGCATACAAAATGACACATAATGTACAAAATACAAAATAAACTGAATAGAAATACAGAAATAATGTAATTGAATAAATAGAAGTAAAATGTTAAAGGTTATGTAAAAATAACATTTAAATGTTATACACATGATATATCTCATGATATATCGCCCCATACCTGACATTTTTGAAATATATATATGAACAAGGATAATATTCAACTCTTAATTAAAAGTCTTAGTTGACTAAGATTATTTGTATTATTTGTAGTTTTTTGTGAGGCCTAATAGTCCCATTGGTCATCATTAGTGCATTAACTAAAATGAACTGTCAATGAACAATTCTTTTGTTACAGTATTTATTTAGGCTGTCCTTTGTTAACATTAGTTAATTGTTGGTTCATTTCTTCCCAAGTCAATTAAATAATGATGACAGATACAACATTTGATTTGAAGAATGTAGGCTATTAGTTATGAAATTAAGATGAAGATGCTTTGTTTCCAATCTAAGTTTATGTTAAGTAATGTGGTTAACTAATGTTTTTTCAACAAGTTTTTACAACATGCAAATCCCCTATCTAGGAAACTCATTTGTGTAATTGGATTTGAGATACATTGCCTTGTGACAAATTGCCTCAGTCTCTCTCATACTGTTGAGATATGAGGTCAGAAAATCAGAAACAAGAGCAAATGAGGGACACTGGAGTGGAATATTAATTTGGAATAGGGAGAAAAAATGACAGCAAATAAACACCCGGGCATATTTAGGTCCCCTGTGGCAAACAAAGAAATGAGTTTGGGATTTTTTATTTTACAAACCAGCTCAGAGGTGTGGACCCCATTATGGCTGGGGTGAAAGTGACACGTTCACATTTATCATAGTCTGTTCTCATCACTCAGGGAAGTACAAGGCCCAGGCCCAGGCCCAGACGAGACCGTGACCACGTGCTTACATCTGATGACTATATACTCGTGATTCCACAGTAACAGCGCTTTATAAATAGACACTTGAATAATTATCTCCAAGATGGATGAAGGAAGGTCTGTTGATTTGATTGCAGTCCAATGAAAAATGTGCCAGTATCTGTCTGACAGCTATTTAATAAGGTGCATCCGACCCAGTGCCGATCCTAGACTTTTGGTGACCTTACGCAAAACTGTGTCGCCGGCGGCGGGGGCTTGGGGTGAAAGAATGGGGTGAAAGAAAAGATGAAACGCATTTGTTGCTCTCTATCTCGAATCTCGCTCACGGAAAGCGCTCGAGAAACAATATCTCCTCCGCGGTTCGGTTTTTTTGTGTCTCATGCAAGAGACTGTACGACGTTCACGTTACATGATTTGACTGACTTTTACATTGAGAGGGTGACAGCGCACGGCATTAAAATAATTGATCATTCATGTTTTCATAACCACTGGCCAGCTTCAAAAACGAAACTAAATGAAAATATCTCTGAGAGCAAGGGTGCCCCCTGGTGTCTCGGGGCAGCTTGTGTATTCTGTGTATAGTGAGGATCGGCTCTGATCCGAACACATCCAAACAGCCAGCAGTGAAATGAGCATCCGAGCACCTGTGACCGTGAACCGCTGCTTGCTGGCCGTAACACGCTCCTTTATTTCGCCTGATTGCATTACTGCCACCTAGTGGTAATAGTGCAATGAAGAGGACCAACTAAAGGTGCACAGACGAATTAATCACTGGCCTGAGCCTTTGTAAGAAATATAATTTAATGAAACACATTTGTAACCACATAATCACATTGGTTTTTACAGCTTTTTAGTGCTTTTTAAATCTATTTTATTTTATTTACTAGGCTATTTAGTTAATATGAATGAACAATTATTTGAAGCATTTATCTGAAATATATTATATTTAGATTAATATAATAATAATGGATGAGTCATTAAAACAATCTCAATAATACACTAATCTTTGCAACTGTAAAAATTGAAAATATTATGTTTTAACTGTCAAAATGTAATTTTATCTTCTATTTCCAGATTGTCCAAATACATTTTTACTGATAATTGTTTATAAAATTATTTGAATTATGCACATTTGTAAATATGCATTTATAATCACATTTTTACAGTCCAATAGTTTGATTAATTTGATTCAATCTGAAGGAGCAATTTTTTAAGTATTTATCTGAAATTGATTTGCTCCATGATCTATTTTCTGATAATCGGCTTAATTAAATAATAATAATAATAATAATAATTGATGTCATTATAATATTTTAAAAGCAACTCGAATACACAAAGTCATTCAGATCTATATAGCTGTAAGTAGCAAAATATGAAAAAAATAATCAGTTTCATCTGTCAAAATGTCCTAATTTCCAAATTAATGGTCCAGTGAAGAATTAAGCAATGCAGAGAGCCTTTTAAAAATATTTTAATAAAGCAGATTTGTAAATATATATTCACATTTGTTTTTTACAGTCCAGAAATAGTTTGATTCGTCTGGTTCAATGAGAAGGAGCAATTTTTCAAGTATTTATCTGAAAATAGCCTTGCTTGATGTATTTTCTGATATTCGCTTTATTATAATCTATCACAACAATAATTGCTGAGTTATAAAATTACATCAATAATGATTCTAATACACTAATGAATTAATAAGCACGCCTTAATGCAATATGATTCATATAATATTTGATGAGTCATAGATGACTCAGATCTTTGTAAACAGCAAAATGAGCAACTTCCAGATTAATGGTCCAGCTGCAGCGGCATGAAGTTCATTTAAAATTCAGCTCGATTCGTCCTGTTACTTCTTCTCACGCTCTTCCCAATCAATGTATCCGCCTGCATAATGCCGTGCCCTGAAAAAGACAAAGAAAACAAGGAATATTTAATTAATTGGATCATCCACATGTTATGAGTTCTTATAATGAGATCAGTGTGTATGTTTTCAATAGCCTACTTAGAGAATCCCAGACGATGAGCGATTTCAAGAGCAGTCAAACTCCTTTTCCCGCTTCGGCAATGGAAAACTATGTCCTCGTCTTCCTTTTTAGGAGCTTTCACCCCAAACTGCTGTTGAAACTGTTGTGGTGGGAGCTTCAGTGACTCCTCAAGCTGTCCCACTGAGAGATACATAAAGACTGAGAGTGAGTGTGCATACTGAAACAAGAAACGCTGATTCTTTACTTCAGTAGACTTACAAGGAATGTTGACGGAATCAGGAATCCGGCCAGCCTGGAATTCATCTGGATTCCTGACATCAAAAAGCTGCACGCTGTGATTGGCCAGCATAGCCTTGAGCTGCTCGTATGTCACAACTGACACTGAAAATGTGAAAAATCAATCAAAACGAGTTGATATAGAGTTGATATTCTAATTATAGCCAGCTAATGTTCATTAATTAATATCAGTAAAAATCATGCAACATAAAAATTTACAAAACTAAACATTTGACAAAAAATCCTGCTAATCATGGTTAGTAGACATATAAAGGCTGTGTGTTTGGTTAGTGGGGTACAAAAGACAAGTCAAACAATTGTTTTGCTATAATAAGCAGAAAATAAACCAGAACAAAACAATTGCTACATGGTTTAGTCAGGACAATTGATTGACCACACTTTAAAGCATAAAGCAATCAATAAATAATCATTGACTAAAAATTCATTCATTCACTTAAAAGAGTGCATACTTTGAAACCTTATTTATCAAGTAGAGATGATTAGAAACTGGACCAGAGTCCAGAGTTCTTATATAGCCTTATAAATGGCCCTTAATACTTGACATCACAGGCGTCACTAGTCTCTTTATCTTGTGTAGGTTAATAAATGTTTCCTTTCAATATACTGTAAAGATTTTGGACTTGATTTATAAATAAAATGACAAAAACATAAAAAAATAATTAAATAATGAATAAATACGTCAATATGATCAACATTAGTATTTCTTAATTATAGTATACATATTATTAATAATATTACTTTACCCCATCTCTCCTCTAAATTAAACAACAAGTCAAATCAATGTGACCCTTTCTGTGAAAACCCAGCTAAAGTCATTTTTTATGGTTTGCTTTTTTATTTTTTTTAAATCATCCTTCATATGCAAGAACATTCTGTGAAAATGTAACCTAAGGTCATGTCAAAGATTAAAATGATTGTGATATTAATGGTAGAAATCAAACTTTGATGCTTGTTATTTCATAATTCGATTTTGAGTCTTTAGCATGGATTTCACAGAGAGGGTCACACATGACAATGAATGAATTCACTTAAAAGATAGCATACTTTGATGTGTGTTTGTGTGAATATCATGGTAATTTATTAAGTAGAGATAATTGGGGATTGGACCAAAGTCCAAAGTTCCCTAATAAATGACCCTTTACCTGACAAAGCAGACTTTACTGAAATATGTCTCATATATGTTAATAAATGGGTCCTTACATGAAATGAAACAGCTTTTTGACTGATATTTTAAGTAAAATATTTGACTAACATTTATAAATAATATGCAAAATAAATACAATGACAATGAATGAATTACTAAATAAGTCAATTCATAAAAAGCCAGTAAATACATAAATGCATACACACACAAATAATAAATAAATAGTCAGTAAAATAAATATATTAATGAATTCACTTGAAAGATTGCATACTTAGATGCGTGTTTTCGTGAATATTGTGGTTAATTAAACTAACTGGGAATTGGAATAAAAAATCAAAAGTTCCTGAAATAAATCACGCTTTACCTGACATCGCAGACTTCACTGAAATACGGTCTCTAAAAGGTATAATGTCTTGCTAAAGATGATCAGTTTTATCTGCAATAGTTAAATCCACTTATTTTGAGAGGATAGGTGCGTCTTCTACCTGGATCAGGTGCACTGTGATTGACGGCTGAAGTCTTCAGTCCACATCCTGAGATACCTCTACCATAATAAACTGGTTTATTACGTGCCAACACGCACACACGACGTAAAACCTGAAAAGATGCCATCACTGCAGTCACAATGACACTGCTAATGAAAGTCTGTATGTCTGTTACCTGCTTTACTGGTGGAGACAAGATAGATTATCTGCTGCCCTCTAGCGACATGTAAAGGATAACTGGAGCATATTTTCAGGAAGGATGAGACAAAATGAGGGTATTTTTTTTACCTTGTAATTAAACAGGCCTATATGATGTTATGTCTACAATCTGCGTTAAGAGATTCGTGAGATAAAACAACAATAGTAGTGTTGCGCATCACATTATCTAATACAGGTTGCCAGATCCCTATTATTGTTGACTGTTAGTTTTCCAAAAATGTGTGATATAAAAAAATGAATTAGTATACAATTTTACATGGTTAATCTCTGTATTTTACAAAGTCTTTAATATATGTTAAATAATACTTCCTTTAAATATAGTTTTTACTTTATTCTAGAATTAACAAAATCTTTTGTTTAAACTATTAGAATTAAATCAAACCTGTATAGTGTAAAAAGAGAAACATTCAACATATGATACAGTACAGCGAGGAAGACTAAACCTCGTTGCTAAGTGTTGCCAGATCTTGCTGGAATAACACCTGCTCGGAAAAAAATAAGACTTCATAATAATGTGTGTACTGTACACGCACCGACACGCACACTCTCTCTCTCTCTCTCTCTCTCTCTCTCTCTCTCTCTCTCTTTCATTTGTGCATGTATCATTTGAGCAGGGAACTAAAGAAAAATAAACAAGTTTAAATCGAATAATAATAATTGTATACTGTATACAATTACATAACATGCTATGCACTGAGCATATTTGACGGTTGAGATCAGTATTCAGTTAACTTTATTTATTTGATACAGAGGTCATAAAGGACTAGTCAGCCGAAATACTTATGTTGGCCTACATAAGCTCAAAACATCTCTTCACGTCGCGATTATCCATATTTATAATCTCCTTTTTATAAAAGATTAAAAAAACGACTAGGTTTATCATAAGAAGTGGACATGGCAACACGGTTCGTCACACAAAACTGGCAACACCGAGTACTCAGACATGCGCTTCGCACACGATGTCCTCTTCCAGTGCGCATGCGCAGTATCACTGTACCGGCGGAGGCTGAACGATAGCAGCTTAAACGACGCAGGGATAAACGAGACAGTTTTGACAGGTCAGTGCGCCACTGTTGATTATTTGTGTTTGAGTGATTTCATTCTATAAATATGATATTACATTTAAAAGATAAAAATGTTAAAAGCCAGCAGTCGGACAACCTTGTTGGGTGGGTTAGCAGCGGAGCTAACAGAGGCTGCTGCGCAGATCTGGGAGGGGGAGGCGAGTCTGGCGTTAAGACGAGCTTACCAACTAACGTTAACCTGCTCTTCAGTCGATGATCGCTACCATGAGAGGAGCTAAAATGACATTTTATTGACTTGAATCGATCGTCTCCGCTTCACAGGCGCTATGTACGGCTGGATTGGTGTGTTTTTAGGTGGAGATGGTTGGTTGGATGGGTCGCTCCCCTTCACGGCGGGCTGAAGCGCCACTGCCCATGAGAAGCGGGTTCAAGACAGATCCAGTCTGGCTCTGTTTCTTGCTAATATCTTAATATTATTTTTAGTCATTTAAGGAAAAACCTCGCAGGTGAATAGAGTAAAATTATAACCAGTAGATGTCACTGTACTTCCCCAGTTTGGTTAATCACAGTACATTAAATCGACTTTGCATTTCTGAAATATTATGCGCAGCTTAAATATGCATATGTGGCCATGTCTGATTAAATATGCACTAATTTGAATACATTTCCAGAACAATAATCTGAACATTAGATAAAACCAGGTTCAATTTTTTCTTTCATTTTGTTGGCACATTAGGTCACTCAAATTGACAAATAAAGGTTTTTACAATTTTGAATTATTTCATCACACCATAAGTAAAACAAAATGTCAACAGCCGGACAAAAATGAATACACATTTTTTAATTAAATGTTATATAAATCAAGTGAATGATCTATGGACAAACCCCTAGAAAGGAATACAATGGGAACGTTTGGTTTAAGTTCCAACTGAAGTGGAGAGGCATGAGAAAAAATATCAAATTTGTTAGAAAACAGCCTTAAATTAAATACAATTTTTAAATTAATTGAAATCTACAGATGCAAATAGATAAAGTGTAATAATAATAATAATAAAAACTATGTATTTTGCCTGTTTTCTTTCCACTAGTATGAAAAAGTGTTATAGAAGCAAAATATTATTCAAATATTTGTAGTGATTTTCATTATTATACAACAATCTCAGCCACAGAAACATATACAACATTCTTCTTAAATCACATATCTCACACCAAAACACATAACTACAAACAACAAACACATACAACCGCTTTAATAAAAAAAAAGTGTAATGGAAGCAAAATAGCCCAAAATCCCTAAACTTGCATGAAATGAAAATTATCTGTTTTCAAACACATATTCTAGACAGATATTTGGGTGGACAGACTTCTCCCTGGTGATGTACACCACCTCTGCAATGTTCATCTGCCTCCACTTTTAAGTGCAATGCCCACATCTCAAAATCCAATCAATCAACCACCGATGGATAGAACCAAGTCGCCAGCCTACACTTTTTTATTTTCTGACATATACTTCTGTTTTCTAGTTTAGCCCAGCATTTAAGTGACTGACAAGGTCATTTGAGTAGGTTACAGCTCTGATGCATTAGTATTCTGTATTGTTGCTGCTGTCAGATTAGTTATGTCACAAACGATGGACGTGCATGCATATCTGGCATTATGATTGGTGTATGCACGTCCACTGCTGATAGAAACAACTAGTGACATTAAATGATCTTTCAAAGCCTGTCATCTAGCTGAGATCAAGCATCTATTTTAATGAGTCTTGGTGATATCTTGTGCTCATCTTGCTTTGATCATGTCTTTCCAGCAGGCAACATCATGAGTCAGGGGAAGGACAATGCACGTCTCAAAAGCTATAAAAACAAATCGCTCAATACAGATGAGATGAGGAGGAGGAGGGAGGAAGAAGGACTCCAACTTCGCAAACAAAAGAAAGATGAACAAGTAGGAGAATTGGAGATATAAGAGTGGCATTGTGGATCTTTGCTTTGTATCTTGCTATTGTACTCTGATGTTGTTTAGTTTATGTACATGTCTGTGTGTGTATATATATATATATCCAAGGAGAGAAATGCAACATTAGTATTGATATGTGGCACATGTTGGTGTTTGTTGAGAACAGTGAGCTGAGAGTTTGTGTTCTTACAGCTGTTCAAGCGCAGAAATGTGGCCACAGTGGAGGAGGATGGAACACTGGAGGATGATGGGATGTCGGACAGTGGACACCTGGAATCACAGGCCAACAATATGGACCAAATCACGGTGAGAAAGATAAAACAATAGTTAACCATATTGTTGAAAAAATCTATATAGATTATTACTATTTCTGTCTTTCCAACATCACAGGGAAATTTTATTTCTGAGGACATGATACAGATGATCTTCTCCAGCTCCCCAGAACAACAGCTCATAGGAACACAGCGCTTCAGAAAGCTCTTATCTAAAGGTGAAAGACCCCGAAGACTCAAATTCATTCATTTGCATAATCATATTTATGATAAAAGGATGCTAATTCCATCTTTAACCCACTATTAGAGCCTAATCCCCCTATTGATGAGGTTATCGCCACCCCTGGTATCGTGGAGCGATTTGTCGAGTTCCTGAAAAGAAGAGAGAACTGCACGCTACAGGTGAGCCTAGCATGCTGTATCTAAGTGATATTAAAATGAACCACACAGCCTGCAGACATATCCCGTAAGTCAGAGCAGTGAGACAGTGAGTCATCCGGCATGGATCTCTCCCAGCACATGCTCACACTATTGGAATGTGTATATTCTGCAAGTCTCCTCACTATCTTTATTTAATTCCCTCTTGAATAGTGCATTAGTGCATGTTTTTCTGTAGTATGGTGACAGATGTTATGTCTCTGTGCAGTTTGAAGCAGCGTGGGTTCTGACTAACATCGCCTCAGGAACATCCCACCAGACGCGCGTGGTCATCCAGGCTGGGGCGGTGCCCATTTTCATTGAGATGCTCTGCTCGGATTTCGAGGATGTGCAGGAACAGGTGAGCGTCTTGCTGAAAGGGCAAAAATAGATCCCAGATAGGTATAAAAAATTAATAAAATAGGACTAACTTTGTGATTGAAACTGTCTTTTTCCACTGCAGGCGGTGTGGGCTTTAGGCAATATTGCAGGTGACAGCACTGAGTGCAGGGACTATGTCCTGGACTGCAATATTCTACCCTCTTTAGTGCAGTAAGTCATGCAGCCATTTGGTTTAGATCATCTATACTGTTGAGTACCTGTTCTAATGACGTAAAATTCTCATTCTCAGGTTGTTGGCTAAACAAAACCGTCTGACTATGATGAGGAATGCAGTTTGGGCTCTGTCTAACCTGTGCAGGGGGAAAAACCCACCCCCAGATTTTGCCAAGGTAAAAGTCAACCCCTTTTGTTTCCATGCAGTTCAGTACAATTCACTTGTAGAGTGATTTTTACAATATACATTGTTCCAAAGTAGATTTATAGAATTTAAAATTATAAATATACTTCATCACATTACTTTCTAACTTTATTTTTTATCAAATAAATGTAGCCGTGGTAAGCATAAAATTGTTTTTTTGTGTGTGTGTTTTTGGAGTGACAGTGGTTGAGGCTCAAGTTGAGAAATCTAAACCTTGGAGGATGGGGCAACCCACAAACAACAGTTATATTATTGTAGTTTGAGATGTTTGACTAAAGCACTTAAATTATTAACAGCCAGAGGCCTATCTTTACAGTTAGAGCAGCTGAATCCGTTTGACCATTAGCTGTTATTGAACAAAACACTCTTATGTTGCTTTGAATAAAAGCATCTACCAAATTAGTGCATGTAAATGAGGAGAGGAAGATAGATGAAAAGTGCCTGATAAATGACAAGCTAGCACATAAACAGCCATAGTCATTTCTTGCTTCATTCCGCTAGCCACAAACCTCAATGATATTTCTGTGGGTGGCATGCACGTGTCATCATGGTCATGTATGCTCAAGCTAGAACATGTTATTAATAATTATAATTCATTACTTAAGTTAATGTTGCTTTTATAATTTAAAGATAATGTTAATTCATTTTTGTTTACAATACAATGACATTGATTAATGTATAATAAACAAAAGTTACTTAATTTTTTTTTATTAAACCAACATAAATCAACATTAACTTGATTATTAAGTAATTTAATTAAATATAATTAAGTCACAAGATTATACACATCTTGAAACTTAAAGTGAGATCTGAGTTGTATTTGTTTTTAATGCAGGTGTCGCCGTGTCTCAGCGTTCTGTCCTGGCTGCTCTTTGTGAATGATACCGACATTCTGGCTGATGCATGCTGGGCTCTCTCCTATCTGTCTGATGGTCCCAATGAGAAGATCCAGGCTGTTATCGACTCAGGAGTCTGCCGCAGACTAGTGGAGCTGCTGCTGTAAGACATGAAATGCATATACAAAGAATAATGAATAGCTAAAGCCAGTAATTCTAGACCATTATGACTACAAGGCTCCACTTATTGACAATGATGACTGGCCCCATGACTCTTCCAGTCAATTTGCTGGACACCTAAAAATATTTTAGAGCTTTGCATAACTATACAAATTTATTCAAATGCAGTTTAAAATTTCATACATTTTATATAACCTTTCAAGTCTAAAAATATATATTTTTAAATTAGTCTATCTCATATATCTCAAGACTGGAATCCTTGGTTCTTTAAAGAAAACAAATAGTTGAATAAAAATAAGACATTTCTGGATTCTTTAATTGTTTTTAAAGATAATATTTAAGCCATTTTGAGTTTGCTGAGGCCCCCTAGTGGACTCAAGCCCCTCCAGGTTGAGAACCGACTGCTTCTAGTTTGTGTTTTTATGGGTGCTACTTCAAATCCTTAGAATGACAGCAGTTTTCTGAGCTGTTGTTTTCATGTTTCCCAGACATGCAGAATATAAGGTGGTGTCTCCTGCTCTAAGAGCCGTGGGGAACATAGTCACAGGCGATGACCTACAGACTCAGGTAAAACAACTGGACTTTTTTCATCCTCTGCAGTAATGTTGTAGCCATTACATGCTTCGGGTATAACATTATTTGTTTTCTCATGATCAGGTGATTCTTAACTGCTCTGTCCTGCAAAGTCTTCTTCACCTGCTGAGTAGCCCAAAAGAATCCATTAAAAAAGAGGCATGTTGGACCATCTCCAATATCACAGCCGGAAACCGTGCACAAATACAGGTACATGTTTACACAGTTAACACATGAATGTTAGTTTGGGAATTTTCACACCTAGGCTCATTTGTAGCATTTATTTCAGAACCTGGCATGTTTTCTTCCTTAGTTGCATACTTGCATAAAGACATTTTTGGTACACTTTGAAATGTTGCCTTGTGAAAAGGAACTAAACCAATGCAACATTGTAACATTAAGTCCTTGTTTCGGGACAAATTACAATAATCCACAGGTCTGAAAATGCCCTGAGTGTCTGTTTCGCTCTCACAATCTTTGTTTTGATCTTTATAGATGGTGATAGATGCAGACTTGCTCCCCCCGCTGATAAATATTCTGCAAGTAGCCGAGTTCCGTACAAGAAAGGAGGCGGCGTGGGCCATCACAAACGCCACATCTGGTGGTTCTGCTGAGCAGATCAGGTGAGACAGATCACTGCTTTAGCTCGGTATAACCATGTGTCTCCTGTGACGGTTTGTGATCAGATCAATTCCTGCATCAGCAACCAAGACAGCTTTATATTTTAAGGCTTTAATCTTCTCCTCAGGCATCTTGTTGAGCTTGGTTGCATCAAGCCCTTGTGTGACCTCCTGACTCTGATGGATTCGAAGATCGTACAGGTGGCACTGAATGGCTTGGAGAACATCCTAAGACTGGGTGAGCTGGAGGCTAAACGAGGAGGAGGAATCAACCCCTACTGCGCCCTCATTGAAGAGGCGTATGGTATGTTAGGCATTACACTTGCATGTGATATTTTCCAATTTTTTGAGCTAAGACGTATGACCCACCCACCCACATGAATTGTGTAAACTCACTGAAAACCAATAGCATCTGATTGGCTTGGTTCACAGTAATTGATGCTCCACACAAACACCATCTCTGCAAGCACTGTGAGTTTGGGTCGCTTATAATGTGCACTCATAAGCATAATTAACTCATTATACTCATGTGAATTGATGTTTAGTGAAAATGCAGTAGAATCATAAATCTGTTGTCAAAAAAGAAAACTATAGGACAATTATGACACAAAAGCTTGTTTTTTATTGTGTACATTTATAGCGTGCACAAACACATGAGCACTAGAAGGTTTCATTTTTACCAGTATCTGCTCTTTCACCAAACGTTATGACTGTTGGGCATGTTACTTTAAAAAAGTAATTATAGTTACTAGTTACTTCTCTCAGTTAGTAACTGAGTTTCATCATTTTAAAAGTAACTAATTACCAGGGAAATTAACTATTGTGTTACTTGAAAAGAAAAAAATTGAAATGTCAAATAACTTGAATGCCCCCAATATTAAATACAGGTGCATGTATTTGTTACATGTATTAAATGGATGATTCATCTTCTTTCGGCTTCTCCCAATTAGGGGTCACCACAGTAGATCATCCATCTCCATGGACACTAGAGTAAATTACTATAAAACATTGTACACTAATCTACAGTATTTTAATGTTGCTGTGGGACATTGTGACACCTATCAAATTCAATATTATTGTAATTATTATCATTAATATAGTGGAACAATAAAACACAATAGATTTTTTTTTGACTGTGAAACATCAACTTGGGCCAGTGATGTCTCCTTGTGGACAAACTATTTAGTGCAAAAAATCAAGTCTGAGTGTACAGAGTACAAGTGGTTAAAAAACCCTGCTTCCTGCTGAAGTTATGTGGTTTAATATTTGAAAGCAAAGTATAAGACAGACATGAACTATTAGTATTATTGTGATACTACTTTATTCATCCTTAGCTGATCATGTGCCTGTAATTGGTTCTCATGGGTCTTCAGGCCCTTCATTACATCCCAACCTTTAATCCAATAAATCCTTTTTAATGTTAAGCAGTGTTAATCCTGCCAACATCTTTAATTCAGATTTTCACAATGAGTTTTCACATGTCTTTTAAATGTTCATGTTCATATTAATATATAAAATATTTTGAACTAAAATGTTACTCTCAACGACTAAAATTAAGTCAAACTGACTTAAAAAATAATGGATTGGCATAAAATGTAGAAAAAAGAAAAAAAGACAGACCTTTTCCTGTTGCTTTCCATCAGGGTTGGACAAACTGGAGTTTCTACAGGGTCATGAGAACCAGGAGATCTACCAGAAGGCTTTTGACCTAATCGAACGCTACTTCAACACCGAGGATGAAGATCCGGCCCTGGCCCCTGCCGTCGACCTCCAGCAGCAGCAGTTCCTTTTCCAGCAGTGCGAGGCTCCCATGGAGGGTTTCCAACTTTAACACTTCCCTTCACCCCCATCTTCTCCAAGCAATCCACCCTGGAGGGTGAGCGACACCCCCCCGACCCAACAGAGTGAAGAATGAATCATTTCAGTTAAGGTGTGATATACAAGAGCGTGTGTTGCCGGTCAACCCATTTCCCCCCTCTTGTCCTACTTCCCTGGCCCAGTCCAGCACGATGGTTCTAGAATGATAGCGACTTCCTGTCCTGATGTGGAAAACGTGAGCAGTAGATCTTTAATATGACTTAAATATCCCACTTCCTTCATTGAACTGTCATTCAGCCCTTCAAAGCACGCATATCCCATCAGTCCCTCAGCCCGATTCAGGAAATCTGCATCCAGCGATGACTTAACAGAAGCTGGGAAAGCACAGTTTGTGTGACGTGACTGCAATATTGACTCTGACAAGGGATCTGCTTTCCATCTGTTGTAAAACACCGGACTGACCGTGTGACTGTGTTTGCATGTCTCTAAAATCCCCCCACCCAAAAAAAGTCACAGCTAACATGCGCCGAACAACTCAAAAGGACATTCGATAAATGCAAAGCACCTGTACCTTCTCAATTGACCCAGACAACTCAAAGACGGACTGAGGGGTCCGGGGTTTCCGACTGACAACGCCAGTCAGACGGTTTCTTACTTTGACTCGCATCGAACATGCATTCCGACGATGACTGAACTGTGCAGGCTCCGCCTATCCTTTTAGGGTTACACATTTGCACCTTTGGAATTCTGGGAGTCTTCCTGCTCACTGAGACTGTTGGACAGACAGGTCCTGTATTCTGTGCATTAGATCATTTGATACTTCAAGAGGACAATTTCACATGTGTCATCTTCATCGGCACTTTACGTTCAGAACAGACACCCTTTGTTTAGATTCGAACCTCTGTAGTCCATTTTAGGCCCCCGAAGTGCTTCTCAGGACATTGAGGTGAAGAGGAATGGCACGTACCTGCATTATGGGATGTGTTTAAAGAAAACACTACGTATTTAAGAGCGCTGCCTCAGTCTGGCTGAGAAAACTCCAACCCTTTCAAAGCTTCCGACATATTTTAACAAGCTGTTGAAACTTGAGCTAAAAAGGCTTTAGCTTCCTGAGATGTGTGAGACAAACTTAAATATTAATGTCTAATCATGCTGAATGCGCACACATGTTCAGACACACCATATTTTCAGAGTGACTAGAACTGTATATGGAAAAATACAGAGCAGAAAATAGTTCAGTTTTGTTGTTCGGTTTTATTGTATTTTGCGAGGGTTAGAATCTCTTAATACCGAAGGTGCCATAATCCATAAAAAAAGGTGGAAAATGTCAAACAAATGGACTTTAAAACAATTTATCAACAAATTTAAACTTAAGATTTACTGGGTATTAGCTCAAGATATGATTGTTTACTTAGGTTTTATTTTAATGTCAGATTCTTCCCAAGAGATGACCAGCTCTTTGTGTTCAATACTGCTGTCGTATTGAGATTGTGTAACTGTTCTGTTACGCCATTTGCATAAACGCTGTTTCATGAAACTCGGTGGTCAAGTGATTTAATTTGAGATCTGTATAAGATTCTTATTCATCATTGCTTCATTCACAGAAGGGCCAGTCATTATGCACACAAACTTTGACTATGCTCTCATTTTGTCCTATGTAATTCAGTGCTAATTGCTATGCTATTTTACTTATGGTTGGTTATTTTAATCAAACACAGACAATAAACATCAGCTTTAGGACAACCTTAAAGGAATAGTGCACCCAAAAATTTTAATTAGCTGAAAATGTACCTCCAAGATGTAGATGAGTTTGTTCATCTGAACAGATTTGGAGAAATTCAGCATTACTTCCTTTGCTCAATAATGGATCCTCTGCAGTGAATGGGTGCCGTCAGAATGAGTCCAAACATCTGATAAAAATCATGATAATCTACACGACTCCAGTCCATCAATTAACAATTTGTGAATTTAAAATCTGCGTTCTTGTAAGAAACCTATATACATGATTATCCATAATAACTTCCTTCAGTAAAAAAGTCCATCCTATCTCTTAAATCCACTGAACTGTTATGGACAGTTTTTGCATATTTCTCTTCTGATTCAGACAAGATCACTTTTTCAGCAGAAACGGCTATATTTTATGACTTGTATGAATTTAAAAACATCTTTATGATGGATTGTTTTTGTTTAAGATGTCAGTTGATGGATTGGAGTGATGGCGGATAAAAGCCTATACTATTTATATTACTAAAAATCAGCTATAAAAATAAAGTAGTTCATAAGACTTTAAAGATAATAGTAAAGACATAACAGTAGAACACATTTTTATTTTTTCTTAATATATGTATATATACAAAAAACATCACACTGAAAATCTCATTTATTTTATACACTAGTCTCTACACTCTGTTGACTATGTGAAGGAAAATCTCCACCAGAGTTTCCATGGTGTGTGGCATTTGACATGAAATAACTGGCTGTTGTATGATGCCAGCTGAGACATGAGTCTTGGGAGCTCAGATGGATGCATCTCACTGGGCTTTCGCTGCAAGTGCAGTGGCCTCCTCCTTTTCTCTCTGAGCTTCCTCTTTCCATCGAGCCTTCTTCTCCATGTTAAAAGAGGTCAGATTTTCATGCCGACCTGCCGCCTGTCATTGAAGGCATTGGTTACAGGAGTATGAGAGATATATATTATTACCAAAGCTTATTTAAACAGCAGAACACTTTTTATTACCCGTTTCGCAGAGACAGCCGTAGCAAGGCACGCGATGATGGTCAGTGTTATCATCACATAACAGGCCTTCACACGCACTCTGTTCCTGGCAGCATCGATCATCTCAAATCTGAATTTCATAAAATAGTACATCCATGAAGATATGCTTAAACAAGTCAAGTCTAATTGTACAAAGACAACTTTTTAAAGAGTAGGGTAGATAGAAAGACGCTTCTTGTCATTCTTTCCAGTACAAATAGTTTTTTTTGATTTCAACATATCAAGTACAGAATGAGAACTCACAAAACAAATCATGAAAAATATGATTTCCTTTGCTGTGGTGCTAAAGATTCAACAATGGATGCAAGTAATGCAAGAAACATGAGGAACTTTCGTACATTACAAAAATATTAGTTTTACATATTAAACACAGAGAGAAAGTGTTTAATCGCTCATTCACAGCATGAACGATTAACTATATTATACTATTATAGACTATCATGATAGAGCTTTAATAATCTAATTTAATGAGAATAGGCAAGTGCACACAAAGACAAGAATACCTATAAAGGGACTTTGGTCCACACAAAAGCTACAATGACAATTATATGGAGGAAAGATATTAGAATCACTTTTATGAAAGATAAAAACACTGACAGCCAATCAGAATAACCTAGAATTATCCAAGCTTGAGCCCTTAAAGACCTGCAGCACATTTATACTAAAACATATTATATAGTTATTGTTCTTAATGGTAACAGATCTTTACAAATACGTTTACACACAGCTATTGAAATTTAATCGTCTAGTAAAATAAGATTGATCTGTGGTATTTTAAGGATTGACACTATGATTATACAAATAAATATCGCGATTAATCATTAAATCAGTATTTTTACCCATCCCTAGTAAAAAGCAACTCTATGGTGGGTCAGGGAGGACATGCCTGGCATGTTTTGCATCTAACGTCACAAACAGAGCCAACTCTGATCTCCCTCCAGATACCATGAATCACACTAATTACCTGTCAGTACACTGCGAGTTATCAAACTCGTTTGAACCTCAAAGCGGACGTCTCATGTTCCACCAATACTCAGGCAGAACTTTAGCCACATGACCTCGTACACCAACTATATGCTCAGTAGTATGCCTGGAGCTGGGGGTTTCTCTCAATGTAAACAGGAATAGCCCACTTACGACACAGACTCTGGAATCTGTTCTGCGGTTTTGAATCGCCCGGACCACACCAGCATCTTTTTATCCCATTCTGATGGGCGGTAACCTGGAACTTTAAACCCAAGCCGTTGTGCTAGAGAAAACAACGAGAGAGGAAACACAAGATGAAGAAAAGTTAAGTCCACTGGGAAAACCATGAAATTACCTTTAGTACAATCGAATCCTTGTAGAACAGCCAAAACAGGAATTTATCTTTCTCTACATCAGAATTACGCTGTTGCATGTTTTTTCTTGCGTTTGTATTCCTTCTTTGAATTGTAAACCTTCTATTGAACAAAACGTGCTGGAAAGATGCGATTCATTCAGTAAGTAAAAGTGCAGTGTCACGTCAAGTGCTGTGTCATGTCTTATGCCCCGCCTCCTCATGCAGGTAGGTAAAGTGAATGGATATTTGAGTACTGACCCTGGGGTGCGGATGCCCCCTCTTGAGGCTTGCTGCACAGTCTTCTGCTCCCTGTGGTCATCACAGTTCTCCTCAGCTGCCCTGTAGGAGGAAATGACCATTAAAGGGTTAGTTCAGAAGTCAGAATTCTGTCATTTACTCACCCTCATGTTGTTTTAAAATGGTTTGAGTTTCATTCCTTAGTCACTAACTAAGGAATAGTGGAACATTTTTAGCTGAATTGTGCCTTTAAGTCTGAAATAGTGATAAATCATGGCTGTATGATTATGTTTATAGAACACAAATGTGCTGTTTCCTGTTATATTTGGACTGATAGTTTAAAAGTTGTTTGTTAGTTTTTTCCCAGATGAGGAAATGACATTGCATTTAAAGTTTTGATTTAACATTTTAGCAGCTGTTTAATAATTATTTATTATTCAATCATTTGAAAATTAGATTTTTGCTAGGCAAAAAAAAACTATGTACAATCATTGTACCACTATGTACCACAACTATTCCACCAAAATACAAATACAGTCTTTTTTTGATGACATACAAAGCAATAATACCACCGATTTTAGAAATAATACTTTTTATAATATTCATAACATACAACTTAATTTTTTGCATAAATTACACACGCACACACACAGTCAAAAGTTTTTGAATATGATTTTTTAAATGTTTTTAAAGAAGTCTCTTCTGCTCACCAAGCCTACATTTATTTGATCCAAAGTACAGCAAAACAGTAAAATGACTGTACTTAATACTTAAAATAACTTTTCTATTTGAATATAGTTTAAATGTAATTTATTTCTGTGATTTCAAAGCTGAATTTTTAGCATCATTACTTCAGTCTTAGTGTCACATGATCCTTCAGAAATCATTATAATATTCTGATTTGCTGCTCAAAAAACATTTATTATTATTATTATGTTGAAAACAGCTGAGTAAAAACAATTCAGGTTTCTTTGATGAATAGAAAGTTAAGAAGAACAGTGTTAATCTGAAACAGTAACATCATACATGTCTTTATCATCACTTTTGATCAATTTAAAGCATCCTTGTTAAATAAAAGTATACATTCCTATCAATATATATATATATATATATATATATACACACACACACACACACACACACACACACACACACACACACACTATATTGCCAAAAGTATTGGGTCACCCCCCTTTAATGAAAGGTTTGACTACTTTAGTCATTTCCATGAGTACAAATCTTAATGTTAAAGCATATAATGATCATATAATGATGTATGATGATACATCTGTGTATAAGGCAAGGATCAAAGAGAAATGATGATTCAGTCAGTGTGGAAGAACTTGACTGGTCTGCAGAAAGCCAAGTCCTAATCTCAGCTGAACACCTCTGGTGTGACTTTAAATGCAGACCTTGAGCCAAAAACTCATCACCAAACACCAATGACAATGAGAAGGACATCCCCTTCTTTAGAAGAGAAAAGGGCACTTCCAAACTGTGGCAACAAAGAAATGAATGTACTTAAAAACTGTATTTCCCCCTCTGTTGCAACAGTTTTGACGTGTATGAAATGACTGTACCCATATGTGATGAATGAAGATGATGATTTTTTTGGCTCAAGGTCTGCATTTAAAATCACACCAGAGGTATTCAGCTGGGATTAGGACTTGGCTTTCTGCCTATATATATATATATATATATATACCTAAAATGAAAAAAATTCGTTAGAATCTTGTGTTTTACCAGGAATTCAACTATGGTAAAACATTTTAAAGAGACATCTGATAACAGTATATATACATATACACCACGGATGTAACTAAAAATTTTATAATGTGATGCACACAATCAAACACAATTATACTTCAAGATATTAAAAACATAATGACTCAATAAGATAATATATAACTCCGTTATGATCGATTATTTTACTGGAAGTTATACTATGGTACATTTTTGTAAGAGAGATCATAGAGTTGTAAAATCATTATAACAAGAGGTGTGGCTTTGTCCACGTATTAGATAAAACATCAATTAAAAGTAATAAAATCCATCCATGCCAGTCCCGAAAAGTGATACTGCGTCACAATATAATTATTTATAATCATGTTTTCACTGCTAGTTTTAGTGACAACGCTTATCATATATAGCCTGTCTGACCGCGTCCAAAACAAATAACACACGGAAAATACTGACCTATTAAAGTGCCAAACGCGGCGCGAGGCCCTCGGATCATGTTGAAGGTCATGACTTCTGAAGAAGAATATTATGAAAGAAAAAGACTAATTTTAAGCCATAAAATCATGCCCAAATGACAATGTCAGGTTTAGTTCCTCTAAACTACCTTAAAGTCAGTTCGAGTTCACACGCGAGCGCAGAGCTGGTGTAACCCTGAAGGACCCTGAGCAGCCAAAACAGCTCTGCTCACATGAGCGCCTGTTACGGACATAAGTTACGCATGTAAAGCGAGCACATCACGAATGTAGTTGTAAATGGTATAACTTAAAATAAAGTTAAATAAAAAATATATAATACTAAATATTTGTATTTCAGCAAAACAGTTCGCATAAAATCAATTGGGGATTTTACTTGCTCACGTTTAATCTTATTTTTATCGTGAGAAATAATTATGTCCCACTATCTCTGTTAAATTGTCTCACTATAGTAAAAGCTTGCGGGAATACTCCATAATTACCTGTAACCTTGACTAGTAAGTGTCAAAAACAACAGTTTTTATAGTAAATGTAATTAAGGCAGTATTTGGACACCCTCAGCGCGCAGGACCTCTTCAGTCCATTATGGCGGCGCCCGGTGGAGTTCTGAACTGTGAGGACTTTTCAATGTTTCAGGTAAACCGTGCGAAGTTGTCAATGGCCAGGATAATATTACGCAGGAATTTTAAGCTCTTATTGATTTTTTTAAGCACATTTTTGTGATGTAAACGGGAATGTTGTACGAATGTCTGACCCTCGGCGGTCTCGTCTGTTGCATGCAGTAGTGCGGTTATATGAGCAGCAGAGCAAACATGAGCGATTAAGTAAAGGCTATTCTTTGTAAATATAAACGTATGCATTAGACGAGCTATCATTTATACACAATATAAATTACAGAATGTATTTTTCTTTTTTTAAAGCCACCAAGTTCATGTTGTGTAACATGTGGATTGTTGGATTAAATAACTTATTTCAACACCAGGATTTCAAGTTAAAGTTTATTTGAGTTTATGGGGAAAGATGTATAATGTAGGTGTTTTTACGTTTTTTTTAATTTTTTTTTTTATAAAATACATTTTTAAATTTTTTTTTTCAAATGACCAGCCTACAAAAATTACTTATAAATTACTTATAAAGCACAGGTATCGTATTTCTAAAAAATATATATATATATATATATATTGAATCCAAGATTTTATGATTATATAATAAGGAATTTACAAGCTATTTTTACAGCAAATTGGGTAAAGAATTTTCTGCACAGCAAGGGTTAAAAAAGCATATGAACAACATAATGATTGCATTACTTGCAATACAAGAACAAATAGTAACTTGAAGTTGAACTTGTATTTAGACTCACATGCTGTACATCACTCCTCTTTTCCTGTAGGAAGTATTAAAAGCGATGCGCACCATAGATGACAGAATCGTCCATGCCCTCAATACTTCTGTGCCCACTGCATCCTTTTCAGGCAAAGTGGATGCCACACAGACCTGCAAAGAACTTTATGAATCTGTATGTATCACAGTGCAAAGTACTCTTTAATAATCTAAAAGGATTATTTTAGAGATCCCATAATTATGTTCTTGATGTATGATTGATTTAAGTGTACTGTCATACTAGTAATGTATTAATTAATTACAAGCCATTTTTCTGTCCTGCCTGTGCCTTTCAGCTCATGAAAGCTCATGTTTCCAGAGATAAGGCAATAAAGTCATGCATTAAAGAGACCTCTGCTGTTGTTGGCCAGTTACGTGAAGAGAGGGCAAAAGATAGTGACAACTTGTTAATAATCAAGCAACTCAGGAAAGAGCAAACTAAGGTAATTATTTATTAGTACTTGGGCTGTGATTGGTTGAAATCTTGTTTGAATTCTCTATCATTTCCCTACAGTTAAAACTCATGCAGTCTGAGCTAAATGTTGAAGAAGTGGTCAATGACCAGAGTCTGAAGGTGAGATATTGAGTGTCTCCTATTGAATACGAGTGGTTTGCATTTAGAAGTGTTTGTTAATGATCATGTTTTCCTCCAGGTTTTCAGTGAAAGGTGCCGAATTCACTACAATCCTCACAATATCAAGTGAATAATACTTCAACTACGCAGTTGTTCTGAGGAAAACCTTGATCTGAGCCTGGACATTGACCCCACAAACCCTCCTCCATCAGTATGCTCTGTGGCTTTGTGTTTCTATAGTGAGGAAACACTACTGTTGCCCAAGTCCCGTAAACCTTTTCGTATAAATATTGTACAAAAGATTTTATAAACCATGAAATGTTTTCCAATTAATGAAAAGTTGTCTGTTATTTGCTTTGCAGTATAGTGATTAATGGTCATTTGAAGTGAAGGGGACTAGTGTTCTCAGAGGTTGACCTGTGTCAAAGGTTAAAGCAGGGGTTTTCCGATCCTATCTCATGGAAAAACTACTATTTCACGAGTTGGCGATTTCGTATGAATTTGTACAATGTGAATTGTGAATGTATGATTTTTAGAGAAAAGCTTTAAAGCCAATCCCCAAATATATCCATCACTAGGGTGTGAGAAATGCATGGAAATTAGCCACTAATTCATCAAAACTTAAAGTCGTTATGAATTGCCATGAGATAGTTTTGGGTTTTCAGTTTTTTATATGCCACAGACCTCCAAATGATGATCCTTGTGTGAGGGATTATTGTAATATTTTAAAGGCATATATAGTTTGAAAAACCCTGGGTTTAAGTGTATCTTATGGAACCCAGATGATATAATCATGCACTTTTATAATGATTTAGTGTTAGTGCAGAAAGTCCACCA